>JARJHM010000361.1:0-314479 GCA_033356055.1 Carex pumila
ACTTTAGAACGTGACACTGAATGAGAAACATTAATGACACGAACACAATTCTATTTAATGTCTCATTCGGGGTCTGTCAAATTCCATGTTCCTAGAACATGTATCTATGTGATTAAAATGACATCTCGTGTCAGGTGGTTTGTAAAACTTAACCATCTTTTAATCCACATACTAACCTTTTCGCGGTAATTAGTGTTCCTGCTAATTACCTTGGTTAGTGACCTTTTAAGAGTATATATCATCTATATTATGGAGTTTCACAATTTCAGTCATGAACTCGAAATGATCCATAAATGCAATAATACTCAAGGCAACAAAATGATATTAATCATCCAATTCATGAACAAAGCTTTATGATAAATTATCGTATTATTGACTTCTAGATTATTACAAACTAACACCACTACTGCTAGTGCTCCTGAAAGTGGAACTATTAAAAAATAAAAAAAAAATAGTGGACAAATAATGTAGATATTATAAATAATAAAGATTAAAAGCATAATATATATTTATTCATACCTAGGACCAGCCCGGGACGAAGAGGGGTTTTGGTTGCCACTAATTCTTGAGTTGTATATGTTAAACATCTCAGCGAACTTCGCATCCACGTATGCCTCGACCCTGGTTGCGACTAAATGTAGATTACCTTTGTACGCTTCAACCATTTTGATCGTGTAATATTTCTTGTATGCCGGGTTGAGGCAGCTTGCAATAATGGCCAAGAGGGGTACATCTTCTCAATATTTTAGAAATTTTAGTTTCATGGCCTCTACAATCGGTGTGAGAGATTGATTGAAAGTCACCACGATTGGATTTGGATATGTATGTGAATGGATTTAAGAAGTTAAGCACTTGGATCTAATTAATTTGCCAAGTCGGGCTGTATGCTAACTTGGATTCCCAGGATCCTAAATGGCCTTAGGTGAACGGCCCTCGATATTCCCAGTACCGGTTGGGACGAGGGAGGGTGATTATGTGATGATATGTGATATGTTATGATATGTGATTTGAGGTCGTGGGTGAGTTGTGTAACGTCTGTGGCTCGGTGGCATTCTCCTACGTGTTAATGCATTTGGAAAGGTCAATTGAATATTACGACTATTGGAATGATTCCAAAGAGGATTTTCTTTATATGATTTGAACCAGACCTTAATAAATTGTTAAGCCAAGCGATTGCAGATGGGTGTCAGGTAAAGGGTCCAGCGGTTGGCCATCTGTAGGTGTCAGTAACCCTACAGATGTGAGTTTGATAAAGGTTCAGCTCGAAAGAACATCTATAATTGCTACAAGCCCTAATGAACTGAGTTATGAATCGAGTTAAGCCAAAATATATGTCGTGTTTGAAATTCATCTTGAAAATTCCGTAAACTGTGTTGCAGGTTGATTTAACTGTTGTCGTGCATTGGCATTATGTTATTTATGATTATATGTATCTGTTTGCATTGTTTATTGTTTGGGTTTTATTGTTGAATATAGAGTTTAATTGCAAGTCCAATAGTCTGAACTGTGGCAAATTCGCACTGAGAATTTATTCTCACCCCCTCTCCCCGATTATTTTCAGGTTTATTTTGCGGATGTAGCAGATGAGAATATTGGTAATGCATATAAAAAATCCACTGCCTTGCGTGTATATGTGATAGATACACGCGGCAGACTGTCAGACCCGGGAATTTGGGGTGTGACAATACAAGTACACTATAACTGTTAAAACTAAACATTGTATATATTGTGAATTATTTTTAAAGGTTAAACTGAATTTTCAAAGTAGCCACGGTGACACAGACTTTCGATTTTCGGAAGTTATCAAAGATTATTGTTTAGATTCCTTCCGAGAGTGTAATTTGTCCTCGATTGTATTATTCTATCTTGACATTTAGATCAGTTAATATTGGTATTGTTCTTGTTTTTCTGAAATGGATTGTAATATGAAAATTTTAAATTGTGAAGAAAAAAAAAATTGAGGTAGAGAAAGTTAATAAAAGTTAAGTGAACTTGGCATGTTTCAAGAAAAGAATCTTGATAATTTTGGAAATAAATAATGATAATTTTGTAGAATGAGAATTCATCATTATTGCATGATAATATGAAAATAATTAATGTGTGCACAAGATAATGTGATTATTTAGTGATTCAAATAAATGAACGTACTTAAAACTGTAAAGATGTTAATATTAGGAAGTTAATTGTTTGTAGTTAATATAGAAAAGCAAGGGATTTGTATGAGTAAATTATTATTCTTATTTATTTACTTTAAAATGTAAAGACCAGTATAAAGATCACCGAGATTTGATTGAGTCATTATTATCGTCTACAAAATTTCCTTGTTTATTAACGACATATCTTAATGGAAGTCGAATAGGGTATTATATTTTTAATAGACTCATTTACATGTATAAAAGAAGAGTTTAGGATATAATGGTAAAACTTTGAAAATATAATCCGAACTTTGACATATAAATTTCCATGATTGTTATAGTAGCAAGACGTTATGATTGTGAATTATTTTAAGTAAACATTTATTAAGAATATCTAGCTAAATTAATTAGTGGTATTTGGTACGAACATATATGGTAAACGTTGTTAGAAAAATGTATAGTTTTCTTATATAGTTACGTATAAATGTTTAGTGACAAAAGTAAATTAAAATGTATAATCCTTCTGAAATTTTTAAGTAAAGTGGCGCCAAACAATTATGAAAGTGATATGAATTTGTTATCGTGTGTATGCAATATATTATATTATCTGTACCCGTCTACCCGTCTACCCGTTTGTACCCGGGCAACGAATACGGGTACCACGGATAACGGGTACGGACCAGGCAAAACGGGTTTAACCCATTTCGGGTACAGCAAACCACTAGCTAGCATTATCCATTTAATTTTATAATTTAGAAAACCGAGTCGTATTAAAATAGGGTACTTCAAGGAGGTGGCTAATAAATGCATATTGTACCAACATTTTATACAGAAAAAAAATCTCAAAAAAAAAAAAAAAGGTTCGACCGATTCACATCGCCACTCTGTTTCCTATATTTTTAAAAGTATATATAGAAAAATAGCACTTTCCAGAAGCAATAATTGTACGATTAATTAAACTATGTGCTATTTCGCTGAATTGTTCAATCACCTTTGATGGTCAAACCATAATTTCTGTTAATTTCTTATCTGATTCCAATTATACAACTTTGTGCCATCACCACCACGACACGCATGACCTCTATTGCTCTATGTACGTGTAATTGAAGACCAACCTTCTGTTATATTTTTAGCTCCTAAAAGATCTGAACACAATTTTAAAGCAACGATGGTGAGAGGTTCTCTTTTCATTAGCTGTGAAATAACAGCGCGATATGACAGAATAAGCTAATGGACTTTTGTTGCAGAACTTATTTATTTACCCAAATTTCATACAGAATTATGTTAAGGTAAAAAAATGAGTATAACGTCAGTCAGAATAAAAATTAAAAGAGAACTTAATTAAATTATGAGATTTTAGCACCTCATATATTCCATGTGTCCAAATCCAACTTAGATTCTGATTAGATTAGTGATTTCAAAATTGTACTCTTGCTGTTAAATATTACTCCCTATACTCCAAATGTACAACTAAGGATATTCTCTTAGCTGATGTGATAAATTCTCAAGGCCAATGTGTAAAATTCAGAATAGATTTAGTAGGGATAGATTTTCAGAAGTGAATGAATATTTTGTTCCTCATCAGCGCAACCTCTTTCACTTTGGACTATGATAAGATAGAATGGAAATGGAAAAATTCAGGGAAGTTTTCAACTCACTCTATTTATACAATTCTTAATTTTGGTGGAGTTCAACCTTGAAATTCCATGCTATGGTGGAAATTATCAATTCCTCCTAAAATTAGGATTTTTATGTGGCTGATTTCTCATAATACTATACTCACTAAAGATAACTTGATCAAAAAAGAGTGGAATGATGACACACACTGCCATTTTTGTTGCCACCAAGAATCAGTAGACTATTTGTTTTTACTATGTCTTTAGCACAACAAGTTTGGTTCTGGTTAGGACAAAACCAAGATGCCATGCATCAATGGCTTACTTGGGAGGATATTATAATTTTTTTCTAAGACACTTGATCACTATAATGAGGTTGGTTTCCTCATAGTTCTTAGTGTAGTCAGCTGGTCCTTGTGGAAACATAGAAATGCTCTTTGTTTTAATAATGCTCCAATTAAATCTGCTCGAAATATTATACTAACAATTAAATCTTTGTGTCTATACTGGACAAGGAACATGAAAAAGAAATTCAAGGATGCAATGGGTAACTGGCTTCCAGTCATTGAGGATGCTATACCACTTAGTCAGTACATGCCACCTCCCATGATGATAGATCAGCCCACAGGAAATGCACCAGCGACTCTATAGTTTGATGATGTAATTCATAATCTTGTTTTGCTCTAGTAGTGTTAATAGCCTCAGTCCTTTAATAAGTGGCTTAGATATAGCAACTCTTACTTTTGGTGTTTGACATATATTAGGATTATGTGGATGTATGCACTAGTTTATCTTACTTCTTTTGCGATTGGTAGTTGGTCCAGGTTACTGGCAACGTAAAACCAGACATTATGTTTTGTATTTAACTCAATTTCAGTAATAAAATGGGCTCTTTGTCTCTCTTTTTTTTTTTTAAAAAAAAAAAGAGAACTTAAATTTGAACCTACAAAAAAACTGAAGAAAATGAATCTTAGAAGTTTTAATTAAGCCTTTCTTTTAAAAAATGTTCATGCTATAATATTATAATCCGGTAGCTTGAATATTTCTTTGTTTTCTGGTCTTTACCAATAAACTATAATATATATGATAATGAATTCTCCTCCGATAACACGCTATAGATTCATATTTTTATTTTTTTTTAATTTAATATTTGATTTAAACCGTTCAACATTTTCCTCATATTAAAATGTACTTGCAAATTAAATTTTACATTTTTTATAACAATTTTTTTATGTAGATACAAAATCATTTGATTTGAAAATTCTAAACCATCCAAAATCAATAATTTTCTATCTGTCTAAAAAAATAGTAAAAAGTTTCTAAAAAATATAAAATTTGTCTACAAATATCTTTTTATATGGAGATCATTTCTAACGTACCGCTCGGATTAACTATCTAAACTTTCAGAAAAATATATGAATTCATAGCGCAAGTTGAAATATAATATGCAACATAGCCTCACTCTTTAATTTATGTAAAAGATATCTAAAAAGAAATACAAGCCAGAATTAACGAGAACTCTAATATGAAAAAAAAAAAAATCAACTTTATTAATCTACGTTGATTAAAGGTGTATTTGACAAGTAGTGTTCTTGTACATCGTGATATCTTGTGCTCGTTTTCTTAATTACCAATTCTTATGAGAGGGTATGTTTATCGAATCTCAAATGAAAAGAAATATGAATGGAGTTCGGTAGGTCATAAATCTAATCACTTGTCGGTAGAGCGGAGACGAGCTCAAGGGATCGACCAATTTAGTTGACCTTTTTCTCCGAAACTGTCACCGGGAATCATGCATGCCTGGTAGCTATATTTTTAACATGAGGAGCCCCCAGCACAAGCACTCATCTCATGGGATGCTGAGACCTGTTTTATGTCGATGCAGAATTTTTGTGAATTTTGTTTCCTATGTTTTTTTTTCTTAATAGCAACATTTATTATTCACGCATTTAATCTATCTTATTTAACATCAAACGGCGCTGGAAAAATCCTCAGAATTTTGTTATTCTGGCGACCTTTTTAAAGGCCAACAAATTGTGCAGTTTCCTTCTTTTTCTTTTTTCAAGTTTTCAACCATTTATTGCTAATGACATGTCAATGGGAAAAACAATTATATCTTCCTGTTTTTACACTTATCTCTTCCATAAGTGCATTATCTTTTCATTTTTGAAAAAAGTTCTAACGTTAGGTTAAAGATTAATTTTACTGATCATTTGATTCTTATATTTTTTTTCTTCTAATAGTAAATCCTCCACTAGTCCACTCCACTTAATTATAAGTTATAACAAGTCTGCAGAGCACAACCGAATCCCTGTTGTCAGTTAGTTCTGTTAGCGGTTTTATGTGGGCAAATGTTGATGTAATAAATTTAAGCTCTATTGCAATATATATATATATATATATTTTTTTTTTTCTTTTTCTGGCAAAAACGTACTTGAGCTTTATATTCTATTTAATTTATGAGCTGGGAACCAACTACTTGAAAACGGCAGAAAAGAATAAAGAAATCAAACAACGTGCTAGCTTCTTTTCATTGCTTTTGGAACTTAAACCAAGTATCATTGCTTTACTATTCAAATACAGAATCCAACTAATTAATTTCCTTTTTCTCATCCTTATAAATAGATAGACCCAGCAAGAGAACAGAACAGTCACTCCGAGGAGGCATTTTCAAATTTGGTAGAGATGAGGGGTGAAGTTGTAACTCTTTTTCTCTTCCTCTCTCTTCTTCTCTTACCAAGTTGCTATTCACTGCCCTTGTGCACCGATTCAAGTACGCTCTTTCTCTCAAACCTATTGCAATGTTTTTTTAGTTGCCAATTTATATAAATTTTTAGTTCCTATGTCATTCATTTATTGCTTGACATATATATACAGCTTCGCCGATTACAAGGAATACTACTCTTGCCTTCTGTGGCTACAGTGGGCCAACCTGTTGCAATGCCACCGATGACTCAGCTATCCTGGCCAAATTCACTGCAATGAACATCACCAACGCATCATGCGCTTCGATTGTCAAATCAATTCTTTGCACGGTACGTATTAACTCTTTACTATAATTTTCTGAAATATATAAGGGAATAACTTTTTTTTTTTTTTTCAAAAATACATACATGGACATCCGATTGGGCGATTCCCCATACAATGTTTGGCTAATTCTTGTCAGATGTAGCCTTGACATCTATATGACATTCCTTCGACAGCTTCTATTCTAGCTTTTTTTAATAAAAATGGCAGTTTGCATTTCTTTCATTTTTGTTATCACTTTCTCATCTTTTTCTGTATATCCGTTTTGTTCTTATACATTGATGCTTCATTAGAAATTAAGAATACTCAATATTTAAAATACATATATATATAAATGATTCACAAATTAACTATTATTGGTCATCATATGACTATTAGTTTCTTGCATTTTCCAAATTTTCTTATGCATAAATGGTAATGACCACCGGCCACCGGGACCGGGACCAGGACCAGGTCATGAGTAGATGTTCAGGTATTTAAAATAATTTAAATTTTGAGGAAACTGGAAACTTGTGCCATCTAATTATATTCATCTTAGAAAAAAGCAACTAACACAACCAATTTCGCTCTTGCATTGCAGAAATGCAACCCATATTCCGGTGAACTATACACTGTAGACACTACACCGCGCACAACCCCCATCCTGTGCAGCAAAAAGACAAGTGACTTTTGCACCACAACATGGGGCGCATGCAAAGATGTTGTCATCGCAAACAATCCCATCACGGGTTCCTCCTCACCGACCAAACTCTCAGACTCATTTCACTCGTCAGCAGACTTCTGCAAGTCGGCTGGTGGCCCTGTAACAAACCAAACTGTCTGTTTCAATGGCGTCTCTGCCACATTTCCACCGACCAAACCAACTTCATCACCTGAAGGAATTTGCATTGAAAAACTTGACAACGGTTCGTTCATCAACATGGTACCCCATCCAGATGGCTCAGATCGGATTTTCTTATTTACCCAGGCTGGAAAGATATTCTTGGCTGAGGTGCCAAACCATGGTTCTAAGAAGACGCTAAAATATGATGCTTCGAAACCATTTCTTGACCTGACAGACCGAGTACTCTTTGATGGTGATTTTGGTCTGCAAGATGTCGCATTCCATCCAAATTTCAAGAAAAATGGGCGGTTTTTTGTGTCATACAATTGTGATAGCACAACAACACCAAACTGTCTGGGGAAGTGCTCATGTAATCCAGAAACAGGCTGTGATCCATCAGTTATTGGCATCATTAATGGTACAACACCGTGCCAGTTTCAGGAGGTTGTTGCTGAGTATACTGTCAATGGAACCTCATCTTCTCCTGCCACGGTAAGTCGTTTCCTTCTTATTTATTACTAAATCAGAATAATATTAGGTTAACCAATGGAATCGGGTGAACTAATTGATTATTTGACAGAAGTCAGCATGACTTGTCTGTACAGTAAGTCAGTAACTGACAGACAATCTTGGGATTAATTAGATAGAACCCGTACCGTACGGGTGCTTGATCGATATGCAATATTCAATCATGTCTTTTTAATCAATGCATTTGTTGGCATTATTTATGCCAACAATAAAAAAAAATTCAATCATGTCTATGACCAAAAAAAATATATTCAATAATGTCTCAAACGTAACTTTTTCTTTCTTTTTTTCTCTTGCTAATTTTAGGCGACAATTGCCAGTAAAATTGAAGTGCGAAGGATATTCACCATGGGTCTTCCATACATAGACCAACATGCAGGTGAAATATTTTTCGGTCCAAAAGACGGTTATCTGTATCTAACAACCGGAGATGGCGGGAACACTACCCATGGAGATCCATGGAACTTTTCTCAGAAGAAAAAATCACTGCTGGGGAAAGTTCTCAGATTGGATATAAACCATTTTCCGAGTAAGTACGCATGGAAAAAGGATTTGCATTTTTGTTTATTATTTTCTTTTTTGAAAGAATTTATTTTTGTTCTTCTTGTTTTTATTTTCATTTTTTTGGTTTACTTACAGGCTTATAGAAACCAATTGAAAATTATCTTCACTCTTGATTGATATATGTGAAGGCTAACAAAAACAAGCAAGTTGATGACCTATTAGTAATTCTGCTCCGTTGATTTTTTATTTATCAGCTCCAGCTGAGATTGTCAGCCTTGGATTGTGGGGAAATTATACGATTCCAAGCGATAACCCATATACTGACGACACCGAATTGAAGCCTGAGATTTGGGCCTTGGGCTTTAGAAATCCATGGCGGTGCAGCTTTGATTCGGAAAGGCCATCTTACTTATTTTGTGGTGAGACAGGACAGGTACTTTGCTTCCCATAATCTCAAATGCAAATTGACATATGATAAATTAGCACATAAAATTCTACATTATTGAAATAATGGGAAATTAATGGTGTGCATAATCCATTTTATTCCCTCAACAATGCCATTCTTTGACTTGTTATTACTAACATCTAATTATTTTTGGCTTATTTGCTTCGATTTTTAATGGTTAGAATCGTGCCAATGCTTCGTCTACGTTTGACAAGGTGAGTCTGGTCACAAAGGACGGCAACTATGGCTGGAGAGTCTATGATGGCTTTGATTTGTTCTCCCCAATCTATGCACCCGGGGGTAGTACACCGCCTGGCTCAATAAATCCAATCTTCCCTATATTAGGCTATCACCACGCAGAGACACAGAATCCATCCTTTGCTGCACTTGTTGCTGGATACGTCTACCGGGCAAAAACAGATCCATGCTTGTCCGGAAGGTACAAATATTCATAGAAATATGACATCAGTGTAGTTTACCACTCTACCTACATACCATACTAGAATGGAACATCTTTTTAAAATCAAATTCAGACAAAGAGAACTCAAAGAAAAATGATTAAATAACTTGAGCTCAAGCACCTGCTCTTGAGCTCAACAAGCCGATAGAGACTTAGAGTGAAAAAACAACATCAGTATACACTACACACCACAACATTACAATATCAAATTTACCAGATTTAAGTAATCCATGATACGGCTAACGTGTTTCATCTATGTCCTCGTATTCACCGTTTTTTTTTTTTATTTTTTATTTGTCAGGTTCATATATGCCGACATATTGGCAGCTGATATGTGGGCTGCTGCAGAAACCCCATACATGAGCGGCAATTTCACCACACAGAAAGTCAACTTCACCTGCTCCAAGACGACACCTATCCCTTGCAGTTTTGTCGGCTCAACAAGCATTCCTAAGCTTTCTTTTCTACTATCAATTGGCCAGGACAACAACAAAGATCTGTTTTATATTACTCAAACAGGAGTTTACAGGATTGTTCGATCAGTCCAATGCGGTTTCAAATGCAATAAATCGTGATTTTGTGTATCTCTCTCCAGCATCAGTACCTGCGCTACCTTGAAGTAATTACCCGGCCCCCAATTCTATACATGCCTCAAGTTTGGATTAGTGTTGGGTTTAGTTGAGAATTCTCATCTTCTGGTAGAGTATTGCTACTGAATTTCATTTCATTTTACTTGTTTATGTTGTCCTTTGATTATCTTTCCTAGTGTGTGGTCTTTCTGTGATGGTATGGGATTTGTATGAATTCATTTCTTTAGTTATGTTGTTGTGTACTGTACTATGTAATTGTTTGCCTGTGGGTATATACATATTTTAATTTCGTTTTGTTTCATTTTGCTTGATGATACTCCAAGTGTTTGTATCATTGTAGTACTAGGTTCTCATAATATAGTCAAAAATATTTCTCTTTGCCTGATCGGGGTAATATAACAAATTCAATTTATACAAAGAAAGAGCATTCTTAACCTAATTCGCACTTGAGAAAGCAGCACAGACATCTTGAGTTTGATAGTTTCTACTTGGGTAAATCGAGACTACCTAAACCTTTTCTTTTCAAACTAGCGCATATATATGCCAAATCATCTTTTATCGTTCTTTTTTTTTTGTCAGAGTAAAAGCTAGATTGTAGTAATTGCTAGGACAGAGGCACCACACACGAGGCAAAAACTGAGAAAGATGCATTGAAAACATCTTATCTTGTCTGGCCTGTAGTAGTATCAGTCTCTTTTTTCTCAGATTTTGATTTGAATTTATGGTCGACTCAAGCTCAACCTTTATAAGAACAACCACCAAATGCCTACAGTCAACAATAGAGTAAACAGAAGAACCATCTAAATCTGTACAAGTCATTCAATTAACCAGAATTCAGAATCATTGCATTTATTACATCACTAGCGTTCTTAACCTCCCCTTTCATACACAATGCTGCAACAGTTGGGTAATAACTATCAAAATCGTCAAAAAGCGATTTACCTAATAAATTCTCACCATTATTCAGATTATTGTCCTTCAATTTATATAAATCCTCTGAATTTTTCGAACTTGAATTAGATATGTAACCCACCTCTCTTAGTATAGTTACCACCTCATGTATTTTTCCTTGCTGACATGCATCTGATAATATGGAAACAAGTGGCTCATCATAAATCTCACCCCCAGATTTATTTACCAGTACCTGGATTTCGGTGCAACTGAGCATTTCTCTTAGTATCCCTCTAGCCTCCTCCAACCTACCCCTGGAATAAAACCCATCAACCAAATGCATAAAGCCGAAAAATGTTGGTAAAATGCCTTTCCTTTTACACTCACTAAAGAAACCAAATGCATCTTCCATGTCACCTCTGAACGAAAAACCCTTGATTAAAGCATTTATTGTAAATTTATCTGGTTGTATATTATATTTCTCATCCATATTCGAAAGAAATTTTATTGCATCCTCTACTAAACACATATTGCAATAAACGGATATAACCAAGTTACAAACATTAGTATCAGGTGGAATGCCTCTGTTAAGCATTTTATCAAACACCTTCTTTGCATCCTTCAAAAGGCCTTCTTTGCATAAAGCAGCTATTACAGGGGTATAAGTGTAAACTGTCATCTGAACATCACTCCTCTCTAAAGTATCCAAAACCCGAAAAGCTTCAACAAAGCAACCCTGGTTGCACAACCCATTAAGAATTGAGTTGTACAATTCAACATTTGAGCAAATCCTTCTTTCGCTCATGCTTTCACATAGGTCCAGTGCTTTCTCAATAGAACCAACTTTACAAAGGCCGTCGATCACTGATGTACAAATAATAGAGAGATCAATGGAGATTCCATTTTTGTTCACTTTTTCAACAATATTACATGCATCATTTATTTTAGCTTCCTTCACGAGCTTAAGAACAGCTTCCCTCACAAGACAATCTGAAATCACCCCCTGGCTCATGGACCTTGAAGAATGTAGTGAGAGTAGGTTAAGTGTTGTAATATCAAAAATCCTATGCAACTTTATGCACTCACATAAAAAACAAAGGGTGGTGCGTTCTTCAATTCTATTTTGAACAAGGCTCTTCAAAAGCATGTTACTTGTTTTACATGTAATTCTCAGGCCCCTCTTATGCAAGGAAAGGTACATCTTCAATGCCTCATTAGGGCATTTTTTTCGGCTTAAGAAATTAATACCATGGTCACAAATTGAAGACAAAACCGCACCATTTTCAAAATTTTCTATCTCTCTGACGAGCTTTAAAACTCCTTCCGCACCATTTTCTTCAAATTGAGCCAAAAAGAGTTTGAAGCTTGTACTTGAATCAGGAACAAGAAGTTCATTTACAAGGTCCACAAAAATATGAACGGCCATATCCAATCTACCTGCTTTAATTAGTCTTCTAATGATAAAATTATGGCATGTGCTACTGAGGTGAGGAGAGGACTCTCTACACTGTTTAAACAAATCCACTGCCTTGTTTGATTCCCCATTTTTGCAATAACCATCAATCATTGTACAGTATGTAACTGAATCAGCAACTAGGTTCCTTTCAAGCATTTCATCAAACAGGTTACATGCATCACCAACCTTACCAATGGCAAACAATGCCTTGATCAGCATGTTACACGTCACAATATCCATGCTAAGGTTAGATATTTCTAGCCTCTTCTTTATCTCTATTATGCCTCTTTCATCTCTCTCTTTCAAAAAGCCATGTAACAAAGTTGTATAAGTGAAGTTATCTGCAACTAGACCTTGTGCAACCTCGCTTGCTTCATTTGTTCTTCGTGCTTTACACAGTCCATTTATCAGTGCATTATATGTTACAGTTCCTGGTTTAATCCCCTTATTTTTCATTTCTCTAAGGAAACCAACGGCCATATCTAAATCTCCATTTTTGCACATGCTATCTATCAGAATTGTTTCCGCAAAATTATCAGAACTAATGCCCAACTCTTCAATTTTGTAATAAACTTGCAATGCCTCCTTGAACCGGCTTCTCTTGCAAAAACCACCAATTAATGCTGTTAAAGTCACCAAGTTAGGGTCGATATTTCTTCTCGTCATCTCATTTAAAAACCCAAATACCTTTTCTACACTGCCTTCCTTGCAAAAACCTTCTATGATATTGGTATAATTAACAACATCAGGATTTAGGCCGTTCTTAATCATTTCACAATATTTCATCAATCCATCCATTAAAAGTCCTTTTCTGATATATCCAGAAATCAAACTGCTATAGAGAACTGGGTCTAAAACAATCCCTTTCTCCTCCATTTCAGAAATCAAATAAGAAGCCTCCTCAATTCTACCATCTTTGCACAGTGCATCAGCTAAAGCTGTATATGTAACCAAATTTGGGGAGAGGCCTAATTTTTTTACTCTTTCATAAAATCTTATACCCAATTCAAGCTTCCCGATCTTAGAGTACCCAGAAATTAACATGCTACATACATAGTTCCAATTTAGGCATTCTATCTTACTTGCAGACATTACCTCAAACACCTTCACTGCAGTATCCATCTCGCAGCTATAGCAAAATACTGATGTCAGGGTGGATAGAGTATTCTTAGAAGGTAGCAATTCATAATTCTCCACAAACTCTTGTAATAAACCAAAAGCCCAATCGGGGTCTTTCTCCAAGACGCAAACTTTAACTACCAGAGCATTCAAAATGCCATCATCAGCCTTAATACCAAAATTCCTCAAGTACGAGATGAAATTCTCCGAAGCTTTTGAACCACCACAGGACTTCAATAGAGCACATGCTACAAAGCCGTAAGATTTCGGGTTTGGGGTAATCGAGTTAGAGATGATCTGAGAGAATAAACTGAGACAAAGTTTAAGCCTTTCGGATCGGAGGAAAAAGGAGAGGTAGCGGTTTAGGTCGCTGATTGAAGGCGTGACGCCTCGCTTTATGAGGTTTTGTATGGTTAATCGGTTGGCTATGGGTTTCGGAAATTTTGTTGTAAGAAAGGAAGTGGAAGAGGTAGAAAACGAGAATGTGTGGAAAATTTGAGAAGGGGATTTCATAGCAAGTCTGAATTCTGCTGCTCCAGTGAATCATGCAACTAAAATAACCTGCGAACGAGAGAGTTGTGGATTTGCTGACGAGTTCGAGTTCGAGTCCGGCCTGAAACGAGAGAGATGCACATTTGAGTAATACAACGATGCCCAAATTCCCAATTGATCATTGCGTTAATGACCACTTGTTTATTGAACTTATTTAAAAGATTGATCGAAATCAGTTGAAGGTTATTTAGTAGAAGAAAAATTAGAAGCTACATGTAATATTAATATTTCTTAAATAAAAGTAGCTCAGCTGAGCATTTAAAAAAAATATATGGAGAAAACGACATCCAAGATGCAGTCATTCGGCCTTCTCAGGAAAAACCTCTTTACTCTCCTAGTCTCCTGCTCAATGACAAACGAAAATCATAAACAAACGGGCCAGCCAGGCCCAATCTGCTATCTGCTATCTGCTATCTGCTATCTGCTATCTGCTAACCCAAATAACTGATTTGAAGACTCAAGTCGCTCTTTTGTGTTGAGAGAAGTGGATTGAACCCACCAGTTTAATAGTGTTTTATACCAAGCCAGTACCAGCATAACAACAACTAAGTAGCAGAATCAGAGAAGCACAGCTCTGATATACAAAAGATTAATTAACTAGCCGATTACAAAACAGAAAGTGAATCATGCAGTAGAGTAGTTTAGCTAGTACAAGTCATAATCTAACAAATCACACCACAGAATTACCAGCAACATAAATTAAATATAGTTTTACCACTATCCGATCCCGTTTGCACTCCGAATGGTTGTTGACGGGGTTGGTCCAGTATTCGAGTTTTGAATTAAAGCAGACTAATGTTTATTTCAATTATAAAAATGCAATCTAGCAGAACCAATATTTAATTATGATCGAAAAGGATGTTTATTGTAAGAAGCTTGAAATATATATAATTCTTCATAAACTATTCATATTGCATTTGAGTTCAAAAGGTGTGCATTCTAGCTAAAAGAAGTGACCAATTTTTAGAATTCTAGTATCAAACATCGAAATTCAAAACAGCTATTTACAACCAACAAATATTATAAATTTGTGTATAAATATTTGATTGCCGTCAACTATTATTTAATTTAAAACACTCAAGTTTTAATGTCGATATATATTCTCAAAGAAATATATTTTTCTTGCATAAAATGTTCATTGTAATCAGAGGCCTATGCAAGTTCGATGTATGGGATCAATTGATCTCCATTAATTTTCAAAAATATTTTACTTATAAATGAGTTACTATATAATTTAAAATAAAATGCGTTGGTTATCATAAAAATTAATTTTCATATGTAGAATAAATATTTATATAATTAACTCCATTCACGTTTAACTCCTACAACTTAAAAATCTGATTTCATCCATAATTGTAACTAAAGAAAGTACGTTTTAGAGTTAACTAAAACCCACGTTGAAAATATTTATAAAATAAGACTCTAAAATAGTTATGAGGAAAATTAGATTTCTGAATTGCTTCTTCGAATATAATTATTTTATTTTAAGCAGAACCTGTCTGTCATTCTTTATGATTTGTACAAGATATTAATTATTTGGTTCCTATCATATCTTACTTTTTTTTTTTTTGGAGAATAAAGGCGAGGGAATCACAAGTTATCAAAATGCCTAAAGATAAAAAATATGTGAACAATGTAGCATGCAGTACACTAAAAGGAGAGACTGTTATGAATGTTGGTGAATTATATTACTTTCATATGCCACTTTGGATATGCCCAAAATTCTCTAGCTTTCTCTTTCTTATTTTTCTTCTTTGAGAATAAAAATCAAAAGAATAACAATTGATTGCAAAATACGTTTCCATATATAAGAATAAACAAAAGAATGAAAAGACAACAGCTGACATATCTGATATCTCAATTCTCAAACTATGCCAGAACTTTTTTTTCTGAAGCTATTTGTGAGTTGTGACGCACATAGTAACAAATGAATAGTTCGGGTTCGGTAAGGTGAAGTCAAAAGTACGTGATTTAGGAATAATTTGGATATAATTCGGTACCACAAGGAAGAAAGAAAAAAAATCACATATTATTTGCAAATAATTCATGATTTCTGTTTTATTAGCGAATAAAACATATAATACATTTTATTGCATTTTATTCAGTATTTGGTTGAGAAACGTAAAAAAAAAAAAAATTATACGCAAATGATTAATGAGTTATGTTACTATGGTGTATGGTGACACATACACAATGTCATTTAAACATACGTTTGTATGTGAGTCACAATTAAAAAATATATATATTGTTGCACTCACATGCAACTGGCCAATTAGAAGACTGAACATTTCTTTTAAACATACCAATTACTTTTTTTTAATAAATGATAAATGGATATTTATAAATTTAAAATGAGCTTTAATAAAAAAAAACCTAATAAATTGGATAAATTGTGGGTTAAATACGTAATTTTGAAAATTTTGAAGGATATGCATGAAATTCTCCCTATATTTAGTGGCTGAAATTGTTAAACGTACTCGTTCGTTTTCCTCTTAAAAGTCATGTTTGGTTATGGAGTAAGAGGTGGAGTAAACTCCTTACTCCACACGTAAGGAGCCAAAAGAGGAGTAACATAGGCGGTTTAAGATGGAATAAGATTTGAGCTAAATCGGAGTAACTTACACTATCTAGAGAGGTGATTTAGCTTACTCCGCCAAACATGGTTAATTTACTCCGGTTTAGTTTGAAATAAGAAATTTAATCTGGTTTAACTTTACTCCACAACCAAACATGACCAAAAGTGTTAACACAAGAAAAAATAAATAATATTGCATGTTCGTTGCCGAAGCTAAGAAAATAAATTATTTTCTCTCAAAAACCGACCAATTAGAAGAATGAATTTATTTTACCCATTTTAATTAAGGATGAAATTACTTTATAAATTTAAAATGAAATTTAATAGAAAATGCAATAAATTAGGTAAATTTATAAGTTTTTGAAATTTAGAGTGGAAATTATGTATGTTGAAAATTTTGAAGAGTAGAGATAAAATTCATCCTAAAAATTGGACTATTCTCCGTGATCATATCTCCCGTTGTTGTCACTTTTATTTAAAAAGCATTTCGTATGTGGTAAGTTTTCATTAAAAACATATTAATTTGATAATCTTGACAACCGTAAAATTTATAATTCTCAATGATATATATATATATATATATATATATTTTGTTGATGATGGGATTTTATTAGAGCTAGTAATAACACGAAGAATATATACATTTTCAAAATCCCACGGTTTGAAGTATTTTTACATGTTTATAGTAATATAGAACCCACGCGACATCTATTGGAAATTTCATTCCAGTTTCCAATACTTGTCATAATTTTATGGTGGCGACCTCGGACTAATTAAATGAACCCAGAAAAAAGGAAAAAATAGTGCTTAAAGAAATGTGTACTCTGTATTGGCGAGTTAAAAGAGTCAAAATTCCGGTGAAGATTCTGTGTTATCCATGGAAAGATAATCTATTCCGTTTTTGTGTTATCCATGGAAAGAAAGAAAAAAAAAAAAAAAAAAAAAATTAAGGCGAGATTCTCGAAAAATTCTTGTAGCAACAATCTTATCAACAAAACCAGTCCGGATCAGTAATATGGAAATAAATCTGTTGTTATGTTATTCTTTCATAGTAGCATAAACATGTTATCTTGACCTCAGCTGCTTAAATTTTTTTCATGTGTAAATTTCAACAAAATAAATATTTTATATATGAATCTCAATAAAAATCAACCGTTGAAAACTTGAAATCGAATAACAACAGATTTATTTCCCAGTAATATGCAATTCAATCCAATATCTCGATACAGTTTTTCTAATTTTAAAAATAAGGAAAATTTAAACTTATCTATTTTCCCATCAACACTTCAAAATTAGTTATTTGCCCATCTAAACTTATCTATTTTGAATATATCCCCATTGAATGTTTCAATCAATTAAATTAGTTATATGACATTTTTGCCCTTACCTCTCATACCTCAGAATATTCGTCTCTAATGCAAAGAAACTTTGTCAGCTGCTTCTCCAAGCATGAGTCCCAGTAATGTGGACTAAGACCTACATTAATTAGTAATGAAACCTTTAACACAGAACTGAAGAATGCATTGGTGCGATTTAAATATTGTTATAAGCCCAGGCAAAGAATCAAGCAAGCAAGAATATCAATTAATTGGACAATCATAAGTAAAGAGAAACAACAAATGAAATATGAGAACGATACCATGGCCTCAAAAATCTCTCTCTCTCTCTCTCTTTTTTGTCCACTCTTCATTTCAATAGGTCTAACCCAACTTTTAGTTAATAATCAAAGCATATTCAAAATAAGACTTTGTGTGTTTTTACCTCTCAAATCAACTCTTACGCCATTGTACCAGTTTTCAGTTTTTCTTGGAATTAACTCAAATTGTTGAATTGTTTGTTTAGTTCTTGTATTTTTGAGCTTTGTCGGGTCTTGTACCTGACATTGTTCAGTCCAAAACTTTTGTCGAGTAATAGAGAGAGAGAGAGAAGAGAACGAAGGAAAAGAATGATTTACTAACAGTGCATGAAATAAAGTATTCTAAAAAGACAACAAATGTAATGCAAGGGCGTGTGTAATTGTAGCGTATTTAATTAGAAGAGCTACAACACTTGCTATTATGGTTTTCTCTATCTTGAAATACTAGTTGAGCTGAGAAGGATTATATTTCTCTTTTTTTCAACTAGAGTCATCGGGCGTACCAATATTAAGGGAAGCGTCATATCAGATTTGAAGAGAAGGGCAAAAATGTCATATTAGTTTTTTAATACTATTAATTAGTTTTTGTTATTGATTTTAACATTCAGTGGGGATATATCCAAAATAGATAAGTTTAGATGGATAAATAACTAATTTTGAAGTGTTGATGGGGAAATATCTAATTGATGAAGTTATGATGGGTATATATCTAAATTTCTCAATAGATATTTATACTTGAAACTTTATCGATATGTATAATCAAAATATTTGTTATTTAAATTGATTTTGTTGTTATTAAATTTTTACATCGAAGCATTTATAATTAAACTGTTCATTGTTTAAACTTAAAATGTGCAGTGTTCAAATTTGCACAAGTGCATGCATATGAGTGTTTAAAGTTAAAGTTTACTTGTGAGTGTATATGAGTGTTTATGTAGAAATTCAAATAAGTGCTGCTTTTAAACCTTAATTATGAACATGTAAAAAAAAAAATATTTAAAAAATTGTTAGGATTTCACCAACGAGTTTGAGATTAGTTTGTTAGAGTCTTTTTTTTCTTTTTTTTCTTTTTTTTTTTAAATTAGAGATTCTTGGTATAGTGACTACTAAGCACTAAATACAAACAACTCCCTGCACTTGTAACACGCGACATCATACACTAAACAATATATAGTTTGTTACAGTTTGTTGTGATGAGAAACAAAAGAAGAGGAGATCAAGAAACACCTTGTGAAAAAACTTGAGCTTACTAATTTCAAGTACAAGTATAAACAACAAATTAGAAAGGTATATATTCTAATGGATTCAAATTGCATTGTGAATCAAACATATAAAAAATTAAGATATGAAGAAAGTAAAAAATGATGTTGTTAATTAAAAAAGGAGGACAAAAGTTCAGAAAAAAGGTTATCTGTCAAAAAGGGAAGATTAGAACAGCGAAGGGATGTAAAAAAAGAGGAGTTTGGATCTCCTAAAGTGACTCAATTTTTTAGTTTAGATCGGGAGCATTAGATTAAAGAGACCTGTGCGCTCTATTTTGATCGAATTGGTCTGGATTTGAATTTCAAATCTAAATTAAAAAAATTTAGTTACTTTAGAGGATCCGGATTCAAAAAAAGATAATGACACATAGAGCAATTATGTGGAGCATAGCATATATATATATATATATATATATATAAAGGTATTTAATTTTTGTAGAAAAGAAAATTTTGCATTTATTTGATAAAAAAGTAAATAACGTTCGGTTAGACGAATTAATTATAGATTTATAGTCATGCAAATTTCAATTTATTTTATTTTAAAACAATGATATACAAATATAAATAATAAAAAATAGAACACTAATTGACTAACATTTACATATATAGAGAAAATTATATTTAAAAACTTAGAAATAACAAGATATCACATTGTTCTTATAATGGTATTATCAGTATAGTTATATATATATAATGTTAGAAAAATAATATATAATGAACGGGTCAAGTTTTACTTAAATTTTTTTTTTTACAAAACCAATATTCAAAATTAATTTGTTAGATTGAATCAAAATTCAATCCATATTTCATAATCAAATTATAAATCAGCAAGTTTTTAAATCAAATCAAGTTTTGAATGGAATTATTACGAAGTAGAATCAAAAGCGTATATTGCCAAGGTGGCGAGATGGTTGGTTATTTCGGAAATTAATCAAGGAGAATAGCTTTATACATCTTTTACTTATTTCCTCAACCTTCTCGATGCTCTGGTAAAAAGATATACGTGTGACGTGTGTAGAGTTTAAGTTCCTTTCTGATAATTAAAGCATATTCCCGTCAAAATTAATTACGTAAGAATCTAATCCTACTTAACGTTACTGATGTGACCGATCACTAAAATATTTTATCTTATAAGAGAAATCAAATTACTTGATAGAGCATTCGATGATTATCTGATTGAAACGTAATAGTTCATACACAATTATTGAAAAAGAAAATAAATTAACTTTACTGAATTTATCGATTAGATTAGAAACTGTAAAAGCATTTTTGCCTATTGGAAAAATTATGAGAGAAATCCATCTCTTAATTATTGAAGTTAGGTTTTTGTTCCT
This sequence comes from Carex pumila, assembly GCA_033356055.1. Taxonomy (NCBI): domain Eukaryota; kingdom Viridiplantae; phylum Streptophyta; class Magnoliopsida; order Poales; family Cyperaceae; genus Carex; species Carex pumila. The sequence goes on from JARJHM010000361.1 coordinate 20,954, forward strand.
CTTATCCAAAGAAATGGAAAGAAGACAAGGGGTGAAGGGGGGGGGGGCGGTGGATCGATATGCACGTGACAGCTTTACCTTGGGCTTGGGATTCTGTTCTTCTTTATATCTGTGCTATGTATTTAAAAATTAGGGTAGGGTACATTTCCAAATTCCAATACAATCAACATCTTTTATCTTTCTTTTCTTTTCTTTTTTCCTTTCTTTTTTAAAAGAAAAAAATAGAAAAATTACTTTCAAATAGGGGTGTCAACGAATTTTTTTTTTTTCTTTTTGAACCAAAATGACAATTCGGTCCTAGATTTTTTCACAATTTTTCAACGCATTTTTTTCTTGAAATCCGTAGAAACAACTGGAACCAAAATGGCAATTCGGTCCCAAAAAAAAAGGATCAAAATGGCATCTCAGTTCTTATGATTTTTGTAAAAAACAAAGCAATCAAGTTTGTTTGGTAAAATTTATTTTTTATTTATGGTTTCTAAAAAAAATTCAATGTCAATTAGTACAATAAGAATTGGATTGAAGTATTTTCATATCCGTATCCGTTACAAATTATCTTTATCCGTATTTTACTCTTATCTATTGTAAATTGTCTTACCCATACATTATTCTTATAACAGTTATCAAATAATAAAACAGTGACAGGTAAATAACATATAATACTTATATAATAATTATTTTATATTATTTATTAAATAAGACACTAAAACACGTTCATTTCTCAAATATATAATCACATTACTAATATGAAAATGAATTTCAACTATATTGGTTATTATCAAAACACAATATCTTTTTTCTTTAATTAAAAAGACAAGCATGAAGATAAAAATTAAATTCAACATCTTGCTTGTAACAAAAGAAATACATTTTCTCATTATATTAATTTTAATAAGTACATTACTAATTATTACTTAAAACATTATTATATTAAATTTTATATAAATCCAATTTCACTATTAAAGAAAATCGATTCTGACATTGCGCTCCATCAGCTTCTCCAGATGATGCATCTGTTTAGAATATATTTAAGTTAGAAATAAAATAAAATAAAAATAGTAGTTGTTTAGAATTTGATTTATATATATATAAATATATATAAATAGTAAATTTTTTTACTAGTTCAGGGCTAATTAATGAGGTTATGTAAGTGGGGTTTTAATTCGTTTTTGTTTTCTTCCTAAATTAGCAGCAGTTGTATTATTGTATTATCCCTTTGAAATGGAATGAGGTGCCTACAGACTTGATTGCAACAACAACAACAAAAAGTAATTTAGAATTTTTGATATGTAACAGCAGCAAAGGCTCTTGTGTTTAACACAACTACATAAATAAACTACATAAATAAGTGCTTTAATAATTAATTATATTTAACACAACTATATGGTTAATTGTCCAAGTTCAATTTTTTTTAATAAAATGTATTTTCCAAGATCAAGAGTAGTTGGACTATTGGAGGTAGATAATAATTCAATGCTCATTAATACATATATAATATATAAATTCTTTTATATAATTACCTAATCAGGTATTGGATATGAAATAGACTTTACTTGTACTCTTACCTGTTTAGATAACAGAAAAAAAAAATCTTTATTCGCTCGATAAGTTTATGGAAAAAAATTCTTATCCGTACTCGTCTTATTGAATGCAGTATGGCTCAGCTAAACGGATGAAACTGTGCCATTGACACCCCTACTTTAAAATTCACTGACTTTTTTAAAATATTAAAATAAAAGAAAGCACAAGAATTAGGTATGGGAAAGCCATTCACAATTAATCTGATAAAAGTATTTGTCAAATCAAATTAGAAAAACTTCAAAAATTATTTTTATTGACTGGGTAGTTATTATAATTCCCCCATTATAGAGGAATTTCATATATATTCTTCAAAAACTTTAAAATTACTTATTTTTCCTTTAAAATTCATAATAACATATTATATTAAGACTAATTTTTGGACTTCATTCCAGAAACTAAAATATCTTATATATGTAGATGAAAAGAAACATTAATATTATATATAAAAAGAAGTTCATAAAATTTTCAGCATAGAAAAATATTTTTTTAATCATTGAAGATATATACAATAATAAACAACAAGATTAACCAACTTGAAGCAATTTTATCGAGGAACAAAAAAACATATTGGTTTGAAAGTTACATACATTGCATTTAAAGTTTTAAACACATAATTAAAAGTTTGAAGACTTATTATTATTAGTATTATATTATTAATTTTTATAAAATATCAACATGTGTTACTTGGGGCCTTTCATATTAAAGGAGGAATCAAGTTATCTATTTTGTACTATTTTTTCTTAGATATATTGTTTATAGAAATGGATAAAGTCTAAGATTTGGAGTTTTTTTTTATATTTTATTCTTTTCAATTAAAATATTATTCATGTAACTAATAATATCTAATATAATATGTAATACTTTGTTTTGGACATTATTCATTTAAATGCATGAAGTATTTGATCTAGAGTTTTTTTTTTGGGTTATATTTTCATTTTTTCTCAGTTCAAATATTATTAATGTTTTTATTTTGAAATTTAGTTTAGCGTTTTTATATTCAAATCTAAAATATGCTATTAAAAAAAAAAGACAATCGCTGAGATTTAGTTTAGTATTTATCAGAAATTTAATTCAGTGGACCACTATAATTCCTAACGATTCAGGATAAGAACCACTAGAAATCCTCACGGTTGAGACATTTTTCACAAAGAAAAAAAAAAGTCAAGGGCATTATTGTGATTTTTATTTTATTGAGCATATTTAAAAAAAAAAGTCGGCACAGAATTGCTTGGTTTTGTAAAAATTGATGCAAAAGAACTATTCAAATGACAGGAATTAAAAATCAACTCAACAATACTTAAACATTTTCAAATTAAATGAAAATAAATTACCAAATAGTATGGGAATGTTTGATGTGAGGAAATAAAACCCAGAAAATATGAGAAATACATTTTGGATCAACGTTTCTTGTGTTTTTCACTTTTCGGAAATTTTTTAGAGAAGCATTGTGAAAAAAAAAAAAAATGTTGTGTTCCTTAATTTTTTTAATTTTTTATTTTCCAACAAACAAAACAATATTTATTTGGAAAATTTTGATACTTTCTTTAAAATTTTATCATTTACCAACATATGAAACAAACCTATGTAAAAAATATATTCTCCACTAAACTTTTGTCTTTTCATTCTCAATTTCTCATGAGAAGTGCTGAACACTCGCTAATCGGATGCTCAATTTTAATAAGAATCGGACGGTTATGATATGATACCGACACCCATTAATTGTCTCTGATTGCCTCCTCCATATTGTAGGTTGGTTTCGTATTAAGCAGTTCAAACAACGGATGATTTGAAATAACAATGAAGATCATCCGAATTTCCATTTGCAATTTCTACGCCATGTCCAATCGAATATTTATTCCATCAATCATTATCCCTCCTTCCCTCCCTCACTATATAAAGAGAAGAAGGCACCTTGCTCAACCAAGTATAATACACACAAACACATAATTCCTAGACCATATATAGTAACAACGATGAACTTTCCCTATGGTTTTCACACTGCTGGATACGCTCCACCGGACCAGCCCGGAGAGACAAGGCTGCCGAGACAGCCCACTTACAAGATTTATTGCAAGGCCAATGACAATTACTGCCTCTCTGTTCGCGACGGCAATGTCGTCCTGGCTCCTACTAACAAAAATGACGCATATCAGGTAAATTTTACAAATAAATTGGTCACTGTTTGCAATGTTTCCTTTTATCTGTTGATAAACGTAACTGCTTGCGGTGATCGATAGTATCATGATTAGTTAATTAACAAAATACTTGAATTGAATCAGCACTGGATCAAGGACATGAAATACAGCAATCAAATCAAGGATGAGGAGGGCTACCCTGCTTTTGCTTTGGTTAACAAAGTCACAGGGGAAGCAATCAAACACTCCCTGGGGGAATCCCACCCAGTAAGTTAATTAATTTACCAAAATTAGCCAAAATATTTATTTTTCCGCTCTTTCATATGTGGATTGTATTCATTTCATTTGAGTCGTGATTGAACTGATTATATATATATATATTCAGATGCTGGCCACTTTTATAGGTTAATTAATAATTATATTTATATTTTACAAGGTACTGATTAGATCTAGTATTATATGCTTTTCTGAAATTTTCTCAGTTCTTTTGTCCGTGCTTAGGATTAATTGACTCACCATTTTATTATGTTTTCTGGTACCGATATCTACTAAGCAGTACTGACTGTACTGTATCGTAACATCATATAGCTGCTCTAATTTATTTATTTTCGTTTTATTGTACATGATATAGGTTAAACTTGTGCCATACAACCCGGATTACCTGGACGAGTCGGTGCTGTGGACCGAGAGCAGGGATGTCGGCAAAGGATTCAGATGCATCAGGATGGTTAACAACATCTACCTCAACTTCGATGCCTTCCATGGTGATAAGAACCACGGTGGGGTCCATGACGGGACCAACGTCGTGCTCTGGAAGTGGTGCGAGGGCGACAACCAACGCTGGAAGATTGAACCATACTGTAATTTTTTTTTTTCTCTTTCAAAAATTAACATCACATTATCACCATTTCTGAATTCTCATAGTTATTTGGTACCGAGCAAAAGCCTGTTTGGTTTTTTGATTTAATAGGAAGGCTTAAGAAATGTACCATAACATTGACCATTAGGTTAAATCGTTTGTCTCAAGGCAAAAGAATAATTCAATCTCGGGTCTTATTGGATTGGTTTTCTAAACAATGCTTTATTGTGCAGGAAAAACAACTGGACCATGAGAAGTGCAGTTGTCTCTGGATAGCTGGTCATTATTATTATCTGCTATTGCTACTTCTCCAGTACCTAGATTCCAGGAATAAACTTGCCTCTCAAGGCAAATAAGATGTTTGGGAGATATATATATATCTTGTACCTACGGATGTACTGTGTAAAATCTCCTCTGTATTAATGTAATGATTTTCCTCTTATTTGTTGTGTTCTAAGTTATTTCTGAATTGAATGGTTAAGCAAACTATCTTAGAAAACAAACTGGCATCGAACTAATTGCGCATAATCTTCAAGAGAGGGTTTAAGATGTCTGGAGATCGATATTATTTGGACCAATGATTGTAGATACATATTATCCCTAGACCCTAGGAAGCAATAATTGAGCTTCAGTGGAGTCAATTGATTTAATTGCAATTTTTAAGAAATTTTTCTTTTTATTGGACGCCACTATAAAAACTTTGACTGCATCACTAAACACGCGAGGATGGGCCATGATGGCAGTGGATCCTGTCCATTAGACTATTTACATCAAAGCAAATTGAGTTAAGATTTTACTCAAATTTAAATTTGATGCTTCTTTTTTTAGGAGATTATAAGTGAGATTTTGTTGTTACACTACAACAGAGAAATAATCTGTTCACAATCACAAATGCTTAAATTCTCTTTTGAAATCCAGTTAAAAGCACTTACATGTTCCGTGTTTTAACATAAATATGTCAGTAGTAAAAATGGATAATGTTTTAACATATATATGCTATAATTAGACATAAAAATTAACTCCATGAACATACAAAAACAAAACATAAACGCCATGAACTATGTATGATAGATAGAACAAAATGAACTTAAGCATATAGCGAGGCAAAATAGGACTAATTTCAAAGCATCACCAGAAGCAAGCACCCTGATATGGTGTCATATCTATATAAAGTTTTCAAAGCCAGTGATGCATTCACTCATATCTTAGGCAAAAAGTCGTGGTGTATTCTTCCCTTTAAGAAATTGGCCGCCTTGAGCCTCTCATCCTGTGTAAATCCTGATGAACCATTCAAGGCCTTCATGCACTCGCTAATTGAATACTTCTTTTCCAAGCTGTCTTTTTGAGGTTTCTCTGCTTCCTTACCAGGCAACACTGACAGCATATTATTTTCCATCATTATTTGGCTGGTTATTTCTTCAAGACCAAGTAGAAGCATTCCGAGAATTTCAACCTCACAGTCATCTGTATCAGATAATTCTTCATATGAGCTCACACTTTGAGCATTCATATTTGGTGGAGGTGCATATGAACACATGCTCGACTGTTTACTGGCAAGATTGGAACACTGACAGCAATTTTTCTTAGGATTGTTACCTGAGATAATTAACATGATAATAGAATTAATGCATTGAAGGATTGCAGAATGACATAAAATTATCAAATGTTGGATCATTCACAGTAGCAGTCAGGTATGAACATGATGGCGTACTATGATTGCTTGTTGATAACCAAAATATGAAGGAGCAGGTAACTTTCTGAGAAAGTTTGAATAGAATTATTGTTCCAAAATAATTTACATAGCTCTTCATATTAAGGAAACCAAAGTATGAGAAGTGTTCCACTATCTTCATAACTATGTTGTTAACAAAAATGAGAAGCCAAGAAAATGAGAGACAAACCCTCATATAATTTGCATAGCTCATCATATAGAGGAAATTGCATTCGGTGCCACTGCTCTGCATGCTTTTCAGACTGAAAAAAAGAAACAGAAAGACGAATCATAACAAGAAAACAAGAATATCTGGATAGAAAAGAAATATTACTCCAGTACCCCTCCATTAGTTCCTTTTTTTCCTTTTCACTCTTTTAATGATAATCAGTACTCAGTTAGAGTTAAGCAAAAACCAGTATCCTTTTTGTTGACTACTGAAAGAAGAAGGAGAGAAAACTGCAATAGCAATTACCTAATTTCCTACTGTGGTAATGCCGAGCAATCTAACAAGGGTATGTGCCTGTCTAGTTTAGTACATGACTACTCACTGATTTGGAGAATGGTCACTGTTTTATATAATATTCCTTTATCTATATTATTCAATTTTTAACTAAGATTTATATATGCATGCAAACTGTTGTACCTAACCTACATAGTGTCCCGATATGTTGTCCAACACCAGAACAGTTAATTTCATAATACTAACTGCAGATACTTAGTGAAACATACCTCAAATAACTGTTTCCATAGATCATCCTGTGCAACAACCTTCCCGTGAGACTTGTCCCAGTGGAACCCATTCAACTGTGTCAACTTCTTGACCGTATCATATTGCTTCTTCAGTGCTTTTTCCTGATTCTTTATTTGCTTAATGCTGTAATTGAAACAATACCCACAGTCCTTCATGCTTTTTTGCACAATTTCCCATGCTTTCTCGTTCCAACCGTTTCGGGCCCAGTATTTGGGACTATTGAGTTCTGAGAGGGTTTTGATGAGTTTAACCTTCTGGAAGTTATACCAAGTTGCTCTTCTTTCAGTTCTCTTCTCTTGTTCTACATATAAGATGAGTGAAGGAAAAGATCAGTAGTAAATTTAGCTTTAATTTTACTGCATGTAGACTCCTCGATATTTAATATATACTGATAAATCTATCATCACAGTTTATACTATAAGAAATGTCCCCAAAGATAAAATGCTGAGGTTTGATGCATATATGTTTCATGCTCATCAAATGATTTGAAATTTGCAATGCTATGCATCTAGCATCCTTTGCGGGAAAACAAGTGATACTCAAATAGCATAAAATTTGCTACGCTATCTTTAGACTGAATATCCCTACAAGCATCAGGTCTGAAGTTGTTCTTAACTTGATTTTAATTATATAATAAACATTCTCAAAGTGGTTCATTTCCAAGTGATCTAAACTCTTTACTTAATGGGTCAACGAAGAAATCCATGAAACTTGCAACATTTGAAGGATTTTGATGCAAAAATACTCGTTCTTTTTTTTGCTAGTTTGCATGTTTAAAAGAAAGAGAAAAGGAAGGGAGAGAGTACTGGATTGAGAAGCCATTGCTGCCGGAGTAGTCATATGGGTTGATAAATCTTGGCACGTGTTTTTAGATGAATTCTGTTGCATTCTACTTTCCTTCTCTCTTTATAAAACCTGGGTTTCTCGGCGAAGGGAGAAACCGTAAATATTTTGGGGGGAATTTCGAACTATTTCGCTCTCAAATTAATCCAGAGCAGTTATTTTCCCTCCAGTAAAAATGAAAAAAAAAATAATAATAATAATAAGAAAAGATCAGTTATTTGTCGTCCACTTGAGCCCAGATCTTAATAGTAGTAAGGCCCAGTGCAGCCCATTATAAATTTCTTTTTTATTTTGTCGGTGATACTGGAGGCCAGATCTTAATAGTAGAAAGACCTAGTGCAGCCCATAATTAATTTTCCTTATTTATTTATCGAATGGAGAACATATATTTCAAGGGTCCAGATCATCTCATCTGAAGCGGTGAATCCATCTCCACCGCTTTTAAGGTTCGAATGCGGGGTTTTAATGGAGAGATTTCCATTTCCTTCTCCACCGCAAACCGAGAGAGGCTCGATCGCGTCCATGGCGGATTCTAATGCCACTGCTCCCCCTCCTACGAGATGTAGCCACTGCGCCGGACCGCTCTCCAAGGAGATGGTATGACTCTTCTCTGACGTCTCTCTTTCTCTTATCCAGTTATCCCACACTCCCCCTCGTCCTCTTAAATTTTGTGTTTTACCTTCTAGAGTAGGCTCCGAGTCCTATGTCACTCGTCTTATGTGGCAATTTTATATGGTTTTCATATAACCTGTAAATTTTGTCTCTTTTGGCCCTCTTGTAAAACAGGATTTAATCCTGATTTTGTCTTAATTGCTTTGAATACATTCGTTGCTCTAAAAGTGCATGCTTCTAATCCAATTTGGCCACGATTCACATATTAGGTTACCTCTTTTATCAAACTAGGGCTATTTACCATAATATTTTATATAATGAGCAGACCTGTTATAAGTTTTTATAACTGAAGACAGCTGAATTTTGCAAGGATATAATAGTAAAGATTACTGTTGATTGTTTTGTTTTGGGATTTGTTCTAATGTCCTTTATTTGATATGGTTGATGGTTGTTGATACTGTTATAAATATTTCTTTCAATAGGAGACAAGTAATTGGACTCTGCCTCCTCTTGTCCGCGACAGCTTCTCAATGGTATGTAATGACATTAAGTTTTTGGTATATTTTTACATATTTGTTATATATGTCATCTTTTTTCCTTATAGGAGCTAAATATGCCTGTAGTCATGAAATTGGTACACTTTCATATTTGACCTGAACCTTGTTAGGTTTCGTTTTAGCAAATAGCAAGTTACTTTGTCCATGCCCTAGTCTAAGGATACCTGATTTTAGCTTGATTGCCTTAAAGAGCTTGTTTTATGTGCTAGTCTATTCAATGACCTGACATAAAATATACCCACAGAAATAAGCATTGCATTCCTTGTTTGCATAATCTAGAAAATCAAATGCTATCTGACCATTTGAAGTTGGAGTTAATTGTCTAACTCAGATATGTGATTTCTTCTGTTAATAGATAGGCTCAGCAGTTGGTGGTACAGCTAGTGCATTTTACGGTTTTAATCATGGTATGTTAACCTCCAATTCTATCATTTTTTGTAATACATCTTGACAATATATTTTATGGCGGAGATATTTTACCTTTTTATAAACTCAAAAGTGTATCTTCCTTGAGTTGATAATTTAGATTCCAAATGCCAGTGGTGCATTTTGATTACGAGAAAGCTTGTTACCAAACTATGTGATCGCCTGTCATTTTATTGAAGCCTTGTGCATTTCAGTAAATTTTACATATTTGTTTTCTATCTCATCTATTTTCATCATAGGAGCTAATATGCTTGCAGTCAAGAAATTAGTACACTTTCATATTTGACAGAAGACTTCTGCATTTTGTCCAGGAACACTAATTTTTAATATTAATCGCTACTGTTTGCAGCAAAATGGTGAATTCTGCATTACATATTTCGGTTGCTATCTACATATGAAGTTTGAATTATTTTTGAAGTACTAATTAGTTTCTAATTTCAGCTATGCCGGTCATTAGGCGGTACATCAAAGGGCCTATGTGGATACATTTCCTTGTTGGTGTAAGTGATATATAACATTTTGTTCTGCCTATAATAAACTTAATTTTCTAATAACTTTTTTATTAGTTGAATTGATTTTATGTATTTTCTTTGGCATGTAGGCACCACCAGTGATTGTCTTCTCTTCAGCTTGTGCTGGATTGGCAGGTTTGTCTTAATTTTAACACCCCCCCCCCCCCCCCCCCCCCCCCCCCAAAACCCACACACACACACAGAGCTTCCTCTCCTAATTTTCTTTTAAATTCACCCACTTGAATTGATGAAGAGTACCATATACTTAGCTTGTACCATCGAGTATGTAAATGGCTGCTTGCATGCTTTTGTGTGAATTCTGAAGACAAACTGAGTTAAATATTGTTTTTTTTTTCTTAAATTTATATTATTATTATCTCCAGTAAGATACTTGTTAAGGCACCAAATAAAGAACACTTTTAGTCAAATCCTCGTATATTTTCTTTACAGGTGGGGCCGTACCAGCTCTTGCACAGCTGGTCTCCTCGTCTCTTCACGCTGCTAGGTCGTCGTCATCCTCACAGGGTAACAACACGATGCAGAAGTCAAGAACCTCAATTTGAGCTCGTCTATTATGTTTCTCCAGTATAAATATTTATTCTCGGTGTATGTTTTTGCATTTGCACATGTTTAATTACATTTTTGTTTCTTGTAACCCATGGAGGTTGTCTATGTAAATGATAGGTATTTTTGGTTCCTATGTTGGGTCCTAATTTAAAATAAATTCAGAGTATTCTGTTCATGTTGAGATATGAGGCTTGTTCCCGACTTTTAATAGAATGGTAAATATCAAATGGAAACTTTTGTTCATTTTTCTATTTTGGAAAATTATTGCAATCCGAGAAACGAGATGAATGCTGCATTTGATGGTGGATGGATACACGACCAGATAGGATTGGGTGAAGATAGGTTGCAATCCGATCATAGTGTTACTTGTATCATCTACCCAAGCAAGTCTTTAGTCATCCAATGTTTCACTTGGATTCGAAAGCAAACTATGTAATTTTAGTTAGTACAATTGATTAGAAAAATGTCATAGAGTTGTTATATCCAAAAGTCAAGAGTTCGATTTTCTCTTGCGAACCTTGATAGTTACTGTCAAGTTTTCAAAAAAAAAATTGTAATTTTAGTTAGAATCCTAGTATTTATCAGAATGTCGAATAGCGCTTCTAATATCCAAAAGCATCTCATTAAGTTGTGTAATGATGAAATATTTGCTAATGAGAATGACCCAGATCAATATTTGCTTTGCATTGCTCAAGCCAGTGCCGTAAAATCTGTATTGGGCCTTGGTGTATAGATTAGACACCGTGATTCTTAAGCCTATAAACTCTGGTTAAGTCTTTCGAGGTTCATACTTTGATATTGGTTTCTTGTCATTGACATTGTTCAAACACTCTGCATTGTTTAGAAATGTCATAAAATCAAGACCAACAACTAGGGGTGCACAAAGAGCTCACGACTCGAAACTCAGTTCGGAATCAATTTGGATTCAACTTGCTAATAACTCGAGTTGAAACTGGCTCGAATCAAAATTGACTCGAGGTTATTGACTCGATTGATTTATGAGTTGGATCCAAGTTACTTCCAACTCAGTTGTACTCACACCAAACCCTAATTCATATATTCCTAATTTTTGCATCTCCAAACCTTATACTTGTTTGTAATTTTTAATAATTTGATAAACTATGCACTATTTTTTTTTGTTTTGTTAATTTATTACACTCTATACTGTTTTGTTAGACTTTATCTGTTTGATAATCTTTAATTATGTACTATTTTGATATTTTCGTAATTTTTAATTATGCATTAGTTATTTTTCTCATTATGTATTGTCTTTAATTGTGTATTATTTTAATAAACTATGTACTATTTCTTTTGTTAAAATTAAATTAGATTATTCCAATGTGTACTATATTATGAGTCATGAGTTGACTCACTTCGACTCGAGTTGATTAGAATTAAAGTAGAATTATCCCAATTCCTGATAGAAGGTTCTGTGACATAATGCCAATTCGGCGTATGTAGTTCAATAACAATGCCAATGTACTATTTCCTGTCTTCCTGATGGATATTAGTTTCTGTCTTCCTGATAGAAGGTTCTGTTCCCATTTAAGCATTATGTTATTGAATTAATTCTACTTTAATTCTATGTCACAAAAGCAGTATATAGGATTAGATGATTACATGGAAATTCACTAAACAGTATACATAGTAATCCATAAAAAGTGTACCTATGTCCAAGATATTCGTCAAAATTTGCATTTTGTAGATATATAAAGTTGGCAAATTTCTATATAAATCATGCATTAATCAATATTCAGCAAACAAATTAATTCTGTATTATTTATAATGTAGCAATGCAGTTAAAGCAAAACATCATGCATAATTTGGCGATAGAACAGTTGTCATTTATTTCTGAAATAAAAATAAGATCACACCCATTAACTTTAAATATCGACAAAAGATATTCCAATCAGATTTTGAACATATGATCTCAAAGATAGTGTTTTCTTAATCACTAGATAAAGACTATTCTCACGGTATCTCATCGTTGAAATTTTCAATTTACGCAAGTAAAATCAGGATCTGCCAGGGTTCCTTGGGGTATGCCGACTGTTGGCCCCCCACGATGGGTAGTCCCTTTCAAGGTCCATTCTTCCATTTAAGTTCACCTCTTCCATGTCCATTTGGTCGCCAGTAGATATCTGAATATCAAGTAATTTATTCAAGATTGTGAATAAAGTAATAGTAATTAAGACTCAAGTCTAGCAATGTTCTCTTCTGAATTTTCTTTTTGAAAATCTATTTGGACTGACTTATCAATTTCTCTGAAACAGTAGCTTCTACTCCTATCTAAAATTCGAGTGAATTTTAGTGAAGAAGTCATGCTATCATACTTATTTACAGAAATAATTTGGGACATTTCCTTGAATCTTTATCAATCCAAGTTGGGAGAGAAAGAGAGAGAGGGGACCTGATTTATCTCGTGTAGCTCCATTTCCAATTTTTCATTGTTGGATTTTATTTCCCCTGAAACAAAAACAGCAAAGACGAATATAGCTAAACAAATAAGAAGCAAGTAAAACAAGAGCTGTGAAAGTGAGAGTAACAAAGGGAAAAAAATTTACTGGAAAGTGCCACATCAGCATGAAGAGAGAGGAAGCAAGAGAAGAGAACGAGCAGCACGAAGAGACGAGTCAAAATTTTATTTGACACCATATCTCTTTCCTCAGTACACACTGCGAAAGTAGGAATCAATGAATCACGAACAAAGAGAAGCTTCGGCTGGCAACTGTATTATAGATCCTTTGGATCCAATCTCCAAAAGCACATAAACTTTTAATATGTGATCAAGTGGAAAGTAGGTTAGGTTTGATACTATAGCCAGGAGACAAAATTTCACGCCTATTAGTCAACTTCAGTATCTATTAAAAACAGGCTCTTTGTCTCTCCGGTAGGGTTAGTAGGTACATTGAAACCGGAGTCCTATTAAGATCTGCTTCCGAGTTGAGAAGAAAGAAGAAATCAAAAAAATAGGGAGAATTATTCTCTAAATTTTACTTTTTCTCCTTCTATAATTTAAATCCGGAAGCATCATATCAATATTCTATTTGTACATGTATCGTGTGTGGTAGGCAACGGTTGGGAAAATTCACAGTTTGGAGGCAGTAAACTCTTTGACCGAATTTAAATTAAATTGATTAAGATCTACCAAAGATGATTTAAGTAATAAACAAACAGTGGCTTAAATGGGAACAAACACAGTTCCCAACACAAACCCCGTGACTTCACATGCATAGTTATATATAAATAAAGGGTTGTTGATACATGTCTTATTGTAGGCGTCATTATTTGTATGTATCATTGTTTTAATGTCGTATTTGTAATATATCCTAATAGCGACTCAAAAGATCAATAATTTCGACAGGGACAATCATTCATTCTGTCAAATATGTTCAGGTCGTAATTGTTTATGTAATTTTTTTTTTCTGATATAGTGGTTGGAAACTCAACTACAAACAATCAATTCAAACGGTTGAAACTAATCTACTTTCTAAGTGATACATATTAAATTTATAATTTCAACTTAATTTAGTATAAATCAAATGGTAAAATACAAAAAGGTTTACGAGTTAATTTTAATGCATTCATTTTTCATTATATTATGGTTATTTGACTTCATAATATATTAATTTGAAAATTTTCAAGTTTGATATGTAGATTAGTTTCAACGATTTGAATTTGTCTTTGCAAATCAATTTGATAAGTTTGTAGTTAATCTTTGTCAATCTAGACAAATTTTTGTGTTTCATGAACCTTAACACCTTGTTTGGATGGAGAGCAGAGGAGAGGAAGGGGAGGTGAAGAATAAAATAGATTGAAATGGAATAGAAAGGAAGATTAATATATTTAACTTTTTTGTGTTTAAATGATTAATGAGAAAAAATAAATTTAATTTTTCTTTGTCTTATTTCTTATTTGATTAATTAAAATTTAAAAAGTTAATGAGAAATTTAATAGCTATTGTAGAATTGTGACAAAAAATTTATATGACAATTATATAAGCAAGATATAAGGTTGGGTATTTCTAAAAACTTATATGAAAATTATACAGATAAGATATAAGTAAGACAAAATTTGTACGAGAATTTTTAAAAATATTTACAACAAAATTTCTTTCCATTCATCACACTTCAAATTGAAAGGAATTATATTAATTACAATGATACAAGATTAAACCTTTCACCTCATGTACCCTCTATCTCCCACATAATTTGGTCAACCAAACACAATTTGATAGAAAGTTTTCTTTTCTTTCCATCCCCTCCTTTTCTCTACTCTCCATCCAAACAAGGTGTAACCAAGCAAAGACTAACACCATAGAGCTTTAGAGATTATGGAGCTTAGAGGAGTTTCATATACATGGGAAAATTGAATGAGCCCTAAAGCAGCAGGTTGTATGACATCTTACACAATAGATCACTAATGTACATAAAAAACGTTGTAAATGTCAGTACACAAGCAAAGACTAACAATTTGTTAATTTGTAAACCTGAAGCTGCTGCTACTATCACCAAAAGTCACGTATCTGCTGATAGCAATAAACCAAAAACA
Organism: Carex pumila; assembly: GCA_033356055.1. Lineage (NCBI taxonomy): Eukaryota > Viridiplantae > Streptophyta > Magnoliopsida > Poales > Cyperaceae > Carex > Carex pumila. Next base: position 36,062 of record JARJHM010000361.1, read on the forward strand.
AATAAAATCCCAGCAATAACAAACATTAGACATCATAAGAGGAGCATCCGATGTGGTAAGAAGTTGCAAAATCTTGATCATGTCCCTTAGAAGTCAGCATATAAGAGCGGTGAACTGGTGGCAATAATATAGCTAGAGATTTATCCATCATTAACAGCTTACTGCATTTACTGCACTTGTTCCAAAAATATATAATTACATAACAGCACAATAAGGCACGTGCAGAGGTATTTGATATATGATTTATTGTGTTCTTTATTCCAATTTTAGGTTTTTTAATGGATGATAACAATTGTTTAAGCAATATAAGTTATGGGTTAAATCTTTAGTGAACATATAGCAAAGATAAGCATAGTATCTAATTACAGGGATCTCCTGGTAATATAGTTGGCAGAAAGACCTACACATCTTGCTAACTACCAGTATTCACAAACAATGGCATTTAGGTACTCTACAAAAGAAAGCAGTCTCACCTGCAAGCTTTCGTAAATAAAGTTTGGTGGCTACAGATCCAACTCTGCAAACAAAATGTAAAATTGGTACTATTAGTTAAGACAAACTACAAGCAATTTCACAAGTGCTCCTGCAGAACTTACAGATATAATGAATGCAAACACTACAAGAACAGGATATCATGCAAACGTTGACAAAACATCATGTCCACATGCATACCCTTCCTCAATTACTTGAGAATATTGAAACTATGATTTTTTTTTATCAAGTGTTTATTATGCACGAGGATAACAAAAAAAGGAGCATTTGCATTTTTATTAAATTAGAAAGGGCAGTTTCTGAGGGAGCAGATGAAAATTTCTTCTTTTTCAGGTGACATGATATTTTAATCTGATTAATTATCGGAAAATGTAGCGAATAATAAACTATAGGACTATGACAATAGAATATTAGTTGCAGTACAATACCAAAAGATGAGAAAGAGCCTTGTTTGGGTCTACACTGAGGAAATATTGCAAGGCCTTGTCAGCATGTTCCTACAAATAAAACAAAACAAAGCAATAGGTGCAATAAATAAGCTACCTACAAGGCTTCACGGTGGAGACATACCAGAGATAATTAAACATCATGTGTCCTTGTTACTTTCATTTCACACGAAGAAATATAATACGCATGAGATGATTTGTGTTAATTGATTTTATTGGTTTTGTGATTTTGCTCTTATTTAACATAAAGTTTCCTCAACAAATTGGTCAAATGCATAAACAAGGGCACAATTAACCACCACAAACCAAGGCACTAATAAAAATAAGTAACCCAAACCTAAAACCAACCTAAATGACCTATCAGTTATGAGTTATGAATTACATGCACCGAAGCCAAACCAAATGCGAGAAACCCAAAACCTGGATGGATTGGAAACCCACCGATCTATCACCCTAAAAATACTAGCCAAAATCGGAGCCTGATCTGACCTAAAATCTCAACCCATTTGATCTGATAGTTGAACCAATCCTGAATTACATGACACTGTTACTCCCTAATAACTTTTGTTAGATAAAAGCACAACAAAACCTGCTAGGACTTGACCATGACTCAAGAAGCTGACCTCCTGAATCTTAACAGCCCAATACATTGGAAATGACCAAAACCTGAAAATGACCAATGACCCAACAGCAAAACCTTGCACAAACCAAACGACCTGAAATAACCAATCACCCAACAGTTTATCACTAAAGTGCTAACCGGTACAGTATGTTTTATGTTCTGACATAAGTTTGCTCTCAGTGCATTTAACGTAACATTAGACATGAACGAAACACAAATCTAGTTGTAGAATCAACTTACTGTGACATGCTTGAAAACATGATGAACTGACAAGCCTCTTGAATGCAAGTAGCTTCCTCCCTAAGAAATAGAAAGAAATAAAGAAATAATCTATCTCTACTTCAATGAAAAAAGAAAGAAAGAGGTTCAAGAAGGAGAACCCTAAATTCCTGTTCCACCATAACATTACAACATAAGAAGTTACAAATACGAGTGAAATCCTATTATTAATATATTAAATCTGTTTGCTACTGTACTGTTTGGTTTCCTCACCTCATTAGGAGAGAAGAAAGCCACAGCATCAGGATCTGTTGACCCAGCAGGATGAAGCGAGACTAAGACCCTAAATACACCAGACGCCACCAATTCAATTACCGCCACATTATTGAAATTGCTACTCAAATTTGCCAAATTTTGCACCTTAGGCTGATCCAGCGAGTTATCATTCATAACAGAAGACAAGGACTCAGCTCGTTTTGACCATTCGAGCCGTTGATATGTGGAGGTGGTGACACCTGGAGCCTCAGTTTCTATGCTCTTTAGTATGTCAGCTAGTGTGGGTTTCTGTTCAGAGGAATCAATATTAGGGTTTTGGGTTGGTCTCTGTGAAAGACGGGGTTGTTTTGTTGGGGGAATTTTGATGGTGTCGTTATGGGAGAGGTCGATCTGATCGTCTTCTAAATGAGGGAAGAAGCGCCTCTTCTGATCAGTGAATGCTTTAAGAGCTAATCTGAAAATGTGTAGATATATGTCCTTTAAGAACCGAGATGAATATTAAAGGTTTATGGCTTTGTGAACATATTAACAAGAGGGCATTCAAAGGCCCCATCGTTGGTGCCTCATATCCCTCCAATTTATAATTTTGAACTACTGAGAATTTAAAACCAGAACAAACAAACAACAAGCCTTTAGACCCAAACAAGTTGGGGTAGGCTAGAAATGAAACCCAATCACAATCATAAAATAAATATTAGTAATAAAGTAGTAATAAAAATAAAAATAATAAAAGTGAAAGTGAAAGTGAAAGTGATTTAATAATAAAGGTACAAGGTATAATGTATATTATTTTTGCTATATGCATGTAAAGGATTATGGAATTTGGCTCTCTTACATAGGCATCAAGATACTTGTAAATACACACTAATATGGATGAATCATGTGTGTTGCTTTTCCATGCTCTTCATGCCATTTAAAATAAAGCTGAAAGGCTTCCAAGTTTTGCATGCATTTTAGACATATTGATCATGTCTGACAGCTTTATTCTGTTAATTGAGTTTTAGATGCTTAAAAAGTGGAGGCATAAAAAACAGAACAATTTAATAGTTGTGCAGAGGATAAAATAGGTTAACCTTCATCAGTTTTCTATTTTCCTGTGTTTGTGTGTATGAGGTGGATTCTTATTGGTTATCATTCACATAAGATCTGACCTAAATCGAGTTTTCCCTCAACCAAATTCCACAGAGAAAAATTTTACACAAATTCTAACTTGTGTAACATCAGACACAGTACTGATGCCAACCATCAAATACATCAATGATAAACAGAAAGGGATATTAGGTTAACGACAATACATGTATCTGTACTGGTACAGTTCATTACAATATCAATCTGATAACACAAAATCGGTAAGAACTAAAATTGCTGTTGCACCTGGCTCTATCAACAGCAGAGGCACCAGCCTGGCCAGCCAGCTGGCGCTTCCAGGCATATGCCACAACAGCGCCATCAGGACAAACAAGAGGCATGTGAAGACCCCATGAGTTTCCTTTTGACCTTAGAGCGCCAGTTAGCACACCCGACTCTTCAAGCTGCCTTCCTAAGAGAAAATATTTGAGGTGATTTTAGTTTAAGGTTTCATACTATTCTCTCTCTTCTTTTGTCTGAGGGATAGATGGGGGTGTAAATTAATGGTAAACAGACAAAAACCCAGGTAGATATCCATACACAGATGAAGCAACAACAAATTGGCACATCAATCCCCTTTGAATCCAAATTAAAATAAAATTCATCAAATGCAGCTAATTCCAGAAACGAATGAAATCCTTATGCACCTCCCTATATGCAATTGCCTAAATAGGCGTTCACTGTCACAAATTTTATATGCTGTGCCTTCATTTAAAAGTTCTTATCTGACTTGACTAGAAAAGCAAGAGGAATGCATAACTACAAAAAATAATAAATTTCAGTGTAAAATGCAAAAAGGTGGAATAGAAAAAAAAAAACCCTAAAAGATATTTGAAATATACCAACTGCACGGAGATCAACGAAGTGGCGACTCATGGCCGCTTCCTCGGCGAGTGTAAGCTCAGCAGCCTTCTCGGAAAGACGCGGCGTCTCGTTTGAGACAAGGAGCGCTTCGAGAATACGGTCCGCACCAAGCCGGATCTCGGCGATGAGCCGCGCGGCGTGGCCGAGCCTATCCATCGCCTGAGCTACCTGCTTCGGCGGCGCATCACCGGGCCCAGCCAGTTGCGGTGGCTCCATCCAGATCGTTTTTTGCGATTTTAGGGTGTTGTTTTTGCTCTGTTGGAGGGTTTTCAGCGAGCGGGAGGGGAAAGGGAAAGAGTAGAGAGTTGAGAAATTCAGTGCATTTTTAGTATGAGTCCACACTCTCTGAGGTAACAAAATTTATCTGTTTAGATCAAAACCGTCCGATAAGAATCCGGATCAATCTGGTGAGGTAGAATGCACGGTATCCCTTCAGTATCCGTGCGAATTCTGATCGGATGATATGATATGGATCTAAACATAAAAATTCCGTTACCTTAGAGGATTTGGAAGGTTTTTAGTATTCGATTTCGGTTTGTTTTCTACCTCCAAGGCTCCTAGTAAGCGAGAAAAGTTGGCTAGAAATAAGTTGAGAAGAGTTGTATTTAAAGCAAAGTTCTAAATAGCATTTATCCCGTTACAACATTGAGTCTTTAAAAAAAAGTTATAGCAAAAATTATGTTATGTAATATTTTTTTTATTTTTATAAAAATTATATTATATATTTGTACTAAATATTAATATTATTTAGTCTCATAAAATAATAAATAATATCTAATTATTAAAAAATTATAATATTCATATTGAATCAATACAAAGTCCAAATTGCGACTCAAAATATTCATAGTAATACTAATATTATAAACTATCGATCTTTTTTTATTCAAAATATTTTCAACATCATAACATAATTTATATTTTTTTCTATTTAAATTTCAAAATAACCTAAAAATTGAAAATAAAGAAAATTTCATACTTCTAATAAAATAAACAGATGATCATTGAAGAAATTCTTGTTAGTCCCTAAAATTTTCATAATTTAGCAATTATTTATTTGATTTATCATCAGTTAAAAAAAACCAAGAGCAAAAAAAAAAATTATTATAGCGGGCCTGAATTTGATATAATGTAATATTCATCAAAATTAAAAATATCTTCACCATTTATTTATTTTGAAGCCCACATAAATTGAAAAAAAAAAAGCTCATGTTGCATAGCGCGCGCTATTTGCACTATACGCTATGCGCTACAGCGGACCGCTATTACCGCTATAGCGTCCATAGCTCAAATAGCATGTGTTAATGCTATAGCTTAGCATTTAGAGTTCAAAAATACTATAGCACCTCTATAGCGCGCTATTTAGAACACTGATTTAAAGATTGAGAGTTTGATTTTTCTTACGGCTTCGCAGCTTTGATAAAAAATTTCAAAAAGGACTCCTCGGTTTTAGTTCTACTTAGGGGTTTAATGGGCGGGCGGGTACGGGTACCCCAGGTATACCCGGGACGGGTACGGGTACGTCTCGGGTACGGGTATGACGGGTACTAGGGTACGGGTATGTCGGGTATTTTTTTCAAAAACCATACCCTACCCGTCCTATACCTGTACCCGTGTACCCTTGACGAGTAGGACGGGTACGGGTATTTTTTTTATTTTTTTTGCTGTTTTTTTCTGTTTTTTTTTCTGGTTTTTTTTTCGCTTTTTTTCTGGTTTTTTTGTTGTTTTTTTTTAACAGTGTCGTATAAATGTTATTACGTGTTTATAATTCGACTTTTAAAATATAAATAATTCAATATCAAATAGTGTGTATATATATACATAAAATTATCAAGTCACATCTTTATAATTCCTAAATAATTAAAATTTGTAACTTATATATATATAAATTATTCTTACCAAAATTTGTATGTTTAGTCGGCTAAGTACAAATGTATTTATTTATTTCTTTACACGAGTCATTTTATTTTATTTTTAAATTCTCATTCTAATTATACAGTTTCATAATTTATTTATATCTCGAAATTTTTAAAACAATAGAAGTTACCCTCCTCCTTTATTTCGGGCTTGGGACCGGCTATGTAAAATAATATAGGCGGAGTTCTAACTTTTTTTTTGTTAGTAATTCTTCTTTAAAATGAATAATTTAAAAACTAATTGAAATATTTAGAAATTTATAATTTAAAAAATAACGATAAAGACTAAAAAATGTTAGAAATTTATACCGACACTACCTATCTAGAAGTTATCATTCATATACCATCTTCGCTCTCTTCCACACCATATGAATCCGAATTAGCCTGGTGCCGCACCTCGATACCGCTTTCTTCAGTGTCAACTTCGGATGATGATGCTTCAGGCACATGTTGTCTGCGCTCTTCAGCTTGAATCCAATCTTTCAAGCACACAAGTCTTTCAAAAACATGTGGACCCAACTTACTGTGTTTATCGGAGAGGATCCTGTTCATCGAACTGAAACAACTTTCGGAAGTGACGGTTGACACGGGCACGGCAAATACATCGCGGGCCATCATTGTCAGTGTTGGAAAGACCCTTTGATGTCTCCTCCACCATGCCATGACGTCAAGTCCATGTTCATTTTCGTTCATCATCGATACATAGATCACTAGCTCGCTTGTTGTTTGTGGTTCGAACTCCGACTGAAAATCTGCTAACAAACAACCACTGCTAGTGCTCCTGGAAGTGAAACTATTAAAAAATTTAAAAAAGTTAGTGGACAAATAATGTATATATTATAAATAATAAAGATTAGAAAACACATGTATATTTATATTCATACCTAGGGGTGGCACGGGACGAAGATCGGTTTTGGTTGGCACTCATTCTTGAGTTGTATATGTTAAACATCTCTTCGAATTTCGAATCCACGTATGCCTCCACCCTGGTATTGTCTAAACGTAGATTATCTTTGAACTACTTTGATTGTGTAAAATTTCTTGTATGCAGGGTTGAGGCAATTCGCGATAATCGCGACGAATGGTACATCTTCCCAATATTTGATAAACTTTTGTTCCATGGCATCTACAATTGGCTTGAGAGATTTATCGTGGATTTCAGCTTGTTTCAAATGACAATACACCTTGGAGATGTCATAAAGATGACTGAGCAACTGAAATGACGTCAGTGAGTATGAGCAGGATAGTTGTACGATTGCTGTAAAAAAGATTTGAAGGAAATTGCATAGCATTTTAAGTCCTCCCATTCTCCGTCGGTGAGTTCCAATTGTAGTGCCTTGAGGGTGGAGCTTCTCAAAAACTCTCCTATGACAGTTTCGTAAGGAATGCATCGGTTCAACAACATATAGGTAGAGTTCCAACAGATATCTATATCCTAAGATACTTTCAACTTGTCAAATCCATATTGGACACACAGAGACCCAAACTTTTGTTTTCTTTCTTGGTTTGAAACAACGTGGTTGAGAGCATTTTTAAATTTAATTATCAATAGTTTTACGGCTTTTGTTTTAAAACCCGCCTTCACGACGAGATTAAGTATGTGGCACACACACTTTTGGTGAAACATTTCACCATTCATGATCGGGTTTAGTGACCGTTTAAAAATCTCAATGGAAGCTATATTGTTGCTCGCATTATCGAATGAGATAGAAAAAACCTTGTTAGTCATATCCCTCTTAATGTTATATTCTTCTAAAACAGAAATAATATATTTGAAAATTACATTTGCAGTGTGCGGGGAATCTAGCACTCCAAAACTTAATATCCTTTTTTGTAATAACCAATTATCATCGATCCAATGCCCAGTAACACAAGAGTACCCAAGTCCATGTTTACCGGTAGTTCATATATCGGATGTAATCGAGACCTTATTATTCTGTTATGCAAATAGAGCTTTAAGGTCATTTTTTTTAGAGATAAACTGTTTTTTTATTTCACCAACTATTTTTTTATGATACATCCTCTTGTACATTGCTTGGCCTAACCCCCGAATATATAAATGGAAAAAACTCATGCAACTATCCATACTTATTGGTTGTTCTTTGTGGGTAATGTACCGAGCCAATTCACTAAGCATTTTTGATTCATCGAATTTTGGGTTGGTTATGGTATTATCTATGTTAATGAGGGTTTGGATTATTTTTGGTTCAGCATCTTCACTTGGTTTTTCATGTTTTTTTTCATGCATTTTGGCATGTCTTTTAAAGCTGCTCATACCACTACCTAGTTTATATTAAAAATGTCTATTGTAATTTTTTACCTTACAATCTAGAAATTGCATAATACCTCTGTTATCTCTGGTAATGTCATAAAATCTCTCCCATGGTTGATTGTAATCGGGAGGAGCTCTTTCTCTTTTAGTCTTCTTTCCTGCTGGTGCTTCTAGGGGTCTACTTGTCAAAGGAGAGACAACTTCTTCTTGAATTTCAGGTTCAGCTATCGAAGAAGTACCTACTGTAGGGGGCAATGTCAGTGAATTGATTCGATGCTACAGAAGAGCACATGCCTCCATATGTATACGATGGTGTTGGTTGAAGTGATTCTTGTGGAATGAATACGTTTGGATCGTTTGAAGTATAATACAGTGGCGATGCACTCATTTATGAGGTTGTTGATAATTTGTTTGGAGCATTTGGTCCATTCTTTGATAATTTTGTGGATAATTTTGTGGATAATTAGGTGGTGGCATTTGGGAGGAAGAACTATCAAGATAATTAGATGGATAATTTTGTGGATAATGAGATCGTGGCATATCGGGGCCAAAAATTAAAAAACAAAAACAAAAAACAGAAATTAAAAAACAGAAATAAAAGAACAGAAATAAAAAAACAGAAATTAAATCTAACCTATTCAAAATAAATCTAACATTTTCAAAAATAAATATAACCTATTCAAAATAAATCTAACATTTTTAAAAATAAATCTAACATATTCAAAATAAATCTAAAATTTACAAAAATAAATCTAAAAAACAGAAACAAAAAAATAGAAATTAAAAAACAGAAATTAAAAAACAGAAACAAAAAAATAGAAATTAAAAAACAAAAATTAGAATTTTTTAGATCAATTGATTTTCTACCTGTCTAAAAAAATAGTAAAAATTTTCTAATAAATATAAAATTTGGTCTTCAAACACATATTAATATGAAGAACAAGATAAATAGTTTGAATCGACTGTTTGAATTTTAAAAACTCAAATATTAAGCCGTAGCACCGTAAATCTCTATGCAACCCATAACACCTTAGCCTTACCCACTTTAACAGAGCTGTGATGTTTCATAACGCAGGTAGTACTATATGTATGACTCGATACGTAAATAGTTCATTAAATGTATTTAAATTTCAGACCGTGCGACATCAATTCTTGATTTTATTAAGGGAAGGAAGGAACGATACGATGAATCTTGTTTTGAAGATAATAATACGACCGATATGCAAATAAAATATGATCAAGTTATCTTTTTTATTTATTTTAGAATTATATATGTTAGAGAGTGTTCTTTTATTACTAGATTTGATGAAAGACATAGTTATGTTGGTAATTATTTTTTGTTATATATTTTGTACCAACGTCATAAGTTTGACTTTAATTTATTTATTTTTGTTCTCCACGATAGTTGAAAATTGGAATTAGATCCGTCTTTATATTCGGATGATCTGTTCAATAACCGATTCGTATTTGTATCATTTAACCCCCGATACGTATGACGTATTCGTTTAAAATCTGATACGGATATAATTTTACCATCCGATCTGTTTTCGGCCCGTTTATACTTTATACCCATCAGGCCATCACAAGCACTCTCTTCCTTGTCTTCTGCTCACTGCTCGAGCTCCACACCTACGCCTCCGTCAAAAGTCGCGAAATATGGCAGGCAGGGAGGTCTTGATGCTGGATGCGCCGCCGAGCGCGGCGGGTCATGAGAGGTGGAGGGAGGCGCCCCACGCGGAGTTGGTGGATGCGCTTCCGTACATTGATGACGACTATGGTAACCCTAGGGTCAAGGCCGAGGTCGATCGCCTTGTCGAGGAGGTACGGTCAAAGCCCGTGTTAATTACTATTTAGTAGTTTTCTATGTCTATGGGTTCAACCACCAAATAAGTTTACTCACGAATCAATTATCCCATTTTGTTATTTTCATTATTATTATTATTATTTTTTTTTTTCTCTTTTGGCTAGTGAATCCCCTTGCTCTTTTTTATAGTCCTGTATTGAGTGACCCTTGGAAGGATATAAAAGCACCTGGTATTTGTATTTGGGCAGATGTATTGAAGCACCTCTTTTCTTCTTTATGTGCAACACATTTCGCCCACACATGTGGTATTAGCTGGCTAAGTATTCTGTATGATAATTAGCTACTTCTTTCTTCATTTTCCAGGAGATGAAGAAAAGCAAGAAGAAGCCTTCGGATTTCCTCCATGATCTGCCTCCATTGCCTGAAGTCAATTTTGAGGTGAAAATAAATCTCTCATGTTTTTTTTTTTTTTTTTTCCAATTACTCCCATGTATTATATGTGTTAGAGATTTTCAGTAAATGAAATGGAAGGGGACGTTCACATATTTTTCTTCTTCCAGTGTTACTATAGCACATACCAGTAAATTACACTTCAGGTACTCCATTGCCGAGCACCATTACTTGAGGCCTTATATTGATATCAATGTCTATTGCTGAGTACCAAAACTATGCTGATTAAGTACAAATTGCCTTTAATTGAGATCTTCCAATCTGGAAAAGAAAAAGTAAATGACTTAAGGCCCTCTATTGATATCATGCAGGTTTAGTGCCTTTCAGGCAGGTACATTATTAGTGAACATACTTCTAGCTTAAATGCAGTGCTAAATTCTACTTAACCATTTTGAAATATCTATTGATTTCTACTACAGGATCATCCTATGCTTGCAAAAGAGTATGAAAGGGTCAGAGCCGGCAGGCCACCAGTGACATTAGACATCTCCCGGTACAACTCAGCTGAGCCTCCTCCTCCTACCAAGAGAAATGATGTGGCTGCCTGGAGACAGGCCTTGAAAAATGCACAGAGCCTCCTTCAGCATCAAGTTATAAGGTACATTTTTTTTTTGTTCCTTAACCTCTTATTATAGCTGACATATGACATATTTTAGGAAGTTACTTGACAATGATATTTTTTTTTTCTTGTTTATATAAATTTTATATTTAAATTGTAATTAAGCTCCAGTGTTACAAATCTGCCTGAGCTTCAGTGGATTGATCCCAAACAGACAACTAATGCTGATTATTTCAGGATAGAGAATTTGGAGCTGATGCTCAAGTATAGTGGTGAAGTCTGGAAACAGGAGATCAAGCAAATGGAGTCTTTCTTATCTAGGTTAATTGTTACTTCCTTGAATTTTTTTGCTTACAGGTTGGTTTGAGCCATCAGAAAAGTTGGCATTCTGAAACCTTTTTCCATGCCTTGAATCTCAACCATGTACTGGTCATGATAAATCTTGGAAGGAATAAATGGGTTTAATAACTGGGATGTATTGATATCCGTTTTTGATTTTTTATTGGTACTTGTACTGGTATTAACAGGATGCAAAAGATGGCACAAGAATATGATCAAGAGATTGAGGTTGTGAACCGCAAGAGGAAGTTTCATCAAGTACGACCTTTATTTATAATCTCAGTCATGTCCTAGTAACTGCATGTTTTGTGCTCATTGAGACTAATTTTAGTTAAATGCAACAAATAGCAAAACGCTGGTGCTCGTCTTAATGCATTGACGGCCGAGTGGAAGGAGCTTTGTGAGAAGAATGCAGCTATTCATGCCGCTTGCTCTGAGCTTGAGTATCATATAGATAGAATAAAACTCGGAGCTAAGCAATTGCAGTACTCTCTCTCTCTCTCTCTCTCTCTCTCACACACACACACACACACAAGAAAAAAAAAAAATTCTTTGTATTTGGTTAATTTTGTGATGCAGTATTTATTAACTCTCTCCCTCCCTCCCTCCCTCTCTCTCTCTCTCTCTCTCTCTCTCTCTCTCTCTCTTATTTTCTGATGCAGTGGTCTGGATTTGGATGCTATTATGCAAAATTCATCTCTAGCCTCGTGAATTTAAGGTTTATTACATTTTATTTATCAAAAACATTTCATTCGATGAGGACCTGTGAAGTAAGACCAACTTTGTCATCTCTTACTTGAAAGACCAATCTTGTATATGAATACATGCATTTTTCTCTTGTCTGCATGTAAGAGGTGCTTGAAAAAACCAATGAAGCATGACATGTGCTTTGTAAAATATTGATATACTGAAAAATGTTAGGAACCCCTTTTTTCTTCCTTCAAACTTTAATTTATGTTTTTGGAGAAAAGGCTAAAAGGCCCATTTCATATTAATGAAACAAAAGTTAAAATACATCAGCGTTTTATAGAGATAAATGCTAGATGTAGTCTATTGTCATCATACCTTCGAACTTTAATTTATTTATCTAATTTTACATTGTACTCTCACATAGTGCAGAACATCTGAACTAGGAGTTTGAGCCTCCAGACGAGAATTACAGTATGATGAGAAGTTTCTCTTAGGCCTTTTCTTTCATGACAGATTTGATGTAATATGTTAGATTGGCAATAGTTTCAGAAGGTAGCATCTCATCAGTGCGAACTGCCAACTGCCAACTGCCAACTGGCAACGGTAGTGTTGAAGTTCTTATGTGGACAGTGGACTGGTGTTGGGATTGCCAACACTTTTGATAGTAGCACTAATGCTTAAGTATTCATCTAGGAACCAAAATTTCGAACTCTCAACTCTGAAAGATGTGATTGCTTTCAAATTAACAGCTTGGAAGCATTGCGGTTTCCAGCGACTTTTCCCCAATTCTGAATACGGGATAGGATTGGTCAAGGATTTAATAATACGCATTCAAGGATCGGGTTGAGGCCAACCGACTTTTGAGAAAAGAAATGATTTCACTTCCGGACAAATTTCAAATTACGGGACGTCTTATTTAGTGCGTTGGTATGAATTTAAATGTGTGAACTACTTCTGAATTCTGAGTAACTGACTTTAAAAATCTCGGTAAGTTGAATTCAGAGTTCAAAATCGAGAACCAGTAATCCAATTGTAGTCGGCTATGAAACTATCCTCTTATATATAAATCACTTTATTCATAGTGCATTTCCTGAAAATAATTTAATTTTTTTTAACTCTAGTTTCGTACTAAATTTATTTTTTGTCCAAAACCCAAACTAAGGATAAACTTCAGCCCGGAGTTCGGCTCATTTGCACTCCTCAAAGCGGACTTCTTAAGTTCTAACCCTGCACATTTTACAATCGAATCCGTATCACTCCAGATACCTGAGGTGTAAGTGTTAGATCTGGATCGTTCTTTTAACATGGCACGAATCTTAAAGCACCCCCTACAGTCACAATAGACATCATATTGAGTTTAACTTGATTGGAATTAATTTGGACCGTTCATTATTTTAAATTTCACCTCAAGTATCTGGTGGAACACGGACACTTTACAATCAGTACTAACAAGCTTCTTTTTTTTTTTTTTTTTCATTATTAGTGAGAATTAAATAATTAAACTGGTCTGAGTATGAAAGGCGAACACGAAGGTATAGATCAATAGATCCACATTTACACCTTGTTTGGATGGGGAGTAGAGGAAGGGAGAGAATGGAAAGCAAATAAAACTTTCCGTCGAATTGTGTTTGATTGACAAAATTATATCGGAGGTGAGGAGTACAGAAGATGAAAGGTTTAACCTTGTATTATTGTAATTAATAGAATTGGTTTTTCTTTCAATTTGGGATGTAACGAATGGAAAGAAATTTTGTTGCAAATATTTTTAGAAAAAATAACACAAATGTCCAAGTTTATATTTTACCAATATAATATTCATACAAGTTTTTTTATTACAAATCTACAACAACTATCAAATTTATTATTAACCTTCTAAATTTTAATCAACCAAACAAAAAATGAGATGGAAGAAAGTTAAATTTATTTTCTCGTATTAATCATCAAAACACAAAAAAGTTAAATATATTAATCTTCCATTCCATTCCCTTCTATTCTTCACCTCCCCTTCCTCTACTCTCCATCCAAACAGGGGTTATACTGCCCTGGGAGCAACACAATGTTAAAAGATCAAGCGCACTGCACATCTCAACATCATGTCCATAATTAAATTTCCACTCTACAACAAAATATCTGCCAAAACAGAATCAAATTGAGCAGTAACTAGCTTTGTTTATCGTAAATCATTTACTCTCTTAATATTTTAAGTTAAATAGGCTTTCACGCTCCACGGCTTAGTGCCAAATCCAAAAACCAAAACCCAAGAACACAGTATCGAAAATAAAAGAATAAGTAGCTCACTGAGGGCTGCTCAGCCAGTTGGGAATAAAAATAGATATAGAAAATAAAAATTTTGAACTATATTTTACTATTCAGTTTGATTGAATTTTTTTTTTTTATATAAATAATACTTTCGGAATTACTGACGAACAGGACCTAAATACGTATATTAACTCAAAAGAGAATCTTGAGTTAATGAATCTCAACCGTTTGATTTTAAATGAAGTCAATCCGGCTCTTACTCATAACATGAGGACTTTAAATATTAGTGCAACTTTAATTTGTACGCATTTTAAAATAAATCAGATGGTCGAGATGCATTACCTCAAAAGATTCTCTTTTGAGTTAATGCAGAGGATACGAATTCGTAGCTCAGTAGCTCACTAACCCCTTTTGATCTCAAAGTACCCCAAAAATTGAAAAATGGAAATCAAACAAATCTAAACAATTGATCACACCAGACAACGCATAGGCATGGCTTCCATCACCTCCCCGTTCCTCATCCCATCCAAAACCTGTTACAGCCGCCACCGCCACCGCCACCTCATCATTACAGCCTCCTCAAAGCCGCTCCGTGCCGCGGTCATAGGTGGCGGCCCAGCCGGTGCCTCGGCAGCTGAATCCCTTGCCAGTGCCAACATCACCACATTTCTCTTCGAACGAAACCCGGCCGGATCAAAGCCATGCGGTGGCGCCATCCCTCTTTGCATGATGGAAGAGTTCTCCCTCCCCCCTTCCCTCATTGACCGCCACGTGTCCAAGTTCTTGCTCCTCTCCCCCTCCAACCTGCCCTCTCTCTTCTCACGTCACCTGTCGGCCGACAGCCATTACATACCAATGCTTCGGAGAGAGGTGTTAGACTCGTTTTTGAGAGAGCGTGCAAAGGAGAAGGGAGCGGTGGTTGTGCCAGGTTTAGTGACTGGGATTAAGGTGCCAGGATCAGACAAAGAGCCATATGTTATACGGTATACATCTGAAGGATCTATACAGACAATCGAAGCTGATGTAATTGTTGGTGCTGATGGTGCTAATAGTAGGGTTGCACGGGAGATTGGTGCTGGCGAGTATGCTACCGCTATAGCCTTTCAGGTGAAATATGCTTAACTTTTTGAGGAATATTTTGTGTCATTAAGTTACTACTGGTGAAAATAAATTTCCTTTGTTCTATGAGTGATGACATTTTAATAAAATTTCCCATGATTCGTGCTAATAATTTCTTCTAGCAATTCAAATTCGGAAATAACAAAGATCTGTATGATTTTGAGTTTAACCTATTGTTCATATTGGCAATTTATGGTGGAAATATTTGGAGAATGTTCATATTCTTGTATAGTTATTGATTCCCTTGACATCAATTTGAATTTAGTAGAAACCTCATTATCTTGAAAATCCTTATAATTGTGATTCAAATAAGATCTTTCTTTAACACCAATTACATACAAAATGTAAAAGTAGAATACATCAATCAGTAATTCATTACTTTCCAGGAAAGAATCCGCTTACCTCCTTCAGCTATGTCATACTACACCGATCTCGCTGAGATGTACCTCGGATCTGATGTATCACCTGACTTCTATGCCTGGGTCTTCCCAAAATGTGACCATGTAGCAGTTGGAACTGGCACTGTCTCATCCAAGCCATCCATCAAGTCTCTTCAAGCATCTCTCCATGCACGTGCTGGTTCTAAGCTGGCTGGTGGTACAGTAATACGGGTCGAGGCACACCCGATACCTGAGCACCCAAGACCAAGACGGGTAGTTGGTCGGGTCGCATTGGTGGGGGATGCGGCAGGGTATGTAACAAAATGTTCTGGGGAGGGGATCTATTTTGCAGCGAAATCTGGTAGATTGTGCGGAGAGGCTATTGATAGGTTGTGGAGAGAGGAGGGGAAGGTGACCGAGGCAGGGTTAAAGAGAGAGTATTTGAAGAAATGGGATGATGAATTTTTGGGCATGTTCAGGTACTGTCACCGTCTGATTGCATAATACTCAGGATAGCCATAGCTGTCAGGTGGAGAATCTGGTAACGGTTTAGTGACTAATTGCATGACCCAGGTGTTAAATTAATTGATGTGTTAAAATAAGTTGTGGCAATGACGACAATATAGACAAGACATTTGGTTGGTACCACTCATATCAGACCTGGTCTACTAGTATGTATAACGCACATGAACAATCCAAGAAAAACTACCAGAAACACTAAACAATGCTCTGAAGATAATAGTAGTTTGTTGACTTTCATTGACAATTCTAAATAATTTCTGTTTCAGGTTCTTGGATATTTTGCACAAGGTGTTTTATATGGACGATGCAGGAAAAGAAGCACTAACAGAGATGTGTGCCGATGCATACGTTCAAAAGAGAACCTTTGAATGCTATCTGAATAAGAAAATGACAGTAGGACCTCCATGGGAGGAGATGAAGCTGGCATGGCGTACAGTTGGTAGCATGATGCGGAACCGGTTGCTAGGAAAGGAGGTAGAGAAACTCAGGAAACTTCAGGGAAGTTATCCAAGTATTCATATGAAGAGAAATGTACATCTAATCTAGCCGAAAAATGTCACTTTTATTTGTAATTTTGTTATGATGTTAGACCGAGCCACTGTTTTAATTGACAACTTGACCTTTTTGTCTCAGAGCATAGAGGTAACATTTGCTGGGAAACTTACGGTTACCATTTTTAATTTTTTAGTTCAAGAACTATGCATTACTGAATTACCATGTTTTTCGCAAACACAGAGAAAAAAAACATACTGAATTACTGTTTTGTTTTGATAATGTATAATGTATCAATGAGTCCGGCTAATATGACATTATCTTTAAAATTGTTCAAATAACTAATTTAAACCATTCAAACTAATTTACTTTATGAGTGATATGTTTATATGCAAACTTTTTATATTTTTGAGTTATTTTAGTATCAAATCAAGCAGTAAAAATGTTGAAAAATGAATGTATTAAAATAAACTTAAAAACTCACATATTTGACTGCTTGACTTGATATTAAATAAATTCAAAAAGTTATAAATTTTACATGTAAATTTACAATTAATAAAGTAGATCGGTTTGAACAGTTTTGATTCACCGTTTTAAGTCGATTTGATAGGTTTTGAAATTGGTGTTATATAGAACACTGATGTTATACTAGCCAAACAATTGCATTAAAAGAGGTACCAGATAAGTAAATCCTGAAAAACGTTTCAAATTTCCCAAAGTGAAAACGGTCACCAAAACTTAGGAAGCGGAGATTGTCATAAAATCTTCCGAGGCGGAGATTGTCATGTCTCATGTAGTCCAAATGAGGCGATCCGCTTAGCTCTATAAAAAAAAATGCCATCAGCCATCAGAACAAGACTAGGAATTAAACTTTTGAGAAGGAACCTCTAAAAGTTACATTACCTTGCTAGCAATGTTGCCCAGTCGAGATCCTCAAAGTCCCTCTCCAGTAGTGGCACAGGTGCTCTGGAAACAAAAAGAAAACAGTAAGTTTAGCACAGTGAAAACAAAATGTAGTAAAAAAAAAATGAATAGCTTAGCTACCAGTGGCCGGCGCTGACGAAGGGAGTGTAGACTGAGCTTGTCAGTGATCTCAGCAGCATTCATAGCATTCGAATCTTGCTTACTTGTTAGCAAATACAAGCAGTACAGCATCCCTCAACTCATCCTTTGTTATTTAATAATGAAACAAAAATTAACAATACTAGAATAAGCAAACCCAAGCAGCGCAGTCGCTGCTGCAGTACCTAAAGCTAATAGGTAGGATCCAAAAGGCAGCGCTAGGTTAATTTTCATGAATAGGTTCATCACAAGTTAATAATGCATCATGGCTATATGGACTTCTCAGTTCTAACTTTCATTAGTTCAAGCAAATGTTAGAAATCTGTATAACCAACATAAATTAAGAACTCGTATAACATTTGTACCTCATTCAACATGCGGTGGAGTTCATCCCCGGCCTCAACAACACGATCCCTATCATTGCTATCAACCACAAATAGAAGGTCCTGGGTAAATATAATGGTGGTCTTACCAGCTGCATCAAGACCTACCATCAAAATCCTCATCTCTTTCTTCGAGAAGAGACAGACTAAACAGCTTGCTGGTAAATATAATGTCAACCCCATCTTATCTCACTTGTTTGTCAAAATAAGTTTATACATGAAGCGATACATTACAGCATTGAACCAAAATTGAAATGCATACATGCAAAATTTAGTATGCATGGGAATTGTAGCAAAAATGCAGGTCTTCTAGGCAACAGTATTGATCCAATTGGTTTTACGTGCAAATTAATATTTAGGCCTTTAAATCACGTGAACAATTATTCTTCAGGCAATAAAATGTGGACCTATATATGAATGATAGAGTCAGGTGTTCTAGAACAAACTATTGTTTGTATTTCTTGTTCATATGATTGATTGACGATAGTTAATTTGTTGCCTAAAGTTGCAGCAAAGAGACTCATTGATGCTGGTAGTTCGGTTGTAAGGGCTCAACTTCAATGGTAAGCTAATGGATGACTTGCTTATGGTTTATCTAAGTGCTTAGATTATGTAGCAATCAAATAAAAAAAATGATGAACTTTAAAGTATCATTGATCAAGATAATCAGCAAGGAACACTGATTGCATGTGAGGCTATTGTGAAGATTAAATGCTTTCATCCAACTAACACATATCAACTCAGACTAGCTGTCAGTTCAATGTCACAGATGCATATAAGTGTTTATATGTCGTCGGATTTGACCACACATGAATATCACTATGGATCCTGTGTTTGGTCATTGATGGTTTACGGTGTTATTGTTTTATGTTTGAGACTATGGTATGCCTGCTTAGGGAATGCACGTTAGTAGTTGGTGTCTAACGCTCTCCTTAAAAGGGGGGCATAAAGACATCTTCTCTATATACACTACTTACGTTGGGTAATACGCATATCTTAACAGGACTAATAATCTCTGGCCCTTTGATAGAGATTATATTATATGTGCACAACATAATTGTCCAGTCGCAATCATATATTATAATATAATGCTCACGTGTCAAGAAACATAATTGATAATACAGCGAGAATGACAAATATCATGTCTCGCATTCATCTGATGAATAGTCATGAGATATTGGAAACAACACAGGTAGTGTTATGCATTGTCTATATTGGATTTATGATACTATCTTGTTACATATTGTCTATATAATTAGATAGTCAATGTGTGTTGCTAGACGCTAATCTCGATCGACTAGAAACTAGTTGTTCCAGATTGCCAACATAATACAGATCAAAGCCGGTGACACCTATAAGGTTTCTTGGTCGAGATGTCACACGAGTTTATGACACTGTGCAAATATATTGGAAACAACATGCACATCGAATTAAATAATACAAATTATTATAATGTTCAACACTATAAGAGATATGATGACATAATGAAAGCAATTTGTAACCGGCTGTACAAATGATGTTTTGATTATGTAAGATGATTTAATTATGTTATTTTGGTTGACTTGATGATATCATGAGATAGAGGATTATCATACGAGCTCATGGATATGTGATATGCATGATTTGGACTTACAATTCAAAAGATATGATCATTTTAGTGAAGAGATAATAATTTTAACCAAGTCAAACTCGGATCAAATCTGGTCAATACGTTTTTTGATTGGTCAACTAAATGTGAGGGAGAGGAGTTGCTTGGAGTTTAAGTAAGGTTTGGATATATTCTTGAATAAACCATTAATCCATTAGACTAATAAAATATGTAATTATTAAATGAGTCTCTTCTATCCAATTTGGAGCTAGATATTTATGAGAGCATTTAGGTAATTCGTAAAATATATTTAAGGACATCCCTCCATGCTAAACCAACACAATTCATTTGGCAAGATCCATTTCTAGAAACTTCCTCTCCATTCTTTTTTCTCTTCCATTGATCAAGATCAATATCAAGCAAGGGGCAAGCGAAAGGGCGACTACAAGCAAAGTTGCCACACCTTTTTTAGTAGCTCCACCACCGAACTCAAGTAGGCCCGCTGTCGGATCGACTCTAGAGGGTAGAGCCTAGTCGACGTTGGAGCCCGCGCCACCCCTCCATCTGCTGTGCATGTGCACCAGCCGTCGACCTTCAACTCGCACCAAGCCTACACATCACCGAGCCACCTAGGGCCAAGCCTCCCTTCTGCCACTGTGTGGGCACCCGTCGGCCGCCGCCTCTCTCTCTCTTTCCTTCTCTTTCGAGTTTGATCTAGATCTGTGCGATCTAGATTTTGATCTCTTCTTATCTCATTGATTTGAGTTGAGATTCGAATTTGTTAAGAAGCGTGTGAGACTGTGTCGATGTGCTACACAACATCTATTCACAATACTTTAAAGTAATTAGTTAGCTTTCGAATTCACAATGGTATGAGAATCTGAACAACTAGCATTGATCTTCTTTTGTTTTCAACAACACATTAGTGTGCGAAGCTTAAGGTTTCATATTTTTAAAACTTAATCAAGAAAAACTAAGACGCAAAAAACCGTTTCATGCTTACTCGATTGAAAAGATATGACTAATAATACTTTACTAGATCATGTGTGTAACGATAGCATGATCAATTAATTGGTGTGTGATTGATTACTTATTTATGATTATGATAAGATTTTGATCTTTGCTATAGAAATTTTTAAAAATACACCTGTTAGCATATATCCTTTTTTCAACAATGACATCCATATGCAATGAAACAGAGCTTTAGAATTGTAGAAAACACCATGATGTAGACTTCATAGGGGTGAAAACGGAGCCAGATTATCCGGCGGATATCCGCTCCGTATTCGGATATAATCTGAATCCGGATAATCCAAATTCGGATAATTTCCGGATACGGATTTGAATAATTTTCGAAAATCCATAAAAGATCCGGATACGGATACGGATTCGGATAGTTTGACATGACTCATATAAAAGATAAATAAATATTTGCTATAGGTGGAATTTGAACTCATGTCATTCCATCTCAATGTCTTTAGACTAAGTTTCAAACCACTACACCACAACATTTTTTGTTACCATACACTTATAAATATATATATATATATATATATATATATATATATATATATATATATATATAGAGAGATGGACTTGGGTGAGACGCGGAGTATACGCGTTTGGTGCTCCACGGTACGGTTTAGCCATTTTGAAAATTCAAACAACCGATCCGAACCGTTCATCTTGTTCTCCATATTGAAATGTGCTTGGAGACCAAATTTTACATTTTTTGGAATTTTTTTACTATTTATTAAGCAATTTTGAATGCCGCTGATCTGATGGTTCAGAAAATTTTACTGTTTTTTACTGTTCACAGCAAAACAGCAACTTTCAAAAATGCTTAATAAATAGTAAAAAATTTTCAAAAAATGTAAAAATTAGTCTCCAAGCACATTTCATTATGGATTAAATATCTAACGGTTCAGATCGGTCGTTTGGACTTTCAAAATGAAAATACGGCGTGAAGTACAAACGGCATATACACCGCGTCTCACCCAAGTCCATCTCTATATATATATATATATATATATATATTATATAAATAGATTATCTCCGATCTCTTATAAATTCATTAATATTTTAATTAATATTTGTATATTAGAAGTTCATATATCTTAATTATCCGACTATTATTCGTTTTATATCCATATTCGAATCCATATCCGTAGACTATCCGTTCTGTATCCGTATCCGTTCAAGACGGATTTGGTTTTGAATTTTGATATCCGTTTACTATCAATATCCGTATCCGTATCCGATCATTATCCGACGGATGCAGATATGGTATCAGCATTATCTGCTCCGTTTTCACCCCTAAGACTTCAGCTAAAGGTAGTTTTAGTTTCTTTTTTACCAAATAAAAGAATTCGATTTTAAAGAAAATATGCATGATGGAAACTGACTTTATTTAAGTAAAATATTTTTTAGATCCCCGGTATCACCTGCGAAATTGGAATCTTTGCAAGTTTCTGTGAGCATATTTAACAATAGTTCAGGTAAATAAGACATTGTGATTTGAGATGAATAGAAATTTTAATGATGATCAGTGTACGACAGCTTGGAATTAAAATTGCCTCGGAGATCTTGGTGGTTTAAACATTATCTGGTAAAGCAATTATCCTTGACATCATCGTAAACCGAACAAACCTCGAACAAAATATACAAACCCAATACAATTGGTGAAAATTAAAAAATCAAAATTTTGTCTCAGAAATAGCTGATCAAGGAATGGGAAAATCTCAAATCTTTTTAGAGTAATTTCGAAAATTAGTTACAAAAGAAGGAATGGGAAATTGGGAATGTATCTACCTTGTCACCAACATTTCCTAAAGAAATCGAGGAAAATCGGAGCTAAAGGTAGAGAACTTTTGAGTTCTGACTTTCCGTTTGGCCTAACGATAGATCCCTTGCTGCATCTGATGTAACCAGCAAGCGATTGCAATATCAGGCGTAATAAAATTACAATTACAAAAAGAGGTAACAACATGGTAAGAACATACAACAAAAGAGCAAGGAAAGAGAAGCCAGAAGCCAGAAGCCAGAAGCCAGAAGCCAGAAGCCAGAATCGGCATCAAAGCGGCGCCGTTGGCTATTGTTTCCGTGAATATATATCACCACTCGGTCAAAAACCCTAGACTTTAAATTTTGAGGTAAAATAATTTTGCCTTGAGAATATGCTGATATTGGGCCTTTTTGAAATGACGGCCCATGTCAGAGTGACGGTTTATTCAATGGCACTGGAGAAAGCAGCAACCTAGGCCTGTTATGAATTTGTGCTGGTTGACATAAATGCACATGCTATTTAAAAACAGGAGTGTATAGATGTCTCTAATTTTATTTGTACTATGCCTTAATTTTATAAATTTAAATAACTTGAATGTTAAAATTAAATTGTTATATATATATAGAGGAGGGTTCAAATGCCTCCATTTTTTAAAACTTTAATAATTCAAAATTTAAAACTTAAAAATCAAAATAAAACCGTTGGATATAATCTACATCATTTTATCTATGCATATGTAAAAAATTATGACATTTCAATTTTATTTTGATTGTCATCAAGAGCTTGGAAAAAATGCACTAATTTGGATGATTTCTAGACGTTGATTTTTGAACTTATTGATTCACATAAAAACAAAATTGAAGTGTGATATTTTTTTATGAACACATAGAGAAAATAACATAGATCACATCTAACAGTTTTATTTTGACCTTTAAGTTTTAAATCTTGAGTTATTAAAGTTTTAAAAAATTGAGGCATTTGAACCCTCCTCATATATATATATATATAGAGAGAGAGAGAGAGAGAGAGAGAGATAGGCTAATGTGCTTTTGGTAGTATATGGGCCGAAATACACACGGTCCAAATTTGAAATTTCAAAATCCAAACGGTCGATCCGAACCGTTCATCTTCTTCTCCATATTAATATCTGCTTGGAGACAAAATTTTACATTTTGCTGAATTTTTTTACTATTTATTAAGTATTTTATAAAATTGTTGATCCAACGGTGGCTGCACAAAACAGTAAAACCGTTGGATTAGCGATTTTCAAAGTGGCTTAATAAATAGTAAAAAAATTCAGAAAAATGCAAAATTTGGTTTCCAAGCAGATATTAATATGGAGAATAAGACCATTTGGATTTTGAAATTTGAAATTTGGATCGTGTGTAGTTCAGCCCATATGCTACCGAAAGCACATTAGCCTATCTATATATATATATATATATATATATATATATATATATAGAGAGAGAGAGAGAGAGAGAGAGAGAGAGAGAGAGAGATAGGCTATGGTGCATTGCAATGCATGAACCCTCTCATGCATTGCACTATAAATCATGGATTTAAAGTCCAAACAACCGATCCGAACCGTTCATCTTGTTTTTCATATTAATATGTGCTTGGAGACCAAATTTTACATTTTTGTATTTTTTTTTACTATTTATTAAGCAATTTTTAAAGTCGCTGATCTGATGGTCCAGAAAATTTTACTGTTTTTTTACTGTTCACAGCAAAACAACAATTTTCAAAAATACTTAATAAATAGTAAAAAAATTACAAAAAATGTAAAATTTGGTTTCCAACCACATTTCAATATGGATTAAATATCTAACGGTCCGAATCGGTCGTTTAGACTTTAAATATGTGATTTATAGTGCAATGCATGAGAGGGTCCATGCATTGCAATGCACCATAGCCCATCTCATATATATATATATATATATATATATATATATATATATATATATATATATATATATATAATAAATAGTAAAAAAATTATAAAAAATGTAAAATTTGGTCCCCAAGCACATATTAATATGAAGAACAAGATGAACGGTTCGGATCGGTCGTTTGGACTTTAAATCCATAATTTATAGTGCAATGCATGAGGGGGTTCATGCATTGCAATGCACCATAGCCCATCTCTATATATATGTATATATATTTTATGCACATGTAAAATATTATGACATTTTATTTTATTTTAATTAGTATCAGTATCATGCAAAATTACACTAAAATGATGGATAATCTCTAAATATTAATTTCTCTAACTTACTGATTCACAATTAAATAAATTAGAAAAGTTAATTTTATGTGCAAATAGAAAAAATAATGTATACTACATATAATAAATTTTAGTTTCGCACGTTAAATTTTGATCTTTTGTTATTAAAAAAAATAGAAATATAGTAGAGAAACAAAAAAAAAAAAAAAAACATTTGAACAATCTCCTTGAAACGCTATTATTGAAATAGAGGCCAGTTCCAACGGTTGTTATCTTCCTAAATATTTGCGCGAATATAAATGTTTTGATATATCTTTATATGTGTTTACCCAAATTCGTACAAAAATAGACAACAATGTATCTTAAATTAGATACGTGTGTTTCAATATTTACAGGAGCGGAGACAGGATTTTGAGTAATAGAGGTTAAAATCATACCCAAAAAAATGTGAAGAGTGGTGAGTTTATAGGTCGGATTTTCATGAAGTTGAATGTTGGATATGAAGGAGAAAGAGATATGTGAAGAGTGGTGAGTTTCTTAAGTTAAAAAAAAGGTCACCGATCTCGAAAATTAGTGAAGGTGTTTTTTCTATAAAATTCAAGTCAATAGTGCATGTTCTATTAAAATAACTAAAATTAGTTCTATTTTAAACAAAAATTGATCATTTCAATGCATACATAATTGTTTTTCAAAAAGAAGCTCACAACGATTTATAAAAAAAAAAAAAAAAATTGACAAAAAAATGTGGGAGTTAAACTCTCAAATTCCATAACAATTTATAATTTTAATAATCGAGCAGCAATCAATAGAATTTTTCTAATCCCCCCTTCTCAAAGAAGGCATTTGTTAATATAAAACTCTCGAATAAATTAAGCAATGCTCTTATCTAATTAGTTTGATTATAAATTATGTAATCCGACAACAGATAAAACAAACAACATAATTGACTACATGCAAAATTCGGAATTACTCTACCTGTCACAGAGTAATTATTATTCCTAGTTGTCGAATTTTCTGAGACATGTACAAGGGAGAACTAGGAATAAGAATTACTCTGTGCGTTCTCCAACAAAATCTCAGTTTTGCTGAGAGAGAGACAAATGAGAGTCGGGAGAACTGGAGTTGAGAGAGGCAATAAGAAACATTTAGTATGAACTCTGAAATGACGAGGAAGAAATGAGTCAAATAATAATAATTACAAGTAATGGATACTTCGAGTTAAAATTCATGAGTATATTGGTCACTTCTGGTTTTAAAATAATTAAATTGAGATATAAGAAGAATGTTAGATATTATGGCATTTTATTGAAGTATTGGCTATTTCAAAATTTTAGACAAGCACATCGCAAATTTTCTCTATAATAATAATGTCAGATAATCAAAACGAAAACAATATTAAATTAAAGTACAACCGTACTCTGACGTAACACTGACACCAAATGCCAATTAATAGGTTCCACTTCCATACTTCCACGGTGCACCCGCCTCCGCCATTCAATTTCTTCTGGTTCCTCTCAAGTCTCAACTATCTACTTCGAAACAACGAACCTCCCTAACTATTCTCGCTATGGTAAAATTCTTCATCCTCCTAAAAATTTTCACTTTGATTCATATCTGATTCACTCAATCGTAACGTACAGTTTGATACCAGATCATCTTAGTAATTGTGAGGGTCTTGGGTAAAATACTAAAATATGCCTAAGGGCTTTTCCTTTAAAAAAAAAAGAAAAAGGGTATAATACTAAAATGTATTAATTCCTCTGCTGGTAGCCTGGTAGGTATCATCTGCTAGAAATAATCACAATCCCCAATACATATCAGATTTTCTAGTTATATGGATATTTGGATGTGAGTGATGTGTAGAGGTTTAATCAAAACAAGCGAGTCCTTTTCGTTATTTTTACTGGAATATTTAAATCCTAAATCACCGAAATTTTTATTTAAACCATAATAAAATATTAAATCAAAACACCTTTGGTTGATGGGAATTTGCATTTTATCCAAACTATCAAACCATTTAACGGTCTCAAAGACTGGAAGCTGTCAATTGCCCCTGTTGCCCTAGCCTAGAGGCCACGCCCCTAAAATTGAGGTGTTTTGATTTATTTATTTTGTGAATATGGTAGAAATGAAAATTTCGACCTAAATCACCTCAAGGTTTCAATCAGGTCAAAGCCTAAACTCGTCATTAAATATAAACTAGTCTCTCAATCTTAGGTTCACGAACCATTTATTATATGGATAATTGGATACTATTCAGAACTCTACTCTAGATTATGACAAACAATTTTCACAAAAATCATCACCTACAATTACCGTGGCATCCTGAGTGGCATTACTCAAAACTACTACTACACATCTCATATAATACAGATCTAGTACTACAGAACTAGCAGAAAACCTGCTACTTTGGTTCCAACTATTGTTGGTTGCCGGGTACATCTGAATAATATACAGGACTCAATGTTGCTTTCTATAAGACACAAGGCGGTCACCTCAGCAGTACTTTTATGTTTATTGGAAACCCTAACATGCAAGTTCCACCGTTCTAACATGCACAAGGATTATGTAACATGCAAGTGCTGTTTGCTTTACATGTGCACAAGCCGAAACTACAATTACACAAGTTTGCAATCTTCCAAGATGAAAATGTTACATAGAGAACTGTATACAATTTTCTATTACAATAACAACTCTACAGCAACACCATTTTTTCCATAATTCAACTCAAAGTTCCAAAATTTTATGATGAGAAATGCAAACAGCATTTACCTCATGACCCAGGCTCCTGCTAGTCATGGACCGTACAAATCTAAACAAGTCAAAAGCCATACAGAAAACAACCTTTTCCACAAATAAGTTGTAACAGACTCGTGCAAAATGCCACAAGAGTGCAAAATTTACCCAGAAAATCAAGAAAATGCAGAAACCTACATTCCAACCACAACTACAACATACTTCGACAAAGCCAACCACACCACACCCCAGGTAGAATAAATAAAAGAGTATTTGTACTAGACAGTTGGATGCTAAATTTAAATTAAATGTATGTTTTTCAAGAATAAGAATGTTCTGGTTACATCTTTCCTTCCTTCTATGGCCCCACACAACATGCCCCTGGAAAAGAGTGTTCTGGTTACACCTACCCTATCTTTGACTGTGCCTTGTATGATGCAAACTAAGGCAATATTCGAAATTAAAGAGAACAAAAAAAAAAGGAAAAATCTAATAGCCCAGAATATACCAGTAATAGAGAAACTAAATGTCTACAGACAACAAAGAGGACAGAGGAGGTTTTTGTGATCACAAACAGACTTTGTTTTGCACTTCATTAAAACAAGAGTTAAGAGTACTTTAAATCAACTGAGACTTGTCTGGAACTTAAAAAGAAATCCATATTACAATATACTGAACACTGGTTCAACCTTGTGTCAAGAATGGGTGGGTCGATCAACACTGGTTAGATCATATGAAAGAGTTTAAAAACTAAGTTAAAGAAAAAATTGGCGTTGCAGAACAAAACATA
Source organism: Carex pumila (assembly GCA_033356055.1). Classification (NCBI taxonomy): domain Eukaryota; kingdom Viridiplantae; phylum Streptophyta; class Magnoliopsida; order Poales; family Cyperaceae; genus Carex; species Carex pumila. The sequence goes on from JARJHM010000361.1 coordinate 64,482, forward strand.
ATTTGTAACAAACACATTCAACATCACTGATAAAGGAAGAAAAAGATGCTTTTAAACAAGATTGAATTTAAAATCTTAAAAATGCATCTCTCGACAATAGCATCACAAACACAGAAATCCATGGAGTTCTTTTACAATTGCCTTGCAATAAAAGGGCCTTTCTAGACAATTTGACCAACAATTTACAATGAAAAAAAATACTTGCTATTAAAGCACATTAGAAAAACTAAGCTTTATGACAATAATGTGTAATAATGACCATGTAAAGCTTAAAAGTTTTATGAAAGGCACAGAGGCAGCACTTCTTAAAATTCTCTCCAAATACATAAAAGCAGCTAGATTATAATCTGCAAAGTAATTAAAAAAAGCTGTTGTAATAAACATGTGCATCCAAAATTTTGCCTGAAATTTGCCAAAAGCATTGTTGTAAATGAGAAAAATACTTGGCCCTCCAAATTAATATTTTCATGAATTATCTGGGCTTGATGGAACTGTTTGGTCTATTGTTTTAAAAGAGTTAAATACCAATATAGATTGATTATATTCAAAAATTGACAAACATGGAAGCTTCTAGAAAATGAGAAGCATATTTTGAATAACAGGTGAAAATCAAAGCAAAAGTTTCACAATATAGATGGATTTTACTCAAATCACCACATTATTTGCAAAATTTTATCAAAACCACCCACTAACCAGGTAATTTATTAAAATTAAATAACAGTACATAAACTGAAAGTTCCATCTCATAAGGAGATACCTAACTCAAATCCAACAACATGAGGTCTGTTTTCTTTTTGTTATATTTTTTTTGGGAAAAAAAGGAGACACTTTGCATGATTAGTGGCAATGAAAATCTCAAAGCTGTGAAAAATTAAAATGTCACTTTAATCATCTATAGGATGTGGTCACAAAAGCAACCAGACTGCAGTAATTCACCCAAATACCAAGCTCAGTCTAAGCTCACCCCAAGAAGCATTATACACAGAAAATTCCCTCCTAACAAGGGTGCATCAACTGGTTAATTGGACATGCATTTGCTCTGAGAAACAGACAAGAAGATAATATAACTAGAATGGATTTTCTTACCTTGATCTCACCTAAATACCACCCATGTAGCCACCACCCCCTCTTCCAGGTCCTCCTTGCGGTGGACCACCATATGGACCGCCTGGTGCACCGTATCCATAACCCTGTGGTGGACCACCAGCAGCTCCACCCTGTCCCAGTGCCCCCAATTGAGTCGCTAGGAAGGCTGTCAGAGCTTGGCCAAGAGCAGGATTCAGTCCTGGCGCAGCTACAGCAGGTGCAGGCACCTGCACAGTGGGTCCCGCTGGAGCAATTAAATGACCCTTGCCTGGGCCTGGCAGACCAGCTGGTGCAACCACCTGTGCACCGGGCACCCCACCTCCGTAGACCTGATTTGGGTTGTTTCTGCCCTGAAACCCGGGACCTAAGTTTTTCGTGAACCCAGATTTGCCAGGACGTGGGCCATCAATTGCCCTCTGACAATGCAGCATCTCCCCTTCAAACTTCTTATGAGGCTCTGCTAATGCCTTTTTTGCACTCTCAACAGATTTGTAAACAAATAAGGCGAACCCCTTAGGTTTTCCAGTGGCTTTGTCGAGACCTAGTGGGCCCTCTTCGATCTCTCCAAATTTAGCAAAGAACTGCAATAGTTTCTGTGGGTCAACATCAGGGCCCACATTGCTTACGAAGATCTTGCGCTGGGTGTACTCTGAGACTGAAGGAGACTGACCAGTGGGAGCAGGGGCACTAGTCGGTACTGGCCCTAAAGATGCAAGTTGACACGCAGCCATGCGGTTCCCGATTTTTTTCTGAGGTTCTTTCAGTGCATTTTTGGCACCACTTCGCCGTCTGAAGAGAACAAACCCATAACCCTTGCACTTGCCAGTGTTTTTATCCATAACTACCTGCAGGAGTAATATATTAAGTTCTGCTCCAGTCCTTAATTTTGCTATATTCTGCTGCATACTTAATACTATTGCACTGCACAGGTTGTAATACAGGGTTTATTTTATACTGGTAAGTATGTACACTGGTGAAAATTTTCTAGACACTGGTCAAGAACAGGCAGCATTAACTGAAACCAACATATACTAAATTCTTCTCAGAATGTTTCTCAAAAGTCCTACCTTTAGATCTTCAATTTCACCAAAGGGGCTAAAAGAGGCTGTCAAGACCTCATTGGTGGTGTCCCAGCCAAGACCATGCACAAACACCTTCCTCTGAGCGGGGTCTACATCTGCAGCCTGACGAACCTGGTCCAGCACGCTCTGATGGGTCATTGCGGCGTCCCGCAACAATTCCACCAGCTGATCCTTTGGGAAAGCCTCTAGGATGTTCTGGATCGATGCCGGACTGTTCTCCTCATCCTCTGCCTCCGCTTCTGCTGCTTCTTCTTCTTCTTCTTCTTCTTCTTCTTCTTCTTCTTCTTCAGCACCCTCTTCTTTGACTGACAGAAACAAAAAACACCATTGTTCAATGGCATTTTTTGCAAAAACTGAAATTCAAGAACAAATAAAACCAGATCTGTCATTACCTTGAGCTACGGCCGAGTCATCGTTCATCTCTTCATTATTCTCCTCGGCCTCTACTGGTTCCTGTTTTACCGGTACGCTCGGTTCGGCTTCCTCGACGGGCTCTTCTTTATGCTCGGTTTTAATTGCTGGCTGTTGAGCAGCCGGGGTGGAGGCGCCTCCGGCGAGCTTTCGCTTCTTCGCCATGGCGAAATACAAAGGAGATCGGAGTTAGGGTTAGGGTTGGAGTGGGACTAGCGGCTGAGAGACGAAAGAGATGACGTAAAGAGCGAAAACCGAAGGACACGGGTGCTCGTGTATATATTCAATTATTATTATTTTGTTGTACTTGGTGGCTTGGTGCCAGGGTCACCTAGAATCATGGCCGTCCGATCCGAATCCGGGACAATCCGGTTCACTATTAAAGGTGGAACACACGGACACCTTTAATAGTCGTGCGGATTTTGATTGACAGTCCAGATCCAAACAGAATTATTCACTGGTTGGATTGGGTATTGGGTTATCTTGATAAGTGGACGTATCCATTTGCAATCTATTTCGATGAGGTTAACTTGGCGCAGGCTTTAATAAGACGATGGACTATGTGGATATAGCCCGTTAATATTTTGGGTCTACAGGTTTCCAATTCAGGCGCAATTTTACGGCCTAAAAAAATTCAGTTGACCTTTTTATTACGTAATTATTTTTGTTATTTTCCATAATAAAAAATGTCCATCGTTCTTTTTTTCCTTTCAAAATGATATACCCCTAAACTAAGTTGTAATTTTTTTTAGTAAAAGATAAAGCTCAAGCCGCAGGACGGAGAGTAAGTCATTCTAGGGATGACTAAGCCACCCCAATATTTCCAAATTTTGTTATGAAATACATATAAAGTCAATTAAAATTTGTATTTTATATATATTAGCCACCCCTATGCAAAATAGAAAATATATAATGGACTTCAAGTTAATATTCATATGTTATTTTTTTCAAGTTTTCAGAGTCCAGCCTTGACATGTGAAAAAAAATAAAAATATTTTTGATCATTTTAGAAAGATGTTCAAAAATGAAAGTAAAAAATAATATTAAAAAATAGCAGTGCTTCTAACTTATTTTGGAAGATACGATTACTTAAAATATTAAGTTACTAAAAAAATGTTATTGAAAGTTTAAAGCACAGTTAGAATAGAGAGAAAAAAAAATCAAAATTAACAAGATAAAATTAGCACAGGCATGGACAGTTTTTCTCCTATTTTATAGTGTCGATAGTTTTTCCTCTATTTTACAGTATTTAACGCATCTCTCTACTTCTTCAACAAAATTTTAATTAATTAATTATCTCTTCATACTCAGAACAATCAAGTTCAAAACTTTCATCCAACTAATTCAAAACAAAGTGCATACTTCAATATTACTATTTTTTTATGTATATCAAATGTATTTATTCTTTAATTACTTTTTTTTTACCCCATCTTTTCCTACTATTACGAAAAAGAAAGAAAATTGAATTAATTATCAGATTAATTTTTTCAATTTTTTGAAATTCAATTTAAATACATACTTAGGCCACATTACTTATTTTTTTATTTATTATAACTTTTTGATAAATGTTAATTTTAATATTTTATTTTCATATTAAATTGTGAAAAAATCAATATTAGTTTGTGTTTTTATTGGAATATATTTTAAATATATCATATTTGGTCGGTTAGCCTTTCCTATACACAAAGTTGAGTTCCGCTCTGGATCAAGTCATCAAACTATTTAATATATGTTCCTCCATTCGAGTTTCAAACTTACAATCTCTCCACAGAGAGCGTTGTCTCTGTTACTGAACTAAATCGTAATTAAATAGTTTATCCTGGATTAAATAGTAATTAAATAGTTTATCCTGGATTAAATAGTAATTAAATCGTAATTTACTGAACTAAATCGTAATTAAATAGTTTTTAGACTTGTATTCTTCTTGTAATTTATCCTGGATTTTATGTTCAGTGACATTATGCATTTAAGGGCCTCCATATCTTATTTTTAAAAATAAAATAAGGGCAATTTGTTTGCTCTGATAATCTTTTGTTCATTCTACTAAAGACAAGGCCGTGCTCAGGGTGTTGATCGGGGGCTATATATCTGGAATATATGGCCAATATTGTGCAGTGTTTTGGGATTTTTAGATGGTTGTTAGGAGTTTTAAATGCATTTATTTACTGTAAATTGGTAGCTGCTGCTACTACTACCACCAATGTTTGAAAAAAAAGAAGAAAAAGATAATCCTTTGTTCATTGCATTATAAAGTTGCACTTCTAAAAGTGCCCAAATCAATAAATCATTACAGGTTTTTATGGTACGTTTTGAATATGTGTTTTCGGTCCTTTTGCGGTTGCGTTGAGTGCCAAATATGCGCCTATTATTATCTAGTGATGCATTTTATAATCCTAAAAAAGACAAGTTAGTTGGTTTTGAGTAGGGCCTAACATAAAATTAAGAAACAAGTCATCTTCTAAGACATGATCTTAAGAGATAAATTATTCTAGTACTAAGATCAGTGTCAAAAAAGAACTGATTTTTAAAAGGTGGTATTTTTTTATAAAAACAAAAAAAAAACAAAAGCAATCGTTTGTGAATATTAAATAGTTGAGTGATTTTGACCTTCAATCTTAATTCAAAAAAGAAAAATCAGTGCCAGAAGGGACCGTAGCATACTGCCACTAACAACAAATTGATATAGAAAACCTACTCGAAGAGAAAGAGGATATGCCAAGGCATCTACCGAATTCAATTGGTTCTGTAGTACATGGAGCTACCTCCATTTCTCAGACCGAATTTAATTTTACTTTAGTCCACTGGAATACAGGATTGTCTATTGGTTTTAACTATTGTTCCTTCTATTATGTGTCATGCTGCTCCATAAACGACACTCAATCATCCTAGCTAGAATATAGCTCACATTTGATAAACCCAAAATCGTTGTGGGACAGGATTCAAGTCGCATGGAACAACATAACATCAACTGTTTGGTAGTACATATTATTTACATACATCCCCAGGACCTAGCTAACAACTTTTGGTATTGACAAATTTTGGTATTCAAAGAGAATTCACTTGCCTCAATCTACAATCTACAGGTTCTTGCTCCAAGGAGGTACAAAACTCTATTTAACAGTTACCAAAAACCAATTGTTTTTAAATACTTTACACGCTATAAATTGCTGTCACAACTCCACATACAAAATACTAAAAGCACCCCAATAGTACAGGATTTGTTTGGCATCATTAAATTACAGAGTTCTAAAACTAGAAACAAGGCAATGGATACTGCAACGATCACCTGAAAAATAAAACAAAAAAAAAATTTAATAGGAAAAAATGTGAAACTCCATTATCTTTAAAATAAAGAAGATGGTATCCCACTGTCAAACTGCTGGCCCCCCCCCCCACACCCACACACACACAAAACCCCAAAAAAGAAGGGGTGAAGTGGGGATTGGAGTACAATGAGGTATCTTTAATAACTATTCTAGGACAAGCAAATGCGAATCGATAATGCAGAACCCAGGAACAAACCTTGAAATATGCTATAATAGCATTGCAAAAACTCTTCATTTCTCTCTGTCTTGAGAACTCTTCCTTGATTTAAGGTAAAAATACAGAAACTGCAGCATTATCTATAATCTCAGTTAAAGAAGTTCAGTTCATATTTTGTTTTTGTGATCAAGAACACATGTTTTCGCCTGAGCCCTTGTCATAATATTCAACTTAATACAAGTTTGAATACCAATACCAAAGATTATCATTATTATTTTTGCTATCTAACCAGTTATACAAATCATACCAGACATTAGGGACTGGTATTATGCTGGCAACTAAATTTGAAATGTTTGGTGACTATATTTTGAGGAATATGCAAATAGAGAAAAGGATACAAAGGTATCAAGGACCACACAACCAGCAGCATCAACCAACCAGGGCAGGTTTGGACTTATTTTTGCCCATTCCAAGCTATTCACAAGGATGCTGCATCACAAATTAGAGAGAGAGAAGAGTTAGAAATAAAATTTAAATGCAGTTCAGCATTGTAAATTTGATACTAGAAAATCCTTGCTAGCCACACCACACAATTTCTTTTTTTCCATTTCTAGTCCTACATCCTCTTTTTGCTTCACTTTCAATTGGTTCTAGCGTGCACAATAATAATTAGCACTATGAGATTAAAAAATAATTATTAGAAGGATTCCATACACAATTCCGTGAACTATAAATTTTAATAACTAAGAAAAGGAGTGTAAGGAATAATACTCCCAAACTTTTGGCATTACCTTCCGACATAAGTCACATTGCCGAATAGAGCAAAAGTGAACATCAGTGGATTAAGTCCCTGAAAGTAAATAGGTGACATGAGGCTAAAAACTAAAAAACAAAGACTTAGGCTGACGCCAAAGCCTAATTTCAGCATAGTCTTAGTATTTGGGACTAACCCTACCAAACAGGACACAGCCTGGTCTTGCAAAACTTGGTCTAAGTTAGTCTTGGCCAGAGTTTAGACAAGACATATCAGTTATTAGTTTTTCACTGGTTTAAGGCTTAGTCCAATTTTGCATCAAGTTTAACATTATGATTTCTTTGGCCAAGTCAAGTTTAAGCCAAACACAATTCTGCTTTACTTCCAAGCTTGTATTCTATTGTGTTGTCTTATTTTCTAGCTTAGGCTATATTCCGTGCCCAATGCTAGCTCAGCGCTTAATGAGCAGGCAGGCAAGGCAGCCCCCCAAAAAGTAAGAAATGATAGATTACTTGCCTCCACATTGCCTCTTTTGATCTGCAAAAGCATTTGATAGCAAGTCAGACTTAACACAGGTTTAAAAATATTCAAATTTAGAAATATTATTAATAACTAATGGCATTCTATTTTGTGTCTAACTCATCTAATGAATGTCCAAAATCAAATATCAGAAATGATTACTCACGTTCAAGTAAATCTGCGGGAGGCGACCTCCCATGTATATTGCCGCCATGACCCACCCAAGGAAGGTTCCAATCCAACTTTCTCCACCACCACCTCCAGAATTTAGCATAATACCCTTCAATTGTTATATTAAAAAATTTAGAAGTACCATACTAGCAATTGTGATTGGTTTTTGTGCACCTTATATCGCAATATTTTTATACAACTCAATTTGTTATAAGGAGTATGTACCAGAGAAGTGTTAATTTTGGTTAACCGTATAAACTACCGTTGTCTAAAATTGTGTACTGCAAGAGAACTTTTACCTCCAATTGCAAAAGCTTTCGGCCAACAGGAATGACCATTCCATCAGATGATTGACTAAAACTATATTGTGCGGATAACCAAAGGTTGAATGCGGAAACCAGGAAAATTGCCAAAGGTACCTGCAAATAAATTTTGCGATAATTGGATCATATTAATAATAATGCATCTGATGTTCATAATATCTTGAAGTTATCTAGTGCATTTTATTTCACTCTTCTTTGCTAAGGACTAATTGTCTATTTCATATGTAATTTTCGAAAAAATAGATTGCGGGTTCCGAAGGTTCTTATTACTTGTAGCACTTTTCATCATAGTTCCATATAAATGTGATTTTCGAAAAAATAGATTGCGGGTTCAAAAGATTTTGTTACTATATAAAGGTTCATCAATTATTCATATAATAAAATCATAGTCTCAATCAAAATCAACTAGATGTACACCCAGAAACTCCAAAATAGAACACAGATCTCTGTATGTAAACAAAATCAACACCAACATGGAACTTTCAGAAATCAGAACACTACATTTCCCTCCAAGACATGATTGCTCATAGTCTTATACCCCACACTTCCTACTTTATTAATGATGCAGCATCACTGATGCCCAGCATACTGCTCTATTTTTTAGCAAGTAGGTAGCGTAATTAAGTTGGATATATCAAAATATTTCATTTTTTGTATGGGAAGATGATTTGCTATGGAATCTTCATGCATAAATTTTTCTTAAAAATTAAGATATTATAACTTACCACAGAAAGCATGTTTTTGGTGACCGGTGCAGACTGCATCTGAGAGCGTGCACCGAGTAAAGGTTCAGAGAGGGGAGGTGTTTGTCGTGAATGTGTTACCCATGAGCCAGCCATTGGTAATGGGCTTCTTGACAAGGATCTCGCCGACCTAGCATATAACATTTAGAATTTATCAAAAGCACTTATGCCACAGTTAACAAACCTTCAATTGTTGCTTTAATATGTCTGTTTTCCTCTTTGCACGCCTTTTCAATTTAATCTTATTCCTGGTTTGGATACAACTCCAACTAGTGATCTCAAGCTAGGAAAAAATAAAAGTTCAATAGAAAATGGAATTTCAACTGGGCCTTAAGTTATCAATTTTGAATTTGCCAAGGATGGTGTCTCTCTTTCTTATCATTTCTTCAGCTTTAATGGGTGGACTAGACCCATCTGATTTTCTCAAATTAAGAACCAGCTCATGAGGTTCATTGCTTTTCTAAAACTGAGCATTAAGGGAAAATAGCAATTACGTATAGTAAAAGTCAGCTCCATCCACATAGTAGTGCTTAGTTCCTACAGGAATTGGTGAGCTCCTTCCATTTGCACTGTCTTCACAATCATTTGTTGTTTCCACATTGACAGTTCTCGATTCCTTACCATCACCTACTTCTTGTTGACTCTGAAAATTATTCCAAGATGTTAACCCTACATGTTTAATATGCAAAGAGAAGCTTTGCAATGGAACTTTGAAATTCATATACCTTCTGATTTTCACTTTTATTCGATTTAACTCGATGGTAGAGGTGGCCATAATATATGGTCTGCCATGCCAAGACTATCGTAGTAGCAGTGTACAGCTGCACAAGAATTAAGTTCATTCACTTGTAGATATTACATTGCTTCTAGAAAAACTGAAGTTTGAAGTATTAGTTTCAATTGTCTTACCAGTGCCATGTAAAATTGTGTCGGCAGCTGCAATTTGAAATGAAAAAAAAATATTAGCGACCTTACCTTCTTAACAAATACTTCATAGACTACAAAACTTAATTAAAATCAACTCAACTGGACCCGAGATTACCGAGCTGACACAGCCTGGGTCAAAAATTAGTAAGAAAAAAAACGTGGTGAAATGAGTTTGACCATAAGTGCTCAATGCTCATGTTCCATTGCTAGAACCACATGACATATATGTAATTAAGTAGAGAGAAAAATATTAGTAAAAAAGGAAGTTTGAAATCTTACAGTAGCAGGCTCCAAGAAACAGCCGATCATATTGAACAGATCCCTATAATTGGAATTAGACAGACAAACAAACATCACAATCAATAATCAAAAGAACCTCTAAAATATCACTTAATCAACAAAATATGTACATAAACATCATTTAAATAAATTTTATTATTTCAAACTTACCCAACAATCCATGTTGTTAGGAAAGCAATAGAAAGCCCTTCAGCCGACTTGGTTTTATGATTAGTTATAATTTGAGGTATCTCGGCTACACCCCAACTCACAACACTTAGAAGACCTAAGGTAAGAGCAACACCATCCTTTGTACCGCACAGACAGTATTTCAAATACACACGGGCCCACTCCGAACAGCCCTCGCTTAAGCATTTAGGGGGAGGACTTGAAAGAAAACCCATTTAAATTCCTGACCTGATATATAAAGAAGAATAAAATTTAATAAAAGCGTGGAAAAGGTTAGATGCATAAATAGATTACACGTGTGCATTTTTCACCAATGAAGTCTGTCATCAGATTCAATGATCATATCGTGGAACAGGATACAAAACGAATTTAAATTCTTGTTGATACAAAGCTTTTAAGAAATGCAATTAAAATTGGATAAGAAAATCCAGAAGCTCCGAGTATTTTCTCGGTTGGAGGGGAAAGAATAAAAAATAAATAGAATAAAAAATTGCTGAGAGCAGAGGACAAAACAGAGGTTAAAGCTGACACGGTAACAGATCCAATAAGTAAAAAGTAAAAAATATACAAAATTACAAATTCATAAACGAGAGAATCTCTCTCGTCTCTCTCACCCTCCCCCTCTCTCTCTTTCGGGTTTATTTATGAGGAACCATTGTCGTCTTCCTAGGCCTAGACGAGAACTTCTCGGCATTTACTATAAACTAATTAATTAAATCTTCTAATAACTCAAACCAAAACCTAAAAACCCCGGCTTTATAGGGCTAACAAATTAATCAAACAAGAAACAAGTTACATACAAGAAACAAACTAGAGATTAAATAAAATACTTACTCGATTACTAAGAAACTGAAGAAATAAAAGAAATTTAGGTGATGCCCCAAATTGAAGCGACAAGTTTATGTCAATGTTCCACCTCTTATATAACCTTCGCCGCGAGAAAAAAATGATATAAATGGCGTAAGAGATTCTCCAAAAATGCTCTGACAAAAATACCAAAAAAAGGTTGGCCGAAAATAGAAAAATACCTTAGTCGAATTTGGTGAGGCGGCCCAAAGAGAGTGAAAAGCGGCGGCCAGAGAACAGAAACAAGGGTTTCTAAGCTGATTATAGAGGAAAAATGAGGAAACAAATTTCTCTGCCTCTGCCTCTGCCTCTCTCTCTCACTCTTCTCAAAATCAAAGATTGGCGGGTTATTATGTGTGGCTTTAGCTTTCATGAACCCGGAATTGGCTTAGAGAACGACACGTGGCGGACAAATGAGGTATCACGTGAGTCGATTTTGTTGGTCTTGGGCTAATTCATTAACCTGAATTAACTTAAATTTTAATTTTAGATCCGAACCATCCAATCTACCAGGCACGATTATTAAAGGCTTCTGGGTTGGTTTGAGTTCTGATCGGACGGTTCGTCTAAACTTAAAAGTGAAGTTACTTCAGAGTTTCGATGAAAACCGTCAGAAGCTCCTCGATATTGATCTCCGAATCTTTGGCCGGAAAAAAAAAAAAAAAAAAAAAAAATGGATGTCCGGATATGCATTCCAAAACTATCCAAAAACATGCCCCTGTATGTTTCAGTTTTCTATTAATGATGTTTGAGTAGATAAAATTAAGAAAGTGTTAAGATCTGGTGCATATTTTGAGGTACCAGTAAGATTGTAAAAAAAAAATATTACATTTAGGGTGTCCAAAATATAGAACATAATACTATAATAGTTATTTATTCTTAGAAGGATTTTGGTTTGGCTCTCGAAAAGGATTTCTGGAAGGGCAGCGCTATAATATTCAGCGCTTAAGATAAACTTTTCTCTTTATTTCAGTTTTGTTCCTAAATCCTAATTAAGATTCTTCATATTTGTTAAGATCTGTAAGAAATTAATGCGTTACTATTTTTTTTTTTAAATAGTCAATATCTTGATTTTTTTTTTTTTTGGATTAAATAAGATACTTCTTTCCATAATGAGTCACTTATAAAAATAAAATTTTTATAAACACTTGGTACGTTTGTTTCAAAGAATTTAAATATATAAAATTTTCCCTAATTAATACATTTTAAATGATAATTTGTTAGTGCCAAAACTATAATGACTACAAAATATAGCTGCCAAAATATAATATTATTATCAAATAAAATATGACACTGTTTCTAAAATTTGATAATAATTCTCATATATTCTTTTCCGTGTATTGAAAACATGACATAAAACACATATTAATACAAACTTCAACTTATATTTAAGTTATTTGACTAGCTATAAATAGAATTATTTCAGCTAATACTTTTCTTATAGCACTTTGTATTGTGCGCAAGGTTCTAAATAACACGTTATAACGATGTTATAGCGTTTTCAGACTATAAAAACTATGACATTATTGACGCTGTAGTGGCGTTATATGGACAAAGCGCTAATTTTTTAGTCATTCCGCTATGATGCGATAAACGCTATTTAAACTTTTGATTGTACATGAACTGTTTATGAATTCGAACACATGTATTTAAAATTTTGTAATAAAAAAAAATAAAAGGTCAGCTTCAATATTTCAAGTTGGCACGACATAATTTGAATCTTTATTTTTCTCATATAAACTTAGGACTTATAATCTGCTTTGTTCATACTATAAAATCCACTAAGTTTTGTTATATAATTGCATATTTTAGCTTTGATGAAATACATATATATGCGAAATGAACGTTACTAATAAGTAATGTCATTGATTAGTTGGATGGTGGCTTCTTGGCTACCAAACACAGTTTTTTGTAACTTCATCACATTCTATCTGTTTGATGAGCGGGTGATAATAATTTAAATATTTTAACGACAAGTAAAATAAAGTTACAATATCAAATTTCTTAATTTTTTAATATATTTTAAATACGAGGAGGATCAAGTTACAACAATTTTTGAGTTACAATAAGTTACAATAAATATTTTCTACATTTTCAAAGTCCAAATCGTCGATCCAAATCATTAGATGTGATCTCTACAATAAAATGTGCTTGGAGACTAAATTTTACATTTTTTGAAATTTTTTTACTATTTATTAAGATGAGTACAAAAAATAGTCAAATTCATACCATTGAATTTTGTACCCATCTTAATAAATAGTAAAAAAATTTCAAAAAATGTAAAATTTGGTCTCCAAGCACATTTTATTGTAGAGATCATATCTAACGGTTATTTAAACTTTGAAAATATAGAAAATACTTGTTGTAACTCAAAAATTATTATAACTTGATCCCTCCTCTTTAGATATTACTATTTTACATGCGAGGGCAATTTGGTACTCTTATTCAATACCATCTTATCTACTTCACTGATCTGATAATAATTGTCATATTTTTGCCGTTAAAGTAGTGAGGATAAATATGTATTTTAAGGCAGAGTAAGGAAGATTAAAATTTAAGCATCTTTATAAATGGAGTTGAAGCGTCGAATATTTTAACCTTTAACATAATTATCCTCACTATTTACTAACACAATACATAAAAAAAAATTCAGCACTATTTTATCTATTTATTTACCTAGAATTAAATATCGAGAAGGATACAAATGTTTCTATTTGTGTACCTCCATCATAGCTCTATTTAAAAAAAAAAAAAACATAATAACTTAAATTTTAAGACATAAATATCAAAATAAAACCACGAGATATGGTCAATATCATTTTCTCTATACACACGTAAAAAATTACAGTATTTTGATTTCATTTTGATTAGTATCAAGAGCTTGCAAAATATACCGATGTGAATAAATTAGAATTATTGATTTTTAAACTTACTAATTCATATGAAATCTAAAATAATAATTTTTTTATATACACGTTAGAATAAATAATATATATCAAAAATAACAATTATATTTTGATATGCAAATTTTAGAAAAAAAATATTATTAAAAAGTAGAGAGAGAAAAGAAAGAGACATTTAAACCTCTTTTTCTTTTATTTTTTTGAAGTTTACATCGTTTCTGAAACGCAAAATAAGGTCTCAATGGAGCCTCACATTTGGTGTACCTAGGAATTTGTTGGTGTATGCTTTGTTCACACATCCGATGCGCCGCATCTGTATAAAATCAGTACAAGAGAGATGTTGCTAGGAATTTGTTGGTGTATGCTTTGTTCACACATCCGATGCGCCGCATCACTTATCCGATGCGATAGCCGATAGCACATGAAAATAGACATGAATTGACCAGGTAGAGGCTAAAATAGCGACCCGAAATGGCCACTAAATTCAAGTCAGCAACAGACGGCTTTTTGTTATCTAATGCAATGGTCTCTTACTCTTCACCTAATTTACAGATTGTATGGATGGCCATGTTATTTTCAAATTATTGATTTTAAATAGAAATAGTCTATTTACTATTTGTATAATTTATTGTTGAAATTGAAGACAAAATGGGCCCAGCCTATTTGTTGCTTTGCTATCGGTTTTGATTTTTTTTTATTTTTTTTTATTTTTTTTTTATTTTAACCGTTGTTGTTTGGTTTTGTTTCTATCGACAAAAAGACAGAGCCGGTGGTGATTTTTTATTTTTGCTATCGGTAGACGGTAGTCTTGGTTAAACCGATGGCATTGAATTATTTAATTAAAAGGATCTTCAGCCGTAACTTTGAAAATAGAGTCGTTCGTGATTTTTGTGAGAAGCCGCTGATCTCTGTTGGTCTCTTCATCAAAACATTTAGGATTTTGTTTTTTTTCTTAAAATTTGTGAGAGAATGTATGAGAGAATTGTTGGAACTTTATTGTTATATATAAACAATTCAATTCTATATGTCACTATTAATCTACTTGTGCTAAAATGGTCATCATGCAAAATTCATCAATTCTTAGAGAGCAGACGCAATACCTGACTCCATTAGCATATTTATGCGAAGCTTTTCTCAAAAGCGGTTGATGAACTTGTAAGACAGCGGCAAGAAAAACTTCGTGCCGATGTAGAGGTTGAAGCGTTGGCGGCCTCCTTAGTGGTAAGGATAAAGCCTTCCAAAGCTACAAGACTGCCCTTGTGAGATCGTATTCACAATTTCTTAATGATCTCACATCTCTATTCTTTAATGGGGAGAAGTAGAGAAGGCTACAGAATTGACTAGATGACGGCTAGAAAATTCTGCAACTTTTCGTATGTCCTTGTGCTTTGGGGACCAACCTATTTTATAGAGATGTAGAGTCGGCATATTGCCAAACCCTAACCCTAACCCTAAACCAATTTTCTGTCACATGCCAACTTAAAAAACGTGCAACTGCATCAAAATCCTTGCAGCAGCTGAAAATTTGGTTTCCTTAATTGCAAATTTCAGAATCAGTCCATTAATGATTTGATTGTTGCCTAAATTGTTCTACACATTTGTGGACCACATCCTAATGAATATATTGATTGTCTACTTCCTTATTTGATCACTTTAATTAACAATCATATATAACAGTAAACAATGCATAATTAGATTACATATATGCTCAATGTTGGCATTAAATCCAACGAGGTTGGTAATAAATCCAACAATCTCCCACTTGAGCAATATGTTATGACTTTTTAATTATGCATTGTATTCCTTATGTGCACACATTTCTTTACTGCCTTCCTTATATATTCCCAAACCAATTCGGTCCATCAACTATACCAGCAAAAGACCAAAGTGGCATTTGTCGCATTTATTCGCAACTAAATCCTCAATAATCACATCACTAATACAGCTGAATGACATGAATCATGATGTGGATATGTAGCATAGAAATTACATGCAATTGTGATCTTATATGCCTATTTCTAACTTGGTCTCCTACTTAAATCTTGAAACTGAATTTCATAAATTAACTTAATTAGAGGTCAAACATAAACGAGAAACAGAATGTCAAAATTTCATAATATATATAACACTTGTTACATGTCACAAGTTACATATCCAAAATTGCAATAAAAAATAGAACATTAAATTATAAATCATAGACTCCCACTAAAACTGAATATCCTCAATAGAGATTACACCCATATGAGCAACATGCTCTACAAATTTTGCCGGTGTCAATCCCTTAGTAAGAAGATCTGCTAACATAGAGTCTGTTCCTACATGTTCTATTTTCAATTCACCATTCTGTACTCTTTTCTTTACAACTAAGAACTTGATGTCGATGTACTTGGACTTCGACGAACTTTGGTTGTTATTTGCGTATAGCACTGCCGAATTATTATCACAAAACAATTGTAGTGGTCTCTCAATATAATCCACCACTCGAAGTCTCGTGACAAAATTCCGTAGCCATACACCATGATTGAAGATGCAACAAGGAATTGTTTTGCACTCTTCCATGAAACGTCTCCTCCAGCTAACATGTAAATGTAGCCGGATGTTGATTTCATGCTATCCTGACATCCTCCAAAATCAGAGTCGGTATAGCCAATGACCTCTAGCTTCTCCGATTTCCGATACATGAGTATATGGTCTTTTGTTCGCTTTAGGTACCTCAAGACTCGCTTGGCAGCTTTCCAATGATCTGGACCTGGATTTGACAAGTATCTCCCTAACATGCTAGTGATGAACGCAATATCTGGACGCGTACACACTTGTGCATACATAATGCTCCCAACGACTGAGGCATATGGATACTGTAGCATTACTTCCTTTTCTGAATTGTTTTTCGGGCACTGGTTTAGACTGAACTTGTCTCCCTTTGCCACAGGGGTATTTCCTGGTTTACAGTTCTGCATGTCATATCTTGCCAAAACCTTATCGATATAATTCCTTTGGGATAATCCTAATATACCTTGGGTTCTATTCCTCAGTATTTCTATCCCTAGGACAAATGATGCATTACCAAGATCTTTCATCTCAAAATTATTCATTAGAAAGTTCTTAGTTTGTTGCAACATACTTATATCGTTACTGGCAAGCAAAATGTCATCGACATATAAAACCAGAAACACAAATTTACTCCCACAGAACTTGAGATATATACACTTAATCCACAATGTTAGACTCGAATCCAAATGAGACAATCAGATGGGATTTTTTAAGTTTGCATACCATGGACTTTGCATCTCCTAATACATAATTTTCTGGTTGTTCATATAAATTGTTTCTTCAATGTCACCATTAAGAAACGCAGTTTTAACATCCATATGATGAAGCTCCAAATTGAAATGTGCCACTAATGCCAATATGATTCTTAAATTGTCTTTCAGTGAAACTGAAGAGAAAGTCTTTTTATAATCAATGCCTTCTTTTTGAGTAAAATCTTTAGCGACAAGACGTGCCTTATATTTCTCTACATTACCCTTCGAGTCCCGCTTGGTTTTAAATATCTATTTGCAACCAATGGTTCTCTTTCCTGCTGGTAATGAGACAATTTCCCAAACATCATTGTCTGCCATAGTTTTATTTCCTCATTCATGGCAGCGGTCCACTTGTGAGAGTTAGAGCTTTCCATGGCTTGTTTGACATTAATGGGGTCATTGTCTAACATGCCAACATCAAACTCATGCTCTTGAAGATATATACTACATAATTCGAAGATATTGCAAGCCTTCTCTCTCTAGTGGACCTCCTAATTGGCTCTTCTAAATTTTTCTGAGGATTTTCAGCATTGTCTAAAACGATCTGGCCTATAACAGCATCTTCCAAACCTTCGTGCGACCCTGAGTGGCCTACACCCATCTCTGTATGTTCATTTTGTGTTGTTTCATCTTATTGAGTTTGAGTTTCAATAATGATTTCGTCCGTAATGGTGTTTTGAGTAAAACTCAGATCTATATCCACAAAACTCGCAACACCTAATGGAATATTTGCATATTCCTCTTCAATATTTGCATATTCATTTTCGAAATCAATTATTTTCTCACCCCCCACAAACTCAACATCCTCGAAAAATTTTGCATTTCCCGTATCAAATACATTATGTTCTGTAGGATTATAAAATTTATAACCCCTTGAGCGCTCGGCATACCCAATAAAATAACAACTAACTGTCCTTTCATCCAGTTTCTTTTCGACAGGTTTGTAAGGCCTTGCCTCAGCTGGACATCTCCATACTCACAAATGACCTAAACTTGGCTTACGCCCAGTCCAAATCTCGTATGAGGTTTTGTTAGTTGCTTTAGTGGGTACCCTATTAAGAATATAAGCTGTAGACTTTAAGGCCTCACCCCATAGATTATCTGGTAAAGTAGTACAACTAATCATACTCCTTACCATGTTCTTAAGCGTTCTATTGCGCCTCTCAGATACTCCGTTCATTGCTGGTGAACCAGGCAATGTGTACTGAGGGACAATTCCGCATTCATCTATGAACTGAGCAAAAGGCCCTCGACGTTGTTCACCTGATCCATCATATCTACCATAGTATTCTCCACCACGGTCAGATCTGATGGCCTTAATGCGTCTGTTGAGTTGTAGCTCAACTTCCGCCTTGAAACTTTTGAACATGTCAAGGGCTTGAGCATTTTCTTTAATCAAATATACATAGCCATATCTCGAATGGTCGTCTATGAAAGAAATGAAATAACGGTGTCCATTTCTTGTGGCCGTTGGAAACAGACCACAGATATCCGTATGTATCAATTCTAAGACTTCCGAACACTTTCTAGCTTGATATTTTCTTAAGTTGGTTTGTTTCCCTTTTATGCAATTTACACAATCATTAAGATCCGAATAATCTAAGGGTTGGAGAATTTCATTTGACACAAGGCGTTTAATTTTTTTTATAGAAATGTGACCTAATCGCTTGTGCCATAATGTGGCTGAGTTCTCATTTGTTAATTGTATTTTCCTTGTATCTGTTTGCAAAGCCTCAATGTACGAGCTATTTACATCCAATGTGTATAGATTATCATAAACAGAAAGAAAACCAGAGCCAATACACTTTGAATCATGAAACAAATTAAATTTTCCATTACCAAAATTACAAGCAAAACCATGCTTGTCCAAAGATGATATAGAAATTAAATTTCGTCTAAAAGACGGAACAACAAAAGTTTCATGCAAATCCAAATAAAAGCCTGATTTTAATAATAGTCTAAATACTCCAATAGCTTGCACTTCCACCTCGCTACCATCACCCACAAAAAAATGAATCTTTCATCATCACTTGGCTTCCGGTAACTTTGGCAGCCCTGCAAAGATACACTTATGTGAGTAGTTGCTCCTGAATCTATCCACCAAGTGTATCTAGATACAGAAATCAAATTAACTTTTGTACAAACCAAAGCAAGAGATATACCTTTCTTAGCACGCCATGCGTGGTAAGCCTGACAGTATTTCTTCTTGTGTCCTACTCCATTGTAGAAGAAGCAAACCAGCTCATCAGATTTTGCAATTGACTTGCCCTTATCCGATTTGTTCTCCTGTGTAGAGACTGCAGCTTTAGTATCCTTAGACTTGTCCAGTTTCTTGCGCTTGATTCCACCCTTAGTCTTAGAGGTAGTAGCAACATAGACATTTTCAGTCTTATCCCGTTTCAGCCTCTCCTCTTCCTCCACACAGTGTGAAATCAGCTCATTTATTGTCCATTTATCCTTCTGACAATTATAGCTGATTTTAAACTGTCCAAAGTGTGAGAGAAGAGAGATCAACGCTAGGTGCACCAGAAGATCATCAGAGATCTCCATCTTTAGTGCCCTAAGCTTAGAAACGACATTAGACATCTCCATGATGTACTCTCTAATGTTTCTTTTTTCCTTATATTTCATTGAGACTAGTTTTGTCAAGAGTGTTCCTATTTCACCTTTCTCACTCTTGACAAATCTTTCATTAATGTCCTTAAGGTAGAGTTTAGCGCTCAAAATGGACTCTGAAATAGCGCCCCAAAATACCTCTGGAATGAACTGTTTCATTATCATGAGACTCATGCGAGTAGACCTGTCCCACTTTTCCTTTTCCTTCTTTTGATCAGAAGTACTTGCATCCTTAATAGTGGGATAAGTTTCTCTAAACGCAAGGTCCAGATCCATAACACCGAGAACTATCATTAAGTTCTCCTTCCAATACTTGAAATTGGTCCCATTCAACATAGACAGTTTCTTGGCGGCCTCCTTAGTGGTAGGATAAAGCCTTCCAAAGTTACAAGACTGCCCTTGTGAGATCGTGTTCACAATTTCTTAATGATCTCACATCTCTATTCTTTAATGGAGAGAAGTAGAGAAGGCTACAGAATTGACTAGATGACGGCTAGAAAATTCTGCAACTTTTCGTATGTCCTTGTGCTTTGGGGACCAACCTATTTTATAGAGATGTAGAGGCGGCATATTGCCAAACCCTAACCCTAAACCAATTTTCTACCACATGCCAACTTAAAAAACGTGCAACTGCATCAAAATCCGTGCAGCAGCTGAAAATTTGGTTTCCTTAATTGCAAATTTCAGAATCAGTCCATCAATGATTTGATTTTTGCCTAAATTGTTCTACACATTTGTGGACCACATCCTAATGAATATATTGATTGTCTACTTCCTTATTTGATCACTTTAATTAACAATCATATATGACAGTAAACAATGCATAATTAGATTACATATATGCTCAATGTTGGCATTAACTCCAACGAGGTTGGTAATAAATCCAACAAGAGTTGTTAAGAATTTTAATTTTATGTACTTATAAAACTCATTGATTTAGTGAATTGTGTCATATGCTGGTTTTTTTTCCGAAATGGTTTTCACATAAAATCTTGTATTCTTTTCTTATTTCTTGTGATTGCTTGATTGTTGTCTTGATTTTTAATTTTCTATACTTATAAGACTCATTGATTTAGTGAATTTGTGTCGTGTGCTCCCGTAGTTTTTTTTCGAAATAATTTTCACGTAAAATCTTGTGTCTTCTCTTATTTCTTGTGATTACTTAATTGTTGTTTTGATTTCTTATGTGATCCTTTTATTTTCTCTATTTATCTGATTTGTCCAACATTAATTATATATTTTTTTTCTGTTAAATTGTGATCATTGCAATAATACAGTACTGGAAAGTTTTTTAGTGCAGAAAGATATATTGATTCTTTCTAAACTTTTTGGTGATCATTAGTGATTATTTGATTACTCACCTAACCCTATCGCCAAGTTGTGATCGAAGTATATTTACATTTGTATCTGTCTTGTCTTGTCTAACTTTCCACCTGATTAATGGGATGATAGGAATGACAGCGGGGCCGCATTGGCCTTTACCCATTAAAAGATAAGGTGTAGTTGAGGATATGCATGACTCTTAGGTTGGTTGTGAAAAATTAAAGGGTTTCATAAGTGATTTTTTCTGGTTCTTTTTTATATATTAAAATGAAAAGCGACCCGGCCCTTTGTTTTGTGCTTTTCCGATTTCTAGTGGAAAGGCTGGTTACAGAAGATGTTGACACTTTCAACTCAAAAAAAAAAAAAAAAAAAGAAAAGATGTTGACACCTACGGCTAAGAAGTTACTACTCGGTATGGTTTGGCCTTTAACGAAGGAGGAAGCAGCCATTCAGTCAGTATGTCTGGTGATTCATCCTTTACTAATTACTAGCATAGAGCCATAGACTGCCGAAGTGCTGAGTAACAGATAGTAACCTCTTCTCAAATATTAATTATTATGTTCTCAGTCTATTTGATGAATCGGATTAGATTAGAATTAAGTATCTATGACTCCAATCCAGAAATTGACGAGTACCTTCTAAGATATAAGACATCTGGCTGTATAAATACTTACCGTCAAATTAAAATTAGTGCTTTAAATAGTTAATTATAGTTGCGCTATAATGTTTTTGAATCATAAAAATTACACTATGAGATAGAAGTTTGTTAATTCAATAATGACTTAATATCTTACTATTATTACTGTTACGTGCCGTGCATTATTGCTGATTATTATGCTACATGGGCTTCTTTTTATTTATTTTTGTAATTTATATGAGTTTCTATATTTCTGTTTTTATTTGTGATGCTACATGGTTCGCTATGTTAGACATGCTAAACATAACTCTGTTATTTTGTTCTGATTTGTAATTTAGTCTCTCCTTTTGTAAAAGGAATATATTCAAATATTATTTTATCCTTTTGCTTGTTCTTCGTTTAGTATTCACTTATAAAATTATTGTCCTTTGTTTTAACTAGAAGCTAATTTTGATTATTGTAATATGTAAAATAACCAAATAGATATTAACTTCATTTCACTTATAAAATTAATTATTTTTCATCTATTATAATATATTTACCTTGCAAATTTCTTCATCGAACGTATTCTTCTGTTCTAATATCGCTCCGATAGACATGAGACTTACTATTGTTTGTTCTAATAACAGGCTCGATCGCTATAGTCACATCGGCCGAAGGAGCATTTGGGAAAGATAATTTATTGGGGATATACACATCGCATGATTTATTGGGGTTTTATTAGAAGGTAAACACGGTATATTTAATTTGCTCAAATTTATTACAAAATTTAAAATATGAAAGTTGTAGAAATATTTGCGAGCTTTTTTAAAAAATTGTTGATTTTTTTTAATTAAAGTTAAAACGACAGAGTTATAATTAAAATACCAACGACTGTCACAGTTGTCCATAACAATTTGGCTTCGAATTGCCTAGAGTTTTAATAAAACCCGACTCGAGTATACCCGTCGGTGCCCGCCCGTACCCGCCGACTGGGGTATCCGTACCCGAGGTCGGGCATGGGTCGGGTACTCGGGTACACGGGTACGGGCAAAAACCGGACCGGACCCGTTTTTTTTGACCAATACCCGACCATACCCTACCCGAGTTTACCCGTACCCGACTAAACCCGTACCCGAGTACCCGAGTACCCGTACCCGTATACCCGAGTTACTGTTTATTCATTTCAAAATTCAAAAATTCTGATTTTTTCCCCCTAAAAAAAACAACAAAAAAACAAAAAAAAACAACAACAAAACAACAACAACAAAAAACAACAAAAAAAAAACAGCAAAAAAAAAAACAGCAAAAAAAAAATCAACAAAAAAACCAAACAAAAAAACAGCAAAAAAAAAAAAAATACCCTACCCGCCCTACCCGTACCCGTACCCGCCTTACCCGTCTAGGGTACACGGGTAAGGGTATAACTCGGGTAGGGTATGGGTTTTGAAAATTATACCCGCCATACCCGTACCCGAATACCCTTGTACCCGAGTATACCCGTACCCGAGTTATATCCATACCCGAGACGGGTATACCCGGGGTACCCGTGCCCGCCCGAGTATAAATACTCTAGAATTGCCGGAGGCCATATCCTGTCATGTCACTTGATTTGTGCGATGTGTGCTATACTAATGTTGAGTTTGAATAGCTTGATGCCGATTTTTTTTTTTATACCATATTCAAAAAATAAATAAACAAAAACATTCTTGTTTGATCAGAATTTTAGATCTATTCAGGTCACAGATTGACTCTGTGGCCCCATTTTGAGTGGGCTGCAGAGAGTTAGCTTGCGGTCCCATATATATAGAGAGGAAAACTAGGTGTGATGTGCTTACCAAAAGAGTTTGATGAGCACATCTTCAAAAGACTATCGGATTGACTTCGAATTATGAATCAATACTGTTAAAATCTAAGTACTCCATGAGTGATGCATGTACATGCAAATTTTTTGAGGTTTCAAATTCATTTAGTACATGGTCAAGCGGTCAAATTTTTTAAAGTTTCAAATTCATTTAATTGTTTCATGTATTAATTTTTCATTATTTTTTTGACCATTTGATCATGTACTAAATGAATTCGAAACTTCAAAATTTTTGCATGTACATGCGTCACTCATGAAGTACTTGGATTTCAATGGTTTGGATTCGTAGTTCGAAGTCAATCTGATAGTCTTTTGGAGGTGTGCTCACCAAATTCTCTTGGTGAGCACATCACACCCTAATTTTGTTCATATATATGTAAATATACTAGTATCATGCATGTACATTGCAACGGGAACATATTATAATATTTAATAGAATATGAAAATATTTTTTTTAACATTCACACAAATAAAAATAAAAGACAAATGAAAAAAAATAGAAATTCAAATAATAAATAACAATAAAAGAAACAACAACGAATGAAAAAAGAAGAAGATCAAATATAACATAATTTTTTTTTAAGTATCATTGCGATTTAATATCTAATTTTTTTCACAAGCAAGGCATGTCATTAAATGATTCAGAGGAAAAATCATATGTTAAGAAATAAAATTGGAAAAGATATAATTAAATGATTCAAATAAGGATTTTCTCTACATATATATTCTTGATGAAAATTTCTCTACATATTATTTATGTACACGAAAGTTCTAGATATTATTTTATTTTTTCTTTAGATCAGAAAGATATGATTGCTTCTATTTTTATTGTTGAAACTACAGAAGAAGAGGAGAAATGAAACAGAGAAAATGGAGAAATAAGAAAATAATTTAATTGTGAAAATTGAACATAGCTACAAGCCTGCAAGGAGAAATAAGAAAATAGATCGCTAGAGATTTATTTAATTTTAATATGATAAACCATGTAGCAGTATGTGTGATGAGTATGTTTTTAACTAAATTTAGCATGTAGATGTCTTGATCAGCCAACGAGTTCGATTAAAAATAAATTTTCGGATTGAATAGCCGTTCGATCAAATATTATGATTTTATGCATCTATTTTATGTTTTTTTTACGTGTAGAAGTCTAAATTTATTTAGACACATACTCACTATACATACTGTCAACATGCAAAATTGCATCATCTTTCTGATTGGTTCGAGTTTA
The DNA here is from genome assembly GCA_033356055.1 of Carex pumila. Taxonomy (NCBI): domain Eukaryota; kingdom Viridiplantae; phylum Streptophyta; class Magnoliopsida; order Poales; family Cyperaceae; genus Carex; species Carex pumila. The sequence goes on from JARJHM010000361.1 coordinate 89,147, forward strand.
TTTCTATTTTTTTATATGTCAGTTACTTTTTTTTGAATTAATTGGTCATGTCTTCATTTCATTCTATTTCTTTATATCATTTAAGTAACGTTATCTCTCGTTTGATATGTTATTTTGTTTGAGATATTTTTTTTTAATATGTCAAAAAGTAGCAACTAAATTTTTTGTTTCCGCATGACGTCAAATTTGAATATTATTTTTCTTATCTGGCTATGTTTTAATATTTTTTCATGCCTTAACATCAAATCAAAATAAGGAGATTTTTTATTTTTTAGAGTTCTTTTTAGATTAAATAAAAAAATACACTTCATATTGTACAGATAAAATGATTGTTAAAAAGTTACTTGCCAAAAAATAAAAATAGATTCTTTCTGTATTGGATAATGAAGTAAACAGATAATGTTTTTCGAAATAATTGTTGGGAATAAATACATAAAAGGAAAGAAAAAGTTATTGATACAAAGGAAACATGTGTAAAATACATTAAATATTGGTCACATTATAACGAGCAGAAAATGACAAAAATTATCCCAGCATATTATATCCAATATAATATTTATAAAAAATGATATATAAATTAAAATATTCAATCAAGATTTAGAATTATTTCAGGAATAAGAAAAATGTAAGGAAAAAAAAATGCAAAATAGCAAAATATTACAAGTTGTTCCTGATATGTTGTTGTTAAAAATTAAAATGATACACTAAATGATTGTTTTCATTTTTATTGTCGAAATTATAGAGGAAATTATAGAGAAAGATGAGAAATAAAATGGAAGAAATGGAGAAATAAGAAAATAGTTTAATTATAAGAATTGAAGATAGCACTAACGAGAAATAAGAAAACGGATCAGTAGAGATTTATTCAATTTTAATGTGACAAACTATATAGCAGTTTGTGTGGCGAATATATTTTTAATTTAATTAGACTTTTACATATAAAATAGATGAATTAATTAAAAAAAATATATTATATTATTGAAGAGGTGATATTCAATTCAACAATTTATCTTTTAATCTCAGTTATTAACGGACATAACATAATAAGAATGTAGACGTAGATATTTTTTGGTTGCTTTTCTTATTAAATACCCGACGAGAAATCAATATGTCTGCAGCTTTTGTTTCTTTTTCTGTCTCGGCATGGCCATATCTAGGTACACGTGTGAGCACCAAAACGACCACGAGTGCGTATCCTCTGAGATAACTCAACTTTTGCGTGACCGACGTGTCCGGTGCCTATTCGGGAGTGATGTAAAGGGATCAGTATTATGTTTGCTTTGAGATTCGTGTAAAACGTCTTTAAACGGTTATGATTTTCCAAAAAGTCACGCAAAGTTTGAGATATCTCAGAGGATACGAATTCAACGACCACTCGAATAGAAATTGGTCCGCTCACCCGAGCACTAGTCTAGATTCAATGTGGCAACCACTTGCATATTTTTATGTACGTGCTAATTATTGTGTGCTCGGAAAGTCGGAAGTCGGAACCCTTAAAGAAGCAATGTTATGAAATATATCTTAATTGTGCATAGTAAATTAAATTCCTAATTCAACCATTATAGTTTGATTTTTTAAAATATATCTTAGTTGTACATAGTAACTAAATTCATAATTCGACCATTATAGTTTGATTGCATCCATGCCAATATTTTTAATATAATCAGGTGAAGTCAACTGCAAAAGAGTCAACGGCATCATCACAATTTATATATATTAATTTTTTAATATATAAGAAGAAAGTAGTATCATTAAAAATTACATTGACAATTTTTTTATCAAAATTCTTGACAACCAACATTTGCGAATTAAAAAGTTGCAAAACCAAGTTCCAAAAATTCGAGAACTTGTTTCTTTAAAAAATAAATAGTAAATAAAATACAATTAAAAAGATTGAAATACAAAATGAAGATTCACATTGGAAACTAGTTGTCCAAAGATCAAACATATTGTCATATTATATATGTAATATTTTTACATGTTTCGTAGAATACATTCATTTAAATTATACATGCATGGTAGCTATGTGAAAATTGGAAATATATATAAATCCTCACAAGTTATACTAATAAATATACTAAATTTCACCTATAACAATATATACTGACAAATAAATTGTCACAAATCTTGTACCGATATAATATGAAAGATTGATATATCTATCCTATTTCCAAATAATAAAGTATGTATATCTCTTGTGTATTTTTTTTTTATATTCTAAATATAATAGAGAATACACTAAAAAAATTGATCACTCTAAAGCAAAAACATTAAACTATCAAGTATGTAACCATAAAAAAAAAATCCAAAAAGTCTACTCGAACCACGTGCACTACATTTACATTTCAAATAACTTTTATTATATAACTCAGGACCGCCCATTAGCTCTGCAGTCTGCTGGATGGAGTCGCAAATTGGTTGTGCGGTCCTCTCAAAATGGAATCACACAGCTAATATGCAATATGAGTAATTTTTGAATTCTGGTCAAACGAAGGTGTTTTGATTTTGATTTTTTTTTTTAATATGGTAATAATAACAATTCTGGCGCTTGATGTGCTTGATCATGGCAGGTGTCATCATGATACAAGTGATTAAACCATTAGAATTAACATGTATGCATCAAATATTATCTGATACTAACACTTAATTATTATTGCAATTTTGTAACAATACACATGCAGCCAAAATCTATCTAGTTATGTAATTTAGCAAATTACATCCATATTAGATGTTTTGATTAATTTTGAACACATTAAAAATGATTTAATCATCATAACTATTAATCATGCTAAAAAAATAATATCTAAATTCTGTACATATTACTAGTTGTGTAATTTCTAAATGATATATCAATTTTTATGCAAACAATAGCTCTAGGATAGCATTTACAACATATGCAGAATAAATGTTTTGAATTAATCCTGAAGTAATTTAAACTGATTAAACCAATCAAAACACATTTATAGTTGTAGATGAATTTTGGTGATTTAATCAGTACAAAAGAGATGTGCTGCGATAATTATTGGAAATCATTTTTGGGTCTGCATCAATTGGGAAATTATCGCGAGATCTCAAGTAGATTTTATTTATTTATTTAGAAATAAATAAATTAATTTAAACGAAACAAGAAATTTTGGTGTGGTATTTCTGAAAAGCAACTCCAGTGTAACAGTGCTATGGTAGAGGGTGAAGAGTTTTATGGATTCATGACATGTTTTCATTTTCTACGGAGGAGCTGCTTGTCAGAGATCCCACACTAGTACACTAATATGCTTTTTCGTTCAAATGGATTTCTTTATTTATCAAGTATTCCTGATAAATGAAAACACCTGCACGATGGGAATGAGAATTGGAATGGGCTGCAGCCCCGATATGAAATGAAAAAAAAAAATATATCAAAACTTAATTTTTCTCAGAAAACCGTGGGGAGAAGGGCTTTGCCGAACAGGCCCTCAAGACATGATAATTGCCGGGAATGGTTATAGTGCGGGGTAGATTTTAGAGGAAGTGGGCCTGCCAGCGGTCGTGTTCAGGAATTTTTTTTTTAAATCATAAATAAAAAATAAAAATGATCAAACTATATTGATTGCTTTGATTTTTATAGAAATTATAAGAACCGAGATGTTATTTTTGTCCGAATTTTTCTTTTTTGGACTGAGATACCATTTCGATCTGAGCTATTTTCACAGATTTTGATCAAGAAATGATGTAGATGTTGGATAAAACTTATAAAAATACCTCAGACCGAAATGTCATCTCGGTCTAGAAATTTTTTTTTTTCGGACTGAAATAATATCTCGGTTCTTATATTTGTAAAAATTAAAACAATCAAGTTGATTTGATAAAATATTATGATTGAGTTTTATTTCTAGCCTACTCAAATTTGTTGAGACTAAAACTTAGTTGTTGTATAGTTTCTAAATTTTTTTTCCGTGTTCAGACATGTACTCGGTCCTCTATACATTTGCGTTAGCTCTGGCACAGCTAGTGCATTGTTTCTGTCTCTGTTTCTTTTTTCTTTCTAATTATGATGCATGTGCAGAGGCAGAGTCAGAGCTAGCATGAATCGGAGTAGGCAACTAATGATTCTAAATGAATACTATTAACTTTTAGTATATATAAATATAACTTAGCTATTTTAATGCTACTTTGCCGGATTACAAGTGCATAATTCTATCGTGTAGTAGTGTCGGGTGTCAATCTACAGAGATAGATCTAAGTTATTTAACAACGTTAACACTAGTCTAGGTTTTTCGGATTTGTTTGAAATGCGTGATTAAAAGTAAATAAATAATAATAATAATAATAATAATAATAATAAGCAGTAGCCTCTACCATCCTGCTTCATCACCTGGAAGCCAGGTATATATGCAAATTTAATAATTCTTTAAGGACTTTTATACTATTTCCGTACTTCTGTTATCGAAAATAAAAACTATACTTTGGTGGTAATATTTTTTCTGATATAATGTTACCCTAGACCGTAGAAAGGACTGACAAATGAAATCCCGAAATACTGGGCTGTAGTTCCTACTGCTGGAGCCTGGAGCTTTTGTAAAATATTATATTGATGTCCTGTGTTAAAGGTTGGAAATGGTAGAACCAATTACTAGTTTAGAGTAGACAAGTGTGATATGTAGCGCTTTAAATGAAGTGTTATATATAACTGCTCCATAAGGAAATTTTACTGGCAGAAGAATAAGTTAATAGTGGGGTTAGGTTCATATATTTCAGGCTTGTTCACTGGTATACCGGGCCTTCCAATAATATCCCCTAACCCCAGGTTACACTAGATATTTGCTTTGCTGGCTTGGACCACCACTCATTTTGACTTTATTTCTGTCCGGACAGTGTCCTTGGTATTGTCATAAATTATATTATTTGGTATAAACCATTAATATATTAAACCAACCTCCCCTCTCTACCGAGTTGAGATCCAGTGAAGTAACCCAACTTTTGGGCTTTGGATCCGGACCATCCAATTCTAATTCGTGATAATCCATTCAAAGTGGAGTGCACACATCTCAAGTAACAAGTCCGAATCTCAAAATGATCTCGAGCGACGGATTCAAATCAGACGGTTCTGATCCAAAACCCAAAAGTTAGGATACTTAGGGGATCCGGACTCCTCTCTACCTAGCCAAAACTCGTAGAATTAGCACAAATGCAACTTGAAAGTTTAACTTCTCAGAAAGTATGTTTGAAACAAATTTTATTTGGGAAAAAAGTAGAGAGAGAGAAAGAGCCTTGTATTATATTTTACCTTTTCATGGGAAGTAAATGCAATGAATAATTCCATAGTTTATTATGTGATATTTTTTTCATCTTCGTGAGCACAATCTAATTTATTTAGTTAAATTGAAGCATGAAGGCAGCCAGTATAGCCAGCATGATCAAAATGTGAACAGTATACAAGTACCACTGCAAGAAAAATGTGATAATTTGTAACAGTAGCAATTCTCCATGGGACCTTAAGGCGTGGAGTTTTTAGTTCTTAGAACTTTAATTGAAGGCAATGTATTAGAAAAATGAATTTTGTCATCTCTAATTATTTATTACAATGAATGCATATAATCTCTAAGTAGGTATTTCAGAGGAAGATGCCATCTATCAGCTGACACCTTTAAGTGAGATAATCCAAAGTGGTTTTCTTTAATCCTTTCACTCTGTCATCTACTTGCAATTATAACAAATAAATGGAAACACATACATGTGATATCATTTAAGTCAATTTGTTATTAGATCTATATGTACCAGTGAACATCAAGCCTCCAAAGATGATAGTGCCCTAATGCAAAAAATTTCCACTAACACTTTGGCCTTGGGAGTTAAAAGCATGACTCTTTTTTCCCAATGTTAGGTATAATTCAAGAGGACCACTTCAACTATCCCCGTGGATATATTTAATGCATAATTTCCAGCTTCTGATCTCATTTAACTAGCTATTGGTAAAGTTTTCTTGCTATAAATCTTACTTCATTAGTTGTTTTGATGACATTTGAGTTTCCCAACAATATACCTTTTTAACAAATTTGAGAGAAATAAAAGTTCCTTGAGTGGTAGGTCTAACACCTACGACATGTAAAAAAGAGAAAATATATATATATATATATACATTTCCTTGATTAACACAGTTTGTTGTTGTTGAAATGTGATAGTTTGTCAACCGGAGTTTAAATGGAACAACTAAACTATTGAATATATACTAATGTCACTTGGCATTTAAATTGCCATGGTAGTTTTTGGGCATTAATTAGGAACTTACAATCTTTTCTAAGCAGTTGCAGTTTATGGGTTCATATACTTCTTGTTCTATGAATTAATTAATAAAGAAACCGAAAATTTAATTGGAAGTTGGGTCCATTTTCTAATTTACGCTTGAAATTCACCTTTTTGTCTTCATACTTTTCAAATTCACCTAAATTAATATGCTTGACATAGCAATGGTTGGTAACTAGCTAGACTTGAATTTTGTTTTTGTTTTTTAAGTACGATTATATATCACAATATGGACAGATGATAGAAAACGATTTCGTGCTCTTGCAGTTTGTATTTCGTAACAATTTGCTTTTTAAACAAGCATAGTTTGATCTGATTCTCCCAGATGAATGATTTATACAATATTCTTATATATCATAAAAAATATTTATCACTAGAAAATTGTATCATGTTATAAATCAAATTCTCTGTTAGGTGCAGAGGTAAATTTAGCGACAAAAATTTGTATATTAGAAACTCAAATAAAAATATAGGATTAAGTAGAGAATTTATAAGAGCACCTAACTATTATGAATAAGTTCACTTAATCTGAGGATTAAGTTACACGCTGTAGGATTTACGCTAGATGCAAATAAAGATAATTTTAACTGTGCTTAGTGATAAATGCTGGTAGCACCGGACATATAAACTTCTCCAATTTTATATTTTATATTGCCAAAAGCCATACAGAACTATATATGATAAAGCTTGTGAAATATTGTACTGTTCCATTCATAATTCTAAATCTATTTCTTCCCCTGAACAAATAACGAAATTCAGACTTATCAGTTCCATCAGAATGTAATTAATTTTGTTATTCCATTTCAAATTGTCTAAACCAACTCAAATCACATTATCTTAGTCGACATTAGTAATACAAATTACTTAAAATATTCTACCTATTCTGATACTTCAATATACAGGAACCCCAAAACGAAGCAGAGAAATGCAACAGACCAAGTACGGATTGCAAAATCCAGTGATCGCCAAACCGAAATAACTACCAGGACGGATTTGACTAGGAGCAGGCATAGTACGACTCATCGTTCTCTTCATTTTATCAGGTAAGAAATAACATAAATCAATCTTGGGACAAAATTTTCGGGCAAGTTAAAAGCAGGACAAAAATAGTTCGCGTCATCTACAGGCTGTGGCTAGTGTTGTTAATTCTTTACTTCTTCTGAAGTAGATATCACTTAATTGCTACCGTCCCCACTAGCATTTAATGCTGCTTTTAATTCCCTTCCTCCACTTCTATCCCTCGGCCGAATCGATGACGCCGCTCATATCTTGCTCTGTACTTAGTAATTTCAGTTGTTTATATAGCTTATGTGCGGGGTAAAAGACGGCTTGCCAGCGCTCTCTTTCTGATTTCTGATAAATCTCAGCGAATAGTTAGTTATGTATAGTGGGGTCATTTGGTAACTGGTGCCAGTACAGAATAAAAACTAAATGTATCATAATATCCTCGTCAAATCAAACGTGTATATATATACTGACAATGCATACTGACAGAACAAGATAAAGTTAATGTGGTAATAAAGTGCTCAATGGTGAGAGTATTATGTTGGGTTCCAAATTCATGAAGACATGTATAGCAGCTAGCTGGCCAGGTACATGCAAACTCTATCTTGTAGGAGAAAAATAGGTCTCAAATTACTCCAGCTACGTATATATAATGTTGCTCACAGATAAACATGGGTAATGTTTCTATATATAACCCTAAAATAAAAAAGAAAATTTAAATTGCATAATACTGGTAACATGTACTGTTGTACGGGCACATGTATGAAAGATCTGCATGCTATGAAAAGAAAAAGACAGCACTCAGAAAATCTACTTAAGAGCCTGGCTAATTTAAAGCGCACAAATCACCATCACCATATTAATTAACTCATTAATATTTATAAAAAGGTTATTTTCAATTATTAGGAGGGAGACAGCTTAAAACAATATAACGTTGTATTTGACGTACTTATAGTGACTACACATTATGCTTTCATAAATTCCTTAACAATAAATTGTTCCTAAATATTTCCTATACTTGCAACAATATCGAAATAGCCACATAAACAGAGTAAATAAGCGCAAAGTATATAATTCTATACTTCACAATAACCAAATTTAAAAAGCACAAAGACCACCATCACCATATTAATCGACTCATTAATATTGACAAAAACAATAATGCTATATTCAAGAGCTATGACAACGACAGTTTATAAACGATATGTGAACCTTGTATATATAACTTTTTGATCACACAGAATGACCTGACATAATGCTTTTTATATTATAAATATGGTAAACCACCTCCCTGTACTCTTGACAATATCCAAATATATAAAAACATAAACAGAATAGCTAAACACAAATTATATATATTATTCTATACACCACAAACTTATCCCTTATATATCTTCACAACAACAATTAATTACGATTAAGAAAGATAGTGATAACTATAATTGGTAATTCATAATATTCAAGTAGAGGGAAGCTAGCACAACAACCAACGCCTACCAAATCCTTGTGTGGTGATGGAGACTTCAGTTTGTTTGCATGAGATGAGAGACAGGCACAGGCTCACTCCCACTGCTCTCACTCAACAGCTCCTCTATCATCTGTAGAGCAATTCTCTCCTCTTCGTCCTCAGTACCGCCTGATTCGGTAAAACCAGCAGAGACAGCAGGCTGGATCTGGTCAGGCTGAGCGACAGAGTTGTTGAGTTGAACTGTCATGACCCAATTGGAATCAGCACGTGTCCCGGCACGCTTCTGCCAGACACCAATGTGGGATTTCTCAGGGTCGAGACGAAGGCAGGTGAGAGATGGTGATGGGGTCTTGCAACACTTGCGCAATTTGGCACTAAGGATTTCAGATAGATTGGAAGTGGTTGCAGTACTGGTAGATGAACTACTGGTTGTTCTTTCTTTCGGCGTCTTTGAAATGGGGAAGTTGGTTTTAGCGTTACGGCCACTCATCAGCACTGCGGCCTCGTCATACGCACGCGCCGCCTCCTCAGCTGTCTCAAATGTGCCTAGCCAGACCCTTCTTTTTCTGGTAATTAATTAACAAATCAATTAAACTACTAAGCTACATTCTGCCAGAAAGTAATTTTCTTCTGTAGAATTGAACTCTGAAAGGAGATGAATTATTAATTGGAGGAATGAACGCTTACAGTAAAGGGTGCCTGATCTCAGAAACCCAGGAGCCCCAGTGGCGCTGCCTGACTCCTCTGAATTTCTTATTCTGTACCATGTTAAATACCTGGCGCTTTTTGTTCGACCAGTGCAATAAATTTGTGTCTGACAAATTCAATCCCCTCCCTTACAGGAGGACAAAGGGATCAGGGAAGATAACAGGACAAGAATGAGAGAGGAGAAGAGAATGAGAGAGGAGGAGTAAATATGATGGATGCTTTCTCTCTCTCTCTCTCTGTATTTGGTTTCAGTGAATTAAAAGTAGGACTAATTGCCTCCTCTTAAGTACAGAGAGTTCAGACACAGCAGTCCCTGTGGGACGCCACCCTTTCTATAGGTAGATCGATTCTGGTAACCTCGGTCAGATGTTAAAAACAATTTGTCTGTGTAAAATGGTAAAAAAAAAAAAAAAAAATAGAGTAAGAATTCTGTGGGAAAGGATTTAGTGGTGGTGGTGTCGGTGAAATGTAGCCAATCAGGAATAACATAAAAAGGATGATAAAAAAATATCAGAGATGTAAATAATTGGATATAGCAATGGCAAGGTACAATGGGAATTTAATCGCTCTCACCTACGCCCAAAGGCTGGATATTTAATAGGGGGCAAGTGTGGAGATAGTTGGCACTTGGCAATGGTCACAAAAGTTGCTTGGATGAAGCTAGGCACTGCACTGGAAAAAAAAGCATGCACATGGTAAAGTGTAGGTGTATTTATGATGGGGTTGGACGTGTGAATGGGGATTCAACAATGTGATTTATGGTGGTTTCCTTTAACCCCTTTCTATCCAACCACTTCAAAATGAAAGTTTAGAAAAAAAAAAAAAAAAAGATCTCAGCGGAAGTCACCCAAAGTCAAATCAATTTTCTACATATCCTTCAAGATATCTCTAATTTCTTATTTATCCTTTAGCTCTTACAATAATTTCTTATTTACTCATCACTTAACTAATTCTAAATTATCTCTAGTTAAATTATAAAATCTTGATTAAAAAGTTAAAAGACAAAATTATCCTTTTAAAAATTTCCCCTTTGTTATACTGCTTTTGTTACTATCCGGACCTATATATTGTTCGTATTTTTCTGCTGACTAATTATTTGAGAGTAGCTTTTCACCTATTTAGTTGAAAGGTCAAGAACTTTCATGTAGCACTTAATTTTTCAAATAGGATTTTGTTTGTTTTTGGTTCGTTGTGTTTAGAATTTTCCTTATTGAAGCTTTGCACGTAGCAAGCTTCTTTTAATTCCAATGGGAGGAAAGAGAACTAGGGGTGTTAACGGATCGGATATTATCTGATTTTGTCCGAATTCAAATCTAAAAAATTACTTAAATTATCCGATTAGTATATGTATTCGAGACTATCTGTATATGTATCCGTATTCGAAAAATTATAGCAAATAAAAATACAGTTAGATTTTTAATTATCTGTATCCGGCTGTTTACATTCCTAAACTACAACAAATATATTCTATATTCTTAAATTGATTTATTAAATTACATATTCATACTAATAATCTATTAAACTGCATATATATTTTGATGAATAATATGATACTATGACATAGTTAATGACTAATATTTTGAAAATATATATGTTTTGCAATCAACAAATTTATTATGAAAATATTAGATCTTATATTTGTATCCGTCTGATATCCGATCCGTATCCATAGCGTTTAATATCCCATCCGTATATGTATCCAAAACTATCTGTATTCAAAAAATTATTACGATTTGACTAATATCTGATCCGTATCCGATTGTTTACACCTGGAGAACACCTACAGGCCCTGTTCTCCTTTACACAATTGTGCTACTTTCAAATTTGGTCTCCTTTACACGATTGGTTTCACCCTTTTACAATAGAACTCTTACAGCCTCAGTTTCTTATTAAAACATATAGGTTCGATTTCTCCTTTGCAAACCTCTCAATGCTTTTTCTATTGGCAGCCACTGCCAATACTTCAAAAAAAAAAAAAACCTCTCAATGCTCTGTTTCTCCTTTACTTGGTCAAAGAACCAAAGGCTCAAATTCTCCTTTGCACAGTCAAACTACAAGCTCAGTTTCTCCATTACACACTCTAATTCCCAACAAACTCCCAAAGGTTCAGTTTCACCATTAGATGATAAAAGCTTCTAAGCGATCTCTTCCGGGGGGGGGTGGGGGGGAGAGAAAGAAGGGGCAATAATCAAGTTTAATTTTATATTTTTATAATTTAACTAGAGATAATTTAGAATTAATTAAGTGATGAGTAAATAAGAAATTATTATAAAACTTAAGGTCTTAAGGAATAAATAAGATAAATTTAAGATTTAAAGGATAAATAAGAAATTACAGTTGTTCAAGCAGAATAGCAGATGCAGAGAGAAGAAAAATGACATTTTAACTCAGACGCTCTTTCTCAACTTTTAAAGGCACGTGTATAACAAGAGGAGGATTTGAATGCCATTTATTTTTGTGACTGTGTTATATTTTCAGTTTCAAAACTTTAATAATTAAAAATTGAAAACTTAAATGTTAAAATAAGACGGTTATAATATAAATAATTTTTAAATGTTGATTAGTATTAAGAGCTTGCAAAACTACAATGAATATAAATAATTTCTGAACGTTGATTTTTTTTAACTTACTAATTAATATAAAATAAAATAAAAGTTGATAATATTTTTATATACACAGAGATAAAATAATATAGATTACAACTATAAATTTTTTAATATATAAATTTTTAAAAAATGTTATAAAAAAATAAAATAAAAGTATAATAAAAACACACAAAAAAAAAATGAAATGTAACCCTTCTCGTGTAACAAATTCCCATAATTTGAACCTCTCAACCAACTAAATATGAAGGATTTGTAAAGATTGTAGGTGGCAAAGTATACAGCAACCTTTATATTTCCACAAAAAAAAAAAAAGAAAAATCAAATAAAAGGTCGCCGCAACAGGAAAATCCAGGCATTTGATCTTAGCCATATACGAAGGCCACATCTATCTCATCGTACCGGCCAACTGTACAGTAAAACAAGCATGACGTATTAAGATTTTGCATCTATCTTGCATCATTTACCGATCCCAAACCAAAAAAATAAAAAACCATTATGTACCGATCGAAGCTTCTAGCAAAATTTTAGTTGCTTCTTCCAAATGTCAAAGATGGGCCCCTGGATTATTGCAATTGCAAATTTGCAATGACACCGGATTTGTCCTTATTATATGATAGCCGTTCGATTAAGAATAAAATAAAATTACAACTTAACTTCTTCATAATCAATTTTCATTTGAACATTGACTGTACAATTATTTTGATAACCATTTCTAATTTTGAGTTAGTCGTTATACGTAATCTGTATATTAGAGAAAGATGGTTAAGTGTGCAGCATTTTTGTGCATGCCATGTCACCATCCGTCTCAGTTGTTGGATTAATTATTAGCTACTGATCCTATGGCTAGATTTGTTTGTCGTCATGAATTAGAAAAGGCAGCATGTATAGTATAATCCACGCTGCACTAAACAGAAATTAATATGGTTGTGTGATTTACTGTAGGAAACTTTCATTTAGATATTTGTGTTGTATGTTTTCATGTGACCTTAATTTGTGCAGCTAAAAGTAAAATTTATGTCCCATAAATTTATCAAATTAAAAATTTGGAAATATTTTATATTGCGATAATTTAAAAATAGCACAAACTTCAAGTATATATGTAGCTCATATCAACTATAATATCTTCATGAAAAACGAGTTAAAAAATCTATTGGTGTAGCCCCTCCTGTTTATTTATTTTTTATTATTTTCATGAAATCAAATATCATTCGGCACTTTCAGCTATCAAGATATTTAATTGTGTATTTACCACCGCAATATTTTTAAATGTGGTAAACATTGCAATGTATTTGTATAGTTCATAACAACAAACAGTGATGTACGATTTTTATCACAATTTGACATGCAAAGAGAAATTCGGAAAATAGCCCAGTTATAATGATGAGTACATGACCAATTTCTGGGCCCAAATATTTAGGAAACTTATCAAATTTAATAGTTAAATATTGTTGCTGTCCACCATGATATGTCTCGGTCAAATAATTAATACCTCTGGCCAACAGAGTACAGCCTAACAAAAGAAAAATAAAATACAAATAGGGCCCTGCTAATTGTCTGCTGGTAACACCCTGCAATTTATAGTTATTAGAACTATTTTTGAACTTCGAACCAAAATATGTATTGTATAAAAAATAAAATTTAATTGAGATACATACTGTAAAAAAAAATACCATATATAATAAGTATGTAGAATTTAATAGATCATCATAAAATAACGTATTTAATTTTACACATTGAAGTAAGTATACCCCATATTAGTAAAAACTATATATCAGTCATACTTTTCCTCAATATACATTTAGAGAGAGATAGATAGATAGATAGATAGATAGATATATATATATATATATATATATATATATATATAGAGAGAGAGAGAGAGAGAGATGAGCTACGGTGAGCAATGAAGTAAAACGCATTTGTACTCTATGTTGTATTTTCATTTTGAAAGTCCAAACAACCAATTCGAACGTTAGATGTGATCTCCATATTGAAATCTACTTGAAAACTAAATTTTACATTTTTTTGAATTTTTTTACTATTTATTAAGTAATTTTGAAAACTGTTGTTTTGCTGTAAACAGTACAAAACAATAAAAAATTCTGGACCATCGAATCAACGATTTTCAAAATTGCTTAATAAATAGTAAAAAAATTCCAAAAAATGTAAAATTTGGTCTCCAAGCACATTTCAATATGGAGAACAAGATGAGCAGTTCGAATCAGTCGTTTGAATTATCAAAATAAAAATATAGTGCAATGAAGCACCAACTCATTTTACTCCATGGCCATCTCTCTCTCTCTGTATATATATATGTCATACTATTAAATTTGACAATAATTTATGATGGATCTCCTAATTGAAAATGCTTGATGACATGACCGACATTTTTATTTTTACTCAATTTTTAAAATATTTTAATAAAAATAAATATAGTTTTGAAAACAAAATTTAAAAATACCTAAAGTGCGGAAAAAATCCGCTGCTCGGAATTAAAATTCAGAAGTGCGGAAAAATTCCACATCCCGGCATTTTTTTTTGGTTTTTTGCAAAATAGGCGTTTTTTTTATTTTTCTGGTCATGTAGAAAGAGAAGACAGAAGAAGAAGGAGAAAAAGAGAAGGAGAAAGAGAGGAAGAGAAGGAGACATCAAAAATCATGAAAATTGACCGACATGCAGTCTTCAATTATTTATTTACGGGAACATGAAAAATGATTCATATCTTTGCAAAATTCATAATCAGAATTGTTTGACAAATTAGCTTCTTGAGAAAAAAAAATCCAAAGTAACATTTTCCAATATTTTATTTAATTATTTACATAATTTTTTATTTAGTTTTAATAGGTTAGAAATTTAAATAAAAATATATTTTTTAAATATATCAAAATTTTCCACAACTAATTTTACGGTACAACCAAACACTTATTTGAACACATTTCCGTCAAATTTTATCCCGTGTAATTCCATAACAAATGAACAAACTCTAATAAGTGCTGGTAGCAGCCAAAATTACAACATCAATACAGAATCATCGCATGTGAGGAAAATCTAATATATATATGCCTTCAATATAGTAGTGCCGGTTTGTAATGGTTAATCATAAGAAAAAATATTGTTCAAAAATTACAAGTTCCATTTTAAATCAATTTATTTGTTTGTTGGATTTTGATTTTGACAAATTTAGTAATGTCGGTTTGAATTATTTGTTTGTCGTATTATTGTTCTTAATTTTATTTTGTTGCTTATAATATAGCTCAACCCAAAGCATAATAAAACATAACAAAACTAAACTACACTAAAACAATTTTGTCAAAAAAAATTACACTAAAACAAAAACTATAAAACATAATAACACATAATGAAACTAAACTACACTAAAACAAAAACTATAAAACTAAACTCAAACATAATAAAACATAACGAAACTAAACTATACTAAAACAAAAACTATAAAACTAAACTCAAATATAATAAAACATAACATAGCTAAACTGAACTAAAACTATAAAAAAAAACTCTCTATCTTTGATACTCCGAAGAGGTAAATCGGTGAGGTGGTCTGGCCCTATTTTTTCTACTGAAATTCCGTTCACGCCAGTCATTCCACTGTAGTTCTCCGTCCTGCGCTCTGCGAGCTAGTGTAATCTCCTCCTCGGGCTCAGCCTCTATGCTCATCATGAGTGTTATATTCCATGGATTCTCGGTCGCGTGGGTAGCTGGCGAGGGGGGGGGGGTATGGAATGAGGGATCCTCGACCGTGTGAGTAGCTAGTGATGGCGGGGGGGGGGGGGGGGGGGGGGTATGGAATAAGGAATTCCTAAGCTGGGACGCATAGTTAAGTTGAGTCTTGCTACCAGAGGCCTCCCAATCGTGAGCCCTCGCTGGATACAGCTGACGTGGGGAGTCAAATGTGGGCCCAAATGGATACACCGATGGATCAACACTGATCTGGAAATCCGGAGACTCATGCATAGGCTGGGGGTCCGGAAACCCATGCTGCTCATGCGGTGGCGGTATGTAAGCAGGACCCTGCAAGGATACCAATTATTCAATCGTAGTATACTAAAGAAGAAAAATTTAACTAACTTGACATAAAATAAAAAATGACATATCTGGAGAAAAACTGGAAGTCCATGTTCGTCAAGGGAGGCATGCCAACCAGATATGAAAACGGCTACGAAAGTCACTGTAATATCAATAGGTCACATGTATAATGTACTCATGTAAATATACAAGTTATGATATTATAATTTTGTTCCTCAGTTACTCAAATCTCTCAATATTGCAAGATACTTGCCTGATCTACACACATATGTACATGTATACAAAAAGATGCTCGATCGTCAAAGTAGGAACTAAATCTGCCACGATCCTAAAAGGGATTGCAGGGTCCTACGATTCTAAATCCAATCTTTAATTTGTTTTGAGATTCGTGCATAAAAATAATATCTATGGAGATTCGTACAACTAAAAAACTAAAAGGTTGGATTTAGAATCGTAGGACCCTACAATCTCTCGGGATCGTAGCAGATTTATTTCCGTCAAAGTATCACCAAAGATCTCTTAAATTGCTCATTGTGAGTTCACTGCATGAATACAAAGATTTACTTAAAAAAAATGGACACGTATTTTCGCAGAATATATAGGTGACCAGAGACGAGCCAATGCAACGGATTATTTTTTTTTTTATCGATTTTACTATTTAATTGTTGCCCTACTCTGATTTTCAGTTTACCTAACCCTATCCAACAACAACCCATATATTTTTTTCTCATTTAGAAAGTATTTGTATATTTTTATATAAAAAAAAATACCACTTGTTAGAACTTTTGATACTTTAGTTGAATTTCGTATTTGTTGAATTTTTTCTGTTGATTCCATCTTAGCTACGTTACTGTAAGTGACTGTATCGTTAAGTCTCTATATATGAAAAATTAGACACAAAAAGAAACGCTGGATCCACGGGGAGCTGTTAAAACTTAAAACATATCACTTTAGTTTATCCTAACAAAATACAATTAACCCAATAAAAGATCACCTAAGCCCAAAATCTATGAATTCAGCCTTTGACAAAGAGAAGCACCAAATAATAGATCGGAATCCATACGGCCCAGCGGCAGCAATGCATGCCACAAAATTCCTCAACAGGGTCCAAACCAAGAAAATCCAAAATGCCGTTGTTCCTAAAGAACAGATACAGATTTTAAAATCATACGCACGATGATGAATCTAATTTTGACAGAAAAAATATATATATATATATATATATATATATATATATATATATATATATATTTAACCATCGTAACAAATATTTTAGAAATAATTATATATATGTATTAATATAAGCTATATTTAAAAAATAACGTGAGATTTCCATTCATTTTATTTGTCCTTGTTTCTTAATATTCTTTTGCAATACGTTCTAAAACAAATAAACAGATTAAACAGTTGCTTGTTAACATTTGTTCGTTGTATTGTTGACAGGGGTGGACCCAGGATTTTCGTCAAAGGGAGCAAAAAAATATCGAATCGAATTTAAATAATTTATTGGATTTAAATTCATTAACTAATTGGGTACTCGATAAAAAAAAATGTTTTAACTTATATTTTCCAATATTCTAACTTATAATTAATATTACCAATCATAATTCAAAAAACTTATTTTAATTTTAACACTAAATTTAATATGAATTACAAATCAAACATTCAAAGGAGAGGAAAAAAATTCAAGGAGAAGCAAAATCGATTGATACCAATAGATCATCACTAAAATTCGAAATCTAGAGAAAGGGCAGCCACCCCCCCACCTCCACAATGCTACAATGCTACAATGCTACAGTAGATCTACCCCTGATTGTTGATAGATTAATTTTACATGTTTTACGAATAACGCATGGTTTCATTACAACTGAACCAAGACATGTTTACATGTCGTGCTCGAGTACGAGCCATTTCTTCGTACTCAGATTGAGATGGTGGAGTCATCATTTTTTTTTTTGGGAATACAAAACGTGTTTGGAGAGAACAAAACAAGATAGAGATATCCAATGTTTTTTAATGTAAAAAACAACAACAACACAAATGACATATCAAAAACAGAAAGTATATCTATTATACATAGACGGGAGATTATTCGTCTTCTGTCGCCGAAAAGGAAAAAAAAAATACCCACGATTAATCTGTTATTTGAGTCCGAAACAAATTATGAGGCGTCATGTTTCTTTTATTTTTACCTCTTTTTCGCACTGCTTTTCTCAAACGGCACCAGTAAAAAATTTCTCTTTTAGATGCTGATAAACTTGCATTTGCTTACTGCTGGGGATGAAAGATGTTATTAAACAAACAGAAAACTTTTAATCCACCGCTTGTTTGCATTAGTATACAATTAATGTTTTTTTTATTTGTATAAAATAATTATTGACAAATGTTACGTAATTTTTTAAAAAGTTAAAACACATTATAACAGTTTTCAACAACTATTTTATTTGTTCGGACTTTTTATCCGATTCATATGAAGTTTGTATTTAACTATTATATTTGAATATTGCTCCAAACACACTTAATACTACTAGAGGTAGAGCCAGACTTTTGAACTATGGAAGTCAATCATATAAAATTTTTGTGTAGAGAAAGGGGTCAATCATATAAAATTTCAAGTGCATAACTTCTGTCAGTTGTACACTTGTACATAGATTCCGCAGTCACAATTTTATTATGTGATGTTAATTTTAAATTCACATCTTGTTTAGTAATTAGTTTGCAAAATACAAATTTTAATATATTAACTCCAGAACAATTGAGTATTGATTCTGTAATTCTCAGTGATACAAAATTAATGCAATTTTTAATGTAAACAACAAGCAACATTATTGCTTCTGTAATCATAAACCTTCAATTAAGAAGTTGATAGGGCCCGTACCAGAGGTTGGGCCCTTCCAGAAATTCTCAAAGGTAATCGGTCAAGCCGAGCCTAAGAGGGGGTTTGGAAATAGTTTTCAACCAGCAATTGACGCGCTTCGGTATAACCTCACTAGCTGCGTCATTGCCCCAAGCGCAAAGATGCCGCTTGTTTTATAGTGTTTTATAGATCAGGGGTGCGATGTTATTTACTTGCTATTAGCTTTGGGATTAAGTTTGCGCAATTGCGCTGCACACAAACGAACCGGACGGGAACTCATCTGGGCTCATGGGCCTTTGATAAAGAAACTTCAAATGAAAACTATGTTCACTAATTTGTTTGCGGGCCAGTAGCCCAGTAGGTCATTCTCGCAATTCTCCCCCGTTAGGTTGGAAAAAGAAATTCATTGACGCTTGTCGGTGCTTGACAAGTGACAAGTGACAACTCAACAGCTCGCTGCACGCAGAATTCACATCTTCTCCAATACCTGATAAGGGAATCTTTTACAATTACTAGATTTGAACCGTTGTTTTTAACTTGACACGAATCTCAAATCCCAAAAAATTATGTCTCCTATTGTGATCCGAATATCAAACCGATTGAAATTTAATCTCAAACCGTAAAGTGAGGTGATCCTCTGCAATACCGAATAGGATACGGATTCTACATGCGTCGGTGCTTGGCATCTCCCATGACAACACCCATGGGGTCAAGTCAACAGCACCCTTGGATAGTCAGATGCTGCTTTCATCAAATTTGGTCCGTTTTTCTTCTTTTGAGAGTTGATACGGGAAGCATTCGTTACAATCTGCGTCGCTACATTATAGTAGTCAGTTTAATGATTGTTATCTTCATTGTTACCATTCGTCGCATTCAGTGTAATAACGTTATTGTTTAGTGTATAAACTTTGTCATTCACCTTGCAGATTTTATTTGAATAGAATTTGATCAAGCATTCTTTTTAAAAAAAAAAAGAAGAAATGCGGAGGTAGCCTCCAAATTTCATTGAAAATGACGAATTTGATCAAGTGTTGAATAGGGGGGAAAAAAAAACGAATCAAAAAAAGGAAAATTTAACAGCAACAGAGATCTTGATCCGAATTAGTTTAATAACATATGTGCTTTATATTCAGTCATTAGATATTGTTATTCAGTTTATTTAAATTTATTGTGGTCGACCAGCTGATCATTCAATAATAGCAATGATAGTAGCAATTAATGAAGTTATGAATATTTGTATACCTTCCTTTTATACCGAGTTAAAGTTTTTATACCCTTATAATAAATGGTGGAAAATGTTTGTTTATACCAAGTTAAAATTATCTCTTATTAAGTGAATAAGAAGAAAGACAAGAAGAACGAGCAGACGTGAAGAAAGCTAGAATGACTCAAGTCCAATGCAACTTTGAAGTAAAAATTAGAATGGCAAAAGGCCGAAGCAATTCTTTAGCGTTTGTCAAATTAATTATATATGCCGAGAGAAAGAAGATGGAGAAAAAAAATGTAAATTGTTTCATCTAGAATGATTAATACAAGATTATGAATTTTGGAAGGAAATTTATGTAATTTTGAGGTTTTAAAATAGTGCACCCACAATTCCCTTGGACTATACTACCAATATGTTATAAATGGTGTAAGCCGATTACGAAAAAAAAAAAAAAAAACTTGGCAAATTGGCAAATAGTTTGCAAATCAAAGAAGATGGGTGGATTGTGCATTATGGATGTCAGTATGTTCAACCAATTAATTAAGCACTCCTCGTGAAATGATTGTGGCAATGGATGGAACTTAAACAACGTTTATAGAAGACAATATTCAAGATTACAAATGGCTTAGAATATATATTCTTATCCAAATTCTTACTTCTCCAACAAAATCTTGAAGGTAGCAGAACCATGTTCAACATATCGGTTGTCACAATTTCCAGAGATGGGCGTAATATACAATTTTGAACAGAGAAATGGAGTTTAATTAGGTCAGTTGAGTATACGCATATCCAAATTTATACACCTATGCTATGAACAAAGAAGTAAGTTTAAAGGAGGGTTTTGCAAACATATACAATCCAAAACTGCTTTTGAGACAATTTATCACAACAGGCAACAAGGAAAATGCCAAATTTAGAAAGACATATTGATGTAAGTTCGGTGCAGCTATCAGCATCTGATGATGGAATAATTTGAATATGGACATCAGCATAAATCTTCACAGTTAATTCAGCCTACTAAGCACTGGTGAACAATCCAAAAATAGAGAATACAGTAAGAATAATTTGGAAATTAATAGCGCCGCTAAAATTTAAAATCTTCACATGCATATGGTTGATATCCTTTAACAAAATTCTTACAGTGGTATAACTTAAATAGACGTGAATGGAGTCTGATAAATAGATGTATCATGTGCAAGATGCAATCAGAGTCAGTATTTCACTCATTGGTATTTCACTTATTCAATGAGTCTATACAGACCAAGCTTCAATACAGATTAATAGAAATCATGATGAAGATCCAAGTACTGGGAGAATTATCAAATAAAGATGAAGACACTATAACAAATTTGAAGGAACTCAAGTTTAGCAACAAAGAGATCAATTTTTCTAATCACACAATTTGTAATTTGGAGAAAAAAAATGCACCAGAACTTTCAGAGAGGAAGCGTGTAATTTGATGCAACTAGCAGATCGGATAGAAATATAGTGGAAATTCAGCTCAATAATAGAGGCTTAAGAAGAATGAAAAAACTTACAAATAATTAGCTATTAATTCTGTTGTTTTCTTTACATCTATGTTTTCTTTTTCTTTTTATTTTATTTAGCTTTTCCTCTTTTGTTTATGCTAAAATGTTTTGAGCATAATTGCTTTTTTTATTTTTAGTTACATATTCTTTGTAAAAATATATATATAGAGGAGGGATCAAATGACACTATTTTTTGGTGACATGGAATGACACCGTCCATTTTCATGTTCTTTGTAAATATATATATTATAGACAGAAGCTTTTAATGATTAATGATAAAAGGGCTAGACTCTGATTTCTTTGTCAAAAAAAATATATTATAGACGGAAGCTTTTATATTATGTAGATTGAAAATATAAGTTAACACATGTATAGATATCTGATTTATGATAACTGCAATTAAGATATCAAATTATACTCATAGAGTAAATGAGTTTAGATAATCAAAGAGTAAGGTTTAAGTGCTATGGATAGCATAATGTTTTTCGTACTATTATCTCAAAAATCTATTGTATAAATTTTAAACTTTGATCTAAGTAGCTCAATAAATTAGTTATATAATGAACTTGTAGAATATCATTTTTTGAATTTTTTTTTTACTATTTTTTATCATTTATGAAAGATGAAAAAATTAACTTAAAAATTGCTAATATATTAAGCTATTTTTATCATCTTTCGTAAATCATAAAAATAGTAAAAATTGATATTTTATAAATTCATCATATAACTAATTCACTGAGCTAATTAAATCGAAGTTTAAAATTTATATGATATATTTTTTATACAATAGTACGGAAGACCTTATGATATCCATAACACCTAAGCTTCATAATCAAATTATTATTTTTACATGTTAAGATTAAAATAAAGCTTAACTCATCTTTCATCAAAAATAATTTACAAACAATAAAATGGACAAGACAATTCAACCCGTCAAAAAGAAGCACATAAGCAAAAAAAAAAAATATACTAAATTAGTGATTCAGCAAATATTTTTCAACACAAAAAAGTAATATTTGTTGTACTTCGAAGACTCGGTTGAAAGGAATCCTCTAATGGGCAGGATTTTTCTAACCCCAATTAATTTTGACCAATTCTAATTGACACGTGGCATGCCTTTTTAATTAAATTATTTTGTTAATAAAATCTGTAGCTTGCATTTTTTTTCTTTCCCCTGTCGCTTCACTTTCCAAATTCAGAAAAAATTGAGGATCTATTTGTAAATTTCCTTCTCCAAATTAGCCAATTTTTAGTTGACATGTGGCATACCTTTTCAATTAATTTATTTTATAAAACGTTATAGCTTGTATATTTTTCTTTTGTCGTCTCTTCATCTTTCAAATTCAGAATTATATCTCCTCTTCTCTATATCAACAGTGAAATTTTTTTTTTCAAAGTTTAAGCAATCTATGACAGAATTTTTGAGTTGAATCAAGTTGCAAAATATTTTACTTGTAAGTTTTTTTTTTGTTGTTATTGTAAATTTTAGATTTTGACATTTGGTTGTATTTTGTGTTGCAAAACTAGAAGTAGAATCGATTAGGTGAAAACTAAAAGTAACCAAATAAAATAAATATATATATTTTTTTAAATAGAAGCTCAAGCTATAATATGTTAGATTTCTAGAAACCTGAAAAATGGTGAAAAACAAGTAAAAATATAAAAAGAAAAAAAAAAACGCGATCTCACCAACTTTGTAATGAAACTACAAAAAAATTAAAGCATGTGCTTCTTACAAGTTTGCCTCTGAACATCTTCACGTTTTTCTTTTTTAAGAATAAATTCATAAGTATCTTTCATTAAAAAAACTCAAAAAGTTTTGTCATAGATTGCTTAAGCTTTGAAAAAAAAAATTCTCACTGCTGATATAGAGAAGAAGAGAAATAACTCTGAATTTGGAAGGTGAAAGAGACACGGTAAGAACAATGTGCAAGCTACAACTTTCTATAAAAAAAAAATTAATTGAAAAGGTTTATTATGTATCAATTAGAAATTGGCTAAATTGAAGAAGAAAATTTACAAATAGATCTTTAATTTTTCTGAATTTGAAAGGTGAAGAGATAGGAGATAGAAATATACAATCTACAGCTTTTATTAGAAAAATAATTTAATTAAAAAGGTATGTTATGTGTCAATTAGAGATTGATCAAAATGAATGGGGACAGAGGATTCGGTTCCAGTTGAAATCCCAGTTGAAGGTGCGTATCCTCTGAGATATCTCTCATAATTTTTGTGACCGACGTGTCTGGTGCCTATTCGGGGATAGCGCATGCTTTGATATTTGTACAGAGAACATTTCAACGGTTTAGATTTTCCGAAAAAGACGTAAAATATGAGATATCTCAGAGGATGCGAATTCGTTCAAGGTCCGATTGAGCTCTCTAGACTCTAGTCAACGGGACCCAGTCAAACAATTAAAATAACGTCAAAAGGCTTGGTTTTGACTTTTGAGTAGGTGGTTTGCCAGCTGCCAACTCGGAATTTTTCATTGGTTTTGCCTATAGCCCTGTACCAAGGGAATTACGTGTCCTCCCCTCCTCGGCTCCGAGCCTCCGAGTGCGTATCCTCTGAGATATCTCAACTTTTGCGTGACCGACGTGTCCGGCGTCTATTCGGGGGTGATATAGGGGTCAGTATTATGTGTGCTTTCAGATTCGTGTAGAACGTATTTAAACGGTTGGAATTTTCCATAAAGTCACGCAAAGTTTGAGATATCTCGGAGGATACAAATTCTTGCTCCGGCTCCCGGCTCGTCAATATATAACATGTTTAGAATACGGGCGTAATGAACAAATAAATTTCACACATATTTGCATAATATTAAATATTATGTAGTATTATTGTATTTTATAATAATGGGGATATGTTCTGTCGGTGCAATGATCACGTCTGACCAGATCCGCATGCTAGGCTAAAATAGTATAAATGTGTGTGTGTGTGTGTGTGTGTGTGTTTTAATATATATCATAAATATATTGTTTTAGTAATACTGGCCTATTTGATAACTGTAAAATCAGAGACGAAATTTAACTTTTAAGTATATAGGGACTAACCGACAAAAATCTAAAATAATATAATTCTTCACAATTTAATATGAAAATAAAATACAAAAATTAACATTTATCTAAAAGTTATAATAAATAACAATTAAATAGTGATAACAAGTTAAGTAAAACGGCTAAGTAATTAAATTAAACTTCAAAAAATTGATCCAATAATGGTAATTCTTTTTTTTTTCTTTTCTGTAATAGAAGGGGTAAGAAATTAAGTAATTAAAAAATAAATAAATTTGATATACATATGAAATAGAAATGAAGTATGCAAGGTTCTCAATTAGTTGGATGAAAGTTTTGAGCTTGATTGTTTTGAGTTCTGACTTTCGAAGAGAGAATTAATTAATTAAAGTTATGGTGAAAGAATAGAGACATACATCAGATGTTGTAAAATAAGCAAAAATAATTATTGACGCCTGCACTAATTTCAGTTTGTTGATTCTGAAATTTTCTCTCTAATCTAACCATGCTTCTAAAATTTCAATAACTTTTTGTTTTAACTTATATTATTTTAGGTAATCATGTTTTCCAAAATAAATTTGGAGTATACTATTTTTTGCATGTATTATTTTTCACTTTTCCTTTTCAACATCTTTCGAAAATGGTTAAAGATGCTTTTATTTTCTTTCACGTGTCAAGGCTGGACTGCGGAGAGTTGGAAAAATGGCATATGAAAATTACATTCAAGTCCTTTATATATATGTTTTTTTTTTTTATTTTACATAGAAATTCAATTAAATTTTCTATTTTCTATATATTAGCCACTCCTATGTACTTCATCAAAAAAATTGAAAACGTTGGGGGTGCCGAATTTTTTATAGATACCCAAAATTAATAACAAATTACCAAATTTAACCCGTTTTTCAACTTATTTCGAAAACTAGCCAAACTGGTTATTGGATAACCGGAAAAAAAATTTCTTTCCGAGTCATGGGTGACCGGATTTGGGACAAGAAACCGGTTAACCATTAACCGGAAATATATCATGCAACCGGTTATTGGTTAACCAGATTCTAGGTCCGGTTAATGGGTAATCGGAAAGGTTATTTTTTAAGAGTCCAGTTATTGGTTAACCGGATTTGTGAAATTTTTTTTTTAAACAAAAATTTCTAATTTGTTTATTTTTTGTATTAAAATATTATAAATATTTAATATATTTCTTTGAAAATAGATGGAATACAATATAATTTGATTTATTAGAAAGACTGCAACAAATAACCCGGATCAATATTTTTCAGGCCGGATTTTTCGTGGCTGTAAGAAAAATTAATATATTTCTTTATGTGTTATTGAAAAAAAATAAAAATGTTTAGATTCTGAGTTATTTATCCCGGTTCCCGGTTCAAAAATCACTTCTAGGTAATCCAGAAAATATTGTGATCTTTCTAGAATATTTAATTTATAAAAAATTGTATCTATTTTTGAAAAAAAAACAAAATTTTTAATTTATTTAATGATTATTTTTCAAAAAGAATTCTCAAAATAGATACAATTTTTTATAAATTAAATGTATTAGAAAGATCACAATATTTTCTGAATTACCTAGAAGTGACTTTTGAACCGGGATCAATAACTCAGAATCTAAACATTTTTATTTTTTTTCCAATAACACATAAAGAAATATATTAATTTTTCTTATAGCCACGAAAAATCCGGCCTGAAAAATATTGATCCGGGTTATTTGTTGCAGTCTTTCTAATAAATCAAATTATATTGTATTTCAAATAAATATATTCAACATTTCTAATATTTTAAAACAAAAAATAAAAAAATTAGAAATTTCTTTTTTTTTTTTGAAAAAAAAAAACTTTCCGGTTACTGATTAACCGGTTATATTTGTTGAGTTTGGGAATCTACTGACCGGACATTTGTCCCAAATTCAGTTATTGGATAACTGATTTGGGTAGTTTTCGAATTTCAGTCGGGATTTGGATATTTTTTAAAATTTTATTTATTTTTTGAATATAAATAAAAAAATCAGTGGGGTGCATGACTTAGCCACTCCTGGGACTAATTTAAGTTTCGCCGCTGTAAAATATATATGATCCCACTACAACTAATTGCAAAGAAAAAAAACTGACAAAATTTTTTTTTTCGTAATCGCGACAATTGATAGAATGGTAATTAAAAATAGAATTATAAATATGGTCACTGTAGTAATAGATACGTTGCATGTCAATTTTGGTGTAATTTGATAATTATGTAGTAACTAATTAAGTACCTATAAAATCGAACCATGATGTTTTCACTTTCAGTATTGCTTAATGAATGCCAATCAAGGTATCACTCGACTAGGTTTGATAACCCGTCGTTAATTTTATAAAGCTAAACAGTTAAGTGTGTATTTTGTAATAATTCAGTGTGTATTATACAAAGGTCACGAATAAATAATAACAGCCATAATCTTATGATCGAATTTTTTTTTTCTTTTTAAATAGAACTAATTTTAAATATTTTAACAGAACAAGCACCATTGATTTGAGTTTTTATAAAAAACAGCTCCATCGATCCACAAGATCGATATAGGCATAAATATATCTGCTCCACCAATCTTGTGGTTTACTATTGATTTATGTTGTTAGATTGTATAGATAGTTCATAAAATGGCTCCACCGATCTAGCAGATCGGTGGAGCAAACATGTTCGTGGTGGAGCTGTTTTTTTGTAGAATTCCAATCAATTGTGTTTGTTTTATTAAATATTAAATTTGATTCTATTTAAAAAAAAGTTGCTTATCAGGGATCAATAATGTATCAACATTCAATTAAAAATTAATAATTTTAATTAGTAGAAATACGAGAATTAATCTTTAGTCTACTAATTTAGTGACAAAGACAATGCCCTTTGTACAAGAGACCGTAGGTACGAAATCTAAATGTAGATTTTTTGGAGTCTGTGTTCCTAGATATCTGAGGTGTAATTTAAAAAAAACTGACTGCCTAAATTAATCCCAGCTAGACCAAACTCAACTTGGTGCCTATCAAAACTTTAGGGGACTGCTTTGAACGTGCCAAGTTAAAAAAAGTAGTATGGATTCATCACTTGTATCTCTATACCTTGGGTTCAATCTCTCGTGGATATTAAAATGAGTTAGGCTAATATGATATTGGTGTTATTTGAAACTAAATAACACTACATCTTAAATTCTTAGATCTGCTTTAAGATTCATAATATCCGCTTTTACTATTCAAATACTTTATTTTGTACGAATCTTAAAGCAAATCTAAGGATTTAAGATGTGGTGTTATTTAGTTTCAAATAACACCAATGTCATATTAGCCTGACTCTATTAAAATAGCAAGTCATTTCTATCTATAATTTTATTTTAAAAAAATAGTACAAAAAGTAGGACAAAACTTAAAAAATCAATAGTTAATGCGAAAATCCTATCATATTAATGACAGGAACCTGCACATTAAATTTCTATGATATTTTATTATATTTTATTATATTTTATCTTAACTTTATTTTGCCACACATCATTCTATTATTACATGTTGCGTTACTAAATATTGCATAGTTTCTATTGTTGATATTTTAAACTAAAAAGGATTAATCTCAAGTATTGAAATTAATATTATTTATTGATGTTAATGCTGCTTAACTAAATAAGATATATCATATATGTGTGGAAAAGGATCGTTGAAAAGCTTTGTATTCTTAAACCACATGTGCTGTACCAGCTCCCCCGTGCGTTGTCTCTTCACAGAAGTTTTGTCTGTACACTGTCGCAAACTGCCTTTGCTGTCTGCTAAACGTGTGCACTGCGGCGTAACCGTATTAGCAAAAGTAAATTAAAATTCTCTTCACCGCTTCTCCCATTCTCTCCTCTCTTAAAAAATTCTTTTCAAATTCCTCTTGGAAAAGAATTGGAATTCAGAGCTCGAGACTCCGGTTGAAAGAGACCCCCAACAAAAAGGAGTAAAAAGAAATTGAAGGGTTTGATTTCTCACACGACTTAGAGACCGCTGATCATCAATTGATCACATCGACCTTTGCTACTTTCCCTTCGAAGAATCGAATAGGTATAAGATCAAATCCGAAGAATCAGTCAAACTAAAAGAAGGACGAATCGGCGTAACTCGGACG
Source organism: Carex pumila (assembly GCA_033356055.1). Taxonomy (NCBI): domain Eukaryota; kingdom Viridiplantae; phylum Streptophyta; class Magnoliopsida; order Poales; family Cyperaceae; genus Carex; species Carex pumila. The sequence continues at coordinate 117,992 of JARJHM010000361.1, forward strand.
GTGAGTTTCTTCTAATTCAAGCGTTCTCTGGACCAACACCAGAACGGTTTGAAAATTCCCGCAATAAATTGGATCATGGGCTGCCGATAGATCCAACAACGACCATTGCTTGCTAAGGTAGAAGGTCCTAATTGTAAGTAAGTTACTTCACAAACAATAGAATAGGGGGTGCCTGGGTCTCCACTGGCCACCCCCTCACTCTGTCTCTGAAAGCATGTCTAGTGCTGCGGCGAACCAACGCCATGTGGGGTTCCCCACCAAGGTGACAACTGCGGCAGAAAAAAACAGCAGCGGTGCAAAGAGGCCAGGCAATTGCAACCAGGTTAAGAAAACGGTCCCGGTATCAATGGAGCATGTGCTTATAGCGCTGAGAGAAACCAAGGAGGAGAGGGAGGTAAGAATCAAGAGTTTGTTCAATTTCTTTGATGTCTTAGGAAAAGGCAGTCTGGACTTTGAACAGATAGAGGTGGGGCTCGCTGCACTTAACATACCGGCCAATTATAAATATGCAAGGGATCTTTTGAAGGTGTGTGATGCTGATCGGGATGGCAAGATCGGGTATGATGAGTTTAGGAGGTATATGGATGATAAGGAGTTGGAGCTGTATGCCATCTTTCAAGCAATTGATGTCAAGCATCATGGCTGTATCTTGCCTGAGGAGCTTTGGCTTGCACTTGTAAATGCTGGTATGCAATTTAATTGTTGCTTTTAGTGTAATGTTTGGTACCAACCTCGTGAGCACAGGGGCGGATCCAGTAAGGCCCCGGGGGGGGGGGGGGGGGCGGGGGGGGGGTTGGGGGGGGTTGGGGTCTGGATTTTGAACTTTTATGGAGATCTATAGGCCCGGACAACTTTGTCCCCTCCTGGAATTCTTATTTGTAACTAGGATTAAAATTAGAATAAATTACTTGAATTTTGATTGTAATTAGAATTAAAAGTCAGAGCATTGAAAATTATAAGTTAGAGCATTGTTTTTATCTAGTACCCGATTCGCTATTTTCTTGCCCCCATTTGATGAAAATCCCGGATCCACCCCTACGTGAGCATTACTATAATCTTGGCTTGCATGAAATCTTGATTTTGTTTTGCCTTCTTTATGGACCCTAGGTGCTGCTAGGTTGATCCCATAGAAGCTTGAGCCTTCTTGTTTCACTCCAAGCGGCTAGTGAGAGCCCTTGGGAAGTGCTTTGCACTATATTTAATTTAGGCTATGCTGAGAATATAAAAAAATTGACTGCCTACTCTTAAGCTGTTAGAGTAACTGGTTGATTTAACATGATATCAAAGCCAGAGTTGATGAGGTCGAATCCCACCAGACCTCTTTTATAAAAGAACTCTCTCCCTTCAATAGTCTTTCATGTGACAGGTCTGTAAACAAACTACCACACATGAGGGGTAGTGTTGAGAAATGAAAATCAAATGACTGTTTACTCTAACAGCTTAAGCTTATAGAACACTGGTTGGTTAACAGCCTACAACTTTCTATTCTTCATACAATCAACTCAAGGTTTTCTTTCATTTCACCTTTTTCTATGTACCTGCATTCTCTTGGCTTCTTCTTCACTTAGGTGAAGCCTCATAGTACAGCGCCTTCTTCACCAGAGAGAGAGAGAGAGAGGAAAGCGAACGGCTTGTTATTTATGTGCTTATTGTTTGGGTTCTGACATATTTATTTTACAGGTGGAAACAATGCCTATACCTTTTGGTTTTTGTTGTTCCAGTATTTTCCTTATTGCATAAAGGCCTACATGGCTATGATCCTTACCCAATTTAGGAGTGCTAATATAGATAGAAAGATACGCCAGAGATTGAAGTTTGCTGACAATCATATGGGACTTAAACATAGTAAACCAAATGTCCTTTGGAGAAATAGAAAGGTAAGAGATAGAAATGTTATCCGGATTCAGAGGTGCAAAAAAATGGAGGTATTAAACCCATCACATAATGGAGTAGGGAGGGAGGATAATTTTTCCGGAAAGTTATCAGTAAACTAGCAACCCTTGACCTTGGACACAAGAGTAATTGGGTACTAAGTAGTCATTTGTCAAATTCCACTAAAGGTTGACACAAATGAGTCAAAATTACCTCTTTATCCATATTGTTTAATTTTATTTTATTTTCTGAAATATGGACTACCTTTAACCCCAGCATCCATTTTTTTTTATGCTTCCTGCGGCAATTGAACATGCGTCTTTCTAGAGAGGTGAGGCTCATCATCATCTGTGCTAGGGAACTCTTTGAGTAGTATCAGTGTATATTACTATTTTAGAATATAGATATCTCTTTTATTGAAGTTTAACTCTAGTGCCTACCTCAGAAGTATTTTTATATATATCTTTTTATTATCTCTTTCAAGTCTAAACCGTTAATTATTACTCCCTTTACCAGAGCTTGGTAAATGGATATGATGTCTTTAGTTATCAGCTGTATACTGTATTATTATAGGGTTAGTCTGTTTGTTATTGTTGGGTTTTACTGGCTTCCGAACCATAATAGCTTACAAACATTACTGAGAGATGTAAATGTGTATTATATATTTCAGTCCAAAATTTTTTTATTGTAGAAATGTAAAACATGTTCCTGTAGCATGTACTTTCTACTTTAGTATTTCTTTATTTATAAACAAAGCATTTGGGTAGTTAAAGGTATAACCAAATGCAAGCTCAATTTTAAAAAAAATATACTACAAAAGAGCTTGATTTAAGAAAAATATTTTCTGGCATTGTGCCTGGACAGTGAACAGATATAAAACAGTCGTATTAAAGAGATATATGAAAATACTAAAACCTTCATGCATTAAATTTGAATAAAAGTTTAGATAAAGGCAGGGTAGGGCTGGGGTTGAAGATTTGGTTATTTGGAAATCAATCAATTAATTTTGGAAATTGATGTTAACATTCTTAGTTGCATCTTGAGATTTTCATTGTTACTGAAAAAAAAAAATTTCCTTATGTTATGCAGGCATAGAAATAGACGAGAAGGAGCTATCAAGGTTTGTGGAGCATGTGGACAAGGACAATAACAGAATTATCACCTTTGAAGAATGGAGGGATTTTCTCTTACTTTACCCTCATGAAGCCACACTACAAAACATATATGAATACTGGGAGAAAGTTTGCCTAGTAGACATAGGTGAACAGGCCGTGATTCCGGCTGGTATTAGAAAGCATTTAGATGCAAGCAAGTACCTAATAGCAGGCGGAGTTGCTGGAGCTGCCTCTCGTACTGCCACTGCCCCGCTGGACCGTCTTAAGGTTGCCATGCAGGTTCAGACTACACATGCACAAATTGTACCTGCTATTAAGAACATATGGCGAGAAGGCCGTTTCTTGGGGTTTTTTAGAGGGAATGGTTTGAATGTCATGAAGGTGGCTCCAGAAAGTGCAATCAGGTTTTACACTTATGAAATGTTGAAGGAATATATTGTGAAATTTAGAGGGGATAACAATAGCAAGAGTGAAATCCGTCCAAGTGAACGACTTGTTGCGGGTGGTTTGGCTGGGGCAGTGGCACAAACCGCAATTTACCCAGTTGATTTAGTTAAGACCCGTCTCCAAACTTTTGTCTGTGAATCTGGGAAGGTTCCTAGCATTGGGGAGCTCTCAAGGGACATATGGAAGCAGGAGGGAGCACGAGCTTTCTATAGAGGTGCTGTGCCATCCCTTCTTGGTATAATTCCTTATGCTGGGATTGATCTCGCTGCCTATGAGACTTTGAAAGACATGTCGAGGACATACATTCATAAAGACAGTGGTATGAATTTAATGGATATTTAAACTTGTATTTTTCTTGTACAGACTCATATTTCATCTGTGAAATGAATTACTTGTACTGTGCAGAACCTGGTCCACTAACTCAACTTGGCTGCGGCACTGTGTCCGGGGCTTTTGGAGCGACATGTGTTTACCCTTTGCAGGTTATCAGAACTAGGTAATTTTGTTTTTCTATTTATATTACCTCTGTAAGTGGTCATATCTGTTCTCTTCTGTCTGGGATCTTTTTATTCCTTTAATTTCAATAGCAAAAAATAATAATAATAATAAGCAATATTCGCTATCAAAACAAAACAAAACGGTATAAGAAAAAAAAATATATAATATCATTATTGAGTCAATTGTAATATTATTCGATAAAAATTGGTGAAATTCACTGCTGTGTTGAAAACAGCTTTTTTTTTTTTTTTTGGCTATCTGAGTAAACTTTCTTCTTCTAAAAAATTGAACTCAATTTGCAGATGCACTAGCAGCCTTTTGTACTTTCCAAACCCCTATCCTAAAATAAAATGGACCCGATATTTGCGCCATATTTTCTTGTTTTTTCCATTTGTTTCAGGTCTTGAATAGGTAGAAGAAACAACCAAAACACAGCATCTAATATATCTGCTATGGGTAGTTGAGTATTTTGGAGTATGTTTTCCCAAAGATGGTCAGATTTGGGTTGGGGTGGGTCCAGGTCCTTAATTTTGTTAGAGATATGAATTCTGCGGCTGCCCAAATAAACTGAAATAATACTATTTAAAATAATTAGATTACAATAGTTATTAGTTGATCCTCAAATACTAAATCCATACGGTCATATGCATACCCGTTATGATATTGGGTACAGGTTTGAGCCCAGTAACTACCCAATATCAGCTGGGTGCAGCCCTGTTTGGTTCAGTCACTGAATTTGCAACCATGAAACCTTACGTAACAAATTCATATGGATCTTGTACAACTTCAGAATTGGATACATTAAATCTTTGTAAAGCCATTTTCTCAAGAAAGCTGAATTGTGTCACCAGATAATTTTTTTGTAACACTTGCAATACATCATCAATGCCTAATAAATTACAGACTACAAGCTCAAAAGATGAATGCAGAAGCTGCTTATAGAGGGATGGGTGATGTGTTTTGGAAGACCCTCCAACACGAAGGGGTGAGAGGATTCTATAAAGGCATGTTCCCCAATCTCTTAAAAGTCATTCCTTCGGCAAGTATTACCTATCTAGTTTACGAAAGTATGAAGAAGACCCTTTCCCTTGATTGAGGAGGGGAGGATCATAAAGCATTTTTGCTGATTGGCCGGCAATGTTTACAAAGCTGGATGTAGAGATTAATATAATGCCGAAAAAAGGACAAAATTGACTTGTTTAGGTTCTAGGTTCTAGGTTTATTTTTATTTTTTTTGCTGAGATAAATAATATAGCGGGTTTGGCAAGTTTCTTTCTCTTTGGATCTGGTTAATAAAAGCATTATTGAAGATGTGGTTCCAGGTACATTTTGCTTCTTTCATGTCCTCCAATTTTGCAAAACTTGCATGTCTCTGTTCATTCCATGGTCTGCTTCTTCAATACTAACCAAGAAATCCTATGTTATCTACTCACGGCTTATATTAATCTTAAAATAGTCTGAAAGAAGCATTATCTAACTACTTTTGATCTAATTCATATTGTATTTTTAAAAAGTCTGAAAGAAGTATTATCTAACTACTTTTGATCTATTCATATTGTATCGAGTAACCTTGGTTTTTTGAGGAAAGAAGCATCATCTGCCTCTTATTAATCTCTTGATATCATCTCGGGTTTAACTTTGCTCTTAGTCTTAGACATTTGATAGGTACCTGCAGATCATAGTTACATATACCCCTTCAAAATTTTAAAAATGTGATGGATACCTCTGCAGATTTAGTAAAATTATTATCAACATCCCTTCTCGAGCCTCCATGTAAACAAGAAACAAATGTATCTTCTCAATATGAATCATAATTTTGATGTATATTTTTCTTTATTTCCTTTTGGAGCTCTGGGTTTGGCAGTGTTGATTTAGAGAGCGGAAACTTAGAAATATGAAAAATTTAAAAGAAAATGTCAACATCCAAGTGGGTACAGAATAATACTGGTAGGGGCTTTGATATTTCAATTAGATTCATGAGGATATCTGATATTAAGTTTCAGAAGGGTACACTGTGGGTGTGTAGAGAGAGGGGGATCCACTTGCAACATTCTATAGTTACAACATCTTACAACATGATTTTTCAAAGTCCAAACAATTGATCCAAACTGTTAAACATGATCCCTATATTAAAATGTCCTTGGAAATCAAATTTTATATATATATTTTTTAATTTTTTGAGGTTTGGCAGGCTGCATATGGAACTCTTAGCTTATATCTCTGTCCCTTTGTTCAGATGATCTTTTTGAATGATAATTGTGCTTCTTTTTCTCTGGCAAGCAAGTTTACTGAAAATAAAAGAAAATTAAAGGTTGTGATTGTTTTGGCCGCCTGCCCCTAGGAAAGCAACATCTTCCAGTCTGTACCTAACTGGTATAAATCTGAATGGGTTTTAGTAATTTGGACTAGTTGTGCTTGGTCTTCTAATATTTTTGACCTTGCACCTGTATACTGAATGTAGCGTGTGTTTTATAGTGGCCATTGACTGGAAGTTTCCATATTTTCGGATTCACATACACGTGTTGGAATTTTGAAGTTGAGAAGGAAAAAACATACAGGCCAAATTGAATCAATATCTTTTGGGGGTCTCCGTAGTAATACTGAATTCACATCCCCTTTACCTGACTGAGTACAATTGAATCAGACGGCTCAAAATTGAAATTTTTAACTTCACACGAATCTCAAAGAAAAAATAATACTGCCCCCTGCCATCCCAATCAGGCACCGGCTGGGATTAAATCTGGACTGTCCGTTTCAATTGTGTTGAGTCAGGTACCTGGCAGGATACGGATCCCTCTGTACTGCACTGGCAAGTACCAGAATGAAAGAGCTGTCATGTACTTTCTGTTATCTATGTCGTGTTTCTAGGGAAAATTTCCTTTTTAGTGCTGCCAACATCTAGAATGTTGCCCCGCGTATTAATTTCTCTTCTTCTCCTGTTTTGTTGTAATGCTACGCCAGCAAAGTCTGAAAAATTTCCGAAAAAAGAGAAACAAAGCTAGGAAGCCTGAACCAAAGACAACTAGACAAGGATATTAATTACATTTTTATAGTTTTTTTGTAGTTTCTGCATTTAGCATATCTAGTGCAACCCGTCAATGCCAAATTGACATAGGAAACCTAGTGAAACCCAAATTAAACCCAAAACAATTCAATCCAAGGTAAACATTCTGATTTTACCAATACACAGCTTGTCTATAACCTGTCCCAATTGACCAAAATCCAGATACCTGGAGCAACTCAATCCAAGACAATTTTGGTCAAAGACTGAGCCAAAACCGGATTAACATGCTGACCCGACAATTTGCTGTCATTTTGTTTTTGCCATTTTAGACTGGAATAGATAAAATGTGAAATTGGTGAACGATTTTGCACTTGGGACAAAAAAGATCCTGTTGTTATCCCTACGTTACCATCTTTATCTAATATGAACCACATTGTGTGATTTCGGGACAATGAAAATAATTTTACCAGTCCTCTATAAAATCAGCAGATAAAGAAAGAGACAGAAAAAATTTAGAAGTGTGACCTTATTTTTGTTCTCCACACTTTTTTTGTTGGAATTTTCTCTTCTAGAAGAGTTCCACAATCAACTCACACCCACAAATAAAGGAGAAGAAAAGCGGCGTTCAAGAGTGGAAAATTTGGACATTTCTTCTTCACATGTACCAAATTGTACTGTCTCAAGAAAGTGATTTCTCTTTGCACAATGGCCGCAGTTTAGTAATTGATCTTTTTGATTGGTGGAGGAGAAAGATTTTCACTTATCAGTTTATTAACAGCATTGTAAGCATCTACAAACATCTTTGCAGATAGCTTAAATTGCAAATTTTGTAGAAGCCGTCTATGTAAGATGAGAGCAACACTGTTAGCCAAAACAATCATTATATCAATACAAAAATCTAGTGCAAAGTCAATTTACAATATTCATGACATTTTACTCTAAATTATATATAAATACAATCTATTTATTTTTAAAAATAGAGAAGATTAATTGACATCCATTCATGTTACTTAAATCCGGCCCATCACTTCATAAGCAAATCAGGTAAGAAAATTTGGAGATTATTCCTTTGCGCAAGAATCCATATGAATTAATGTTTTGAGCGTTGATTACTTTTAATCAAGTAATAAAAAAATTAGAAGATTTTTTTTCTTTGTGAATTACGTATACTTTAGGGCGAATGGCGACAGGCGATCTTCAAGGCGATTGGCAAGAAGTTCGAAGGAAGAAACCATTCCCAACCAACTGGAGAATCTCTCATCCGACACCATCCAAATCCAAACCATACATCCCCTACTCTAAACCTACTTATGCTGACATTCTCCGTTGCCCTTCTCAACCAATCTCCATGGCTACTGCAACACAGACCTCTCCACCACCGACACAGCCCAACTCACCTTCCTCCCGAGCAAACACTGTTTTCTATGTCTCTCCTCATAGCCCCTCTAGGCTAAGATTCCCCCCCTCTCATACTTTCCCTGAGTGGCGCGAACGTTGCTTTCGTTGTTGTCGTACCGGCCATTCAGCTGCTAAGTGCCGTAATCCAAAGAGGTGCGGCCGCTGCTGGGCATATGGGCATATCGGGTCAAAGTGCAAGCAGGAAATTGTACCACCACCACAGCCGACAAGACCTATCACCAAACCCGCTTCAACCATTCAAGCGGAGCCGAATTTTGATGAATTACTCACTGGATCTTACCCTTATCGGTCACCTAAAATGTCAAAGGAGAGGCCACTCCATCTTCATTGCTTCATTCCGAGAGATGCCGAATATTATGCAGAAATTGAACGCCTCAAACAAGCAGTTGTGATGCACACCGGTGGTTTTCAATGGGAACTAAGTGTTGATAATGTTAGTGACTATGCGTGTCGCACGAACTTAGTCACGAAAGAGGAGATTCAAGTTTCTGAACTTCATGGCTCGCGTTTTCTCATCATACTCCCTGAAGGATTGGCCCTTGACACATTTATTAATGCAACACCTTAAGAGGCATGGGATGAAGGCATATCCTTTCAACCTTGGACACCGCTCGAAAATGCGGGCATTAGTATTCCTGCATACAAGATACTGATTAACTTGGTTGACATCCCACCTCATCTTTTCAAGGAAAAGTACATTGCTCAAGCAGTTTGCCGATTCGGGGTGTTTCTCGGATCAGTGAAACCAGAGAAGCCATCAAATTTGGCTTCGCGGACAGTGGCTGTTGGTGTGGATGATCTCTCTTTAGTTCCTCCAAAACTTGTCCTACACGTAGGTGGCCTGATCCATACGGTTCAGATTCATACTATAGCTTATCAAAGAGCACCTATCTACACGGTGGATGATATCCCTAAACACCCTAAAACTTATTACCGGCCACAGCCTCCACCACCTTCCTCCACGTCTTCAGACAGTGAGAACAACCTTGATGAGAATGAAGTCATATCGATGAATGTAGATGTGTTGAGAGACTTATGTCGGGGAAGGACGGCTGATTCTCTCCCACCGGAGCTCCGCCGGTTTGTGGCCATCGACGACATTGATTTAGACTTTACACACATGGCCACAAATGAGATGACCACAGCGGATCAGCCTCCACAAGCTCAGGGATTTTTAAATCCCACAAAATCTGTTCCTCCACGATCCACTGGTATGCATCATGTCACGGGTCAGGGAGAGGGTTCAAGTGCTCCTGGAAATGAGTTGCTTGTTGCGCTGAGCCACATCCAATCCCAATCGGATTCGCCTTTAATTGACCCTCTGCAAAAGGAAAGGGATATTAATGACACGGCGGTGATTGCGAGTCCTGTGGCGGATCCAAAGCTGTCCAATATCAGATTACCACATCAGGGGGCACAGGCCACTCAAAATCCGAAGATCCTAGTACGAGGAGAGCCTTCCAAAAACAAAGGAGATTCTGCAGCCATCAAATCAGCAGAAATTAAGAGGGGGAAACTTCTAAAACAGGCTCAATCTACACAAATCAAGAAGGGTATCCATTCCAAGATTTCAAAATCTGGAAAATTAATAAATGCAAATCAGCCGTTAATCATCCAGGGAAAGAAGTCCCCTGATTATCAGGCACCACAATCAACCAAGCACGTGTCTCAGTGTAGGGATTTCATGTGTATGCCTATGGTGAGAATTAAAAATTTTTCCAATCACCACTTGGCTCAATACACAAAAGACGTTATTTATATGACAATAGCAAACAAGAAACTTCTTAATAATTTCATTAAACACCTAATGTGTACTAAATAAAAATAAATAAATTTATTTATTTCTTATACAAGAGGAGATAATAATTTATACCTAAAGAGATTGTCAAATCTCTTGTTAGAGGGAAGTTGATTTCCCTTCTAGATCTCTTGGAACCGCCATTCTCTTGGAATCACCTCTTGGTTCATCTTGAACCTAAACAACGAACTACCACACCTCTTAGATAGATGGATGTGAAGTTCAAGGCTTAGATACAATCACCTCTTGATCTTTAAATCAACAAAATATTTGATTTCTTGGTGGCTAAACCTAACAAGAGAAGATGAGAGAGCAACCTTCTCAACTTTTGGTCAAGGAGAAAGGAAAAACGTGGCTACTCAAAAGGAGCTGATTTTGGCAAGTGTTATAGGCAGAAAATTAGCTTGCTTTTCTCCAAAATGGGACCCCTTAAATAGGCAAGGGTTAGGGCAACCCTTTGTGTAAGGTTTGAATCAATTACACAAATGTCACTAGCCTTGTTTAGCCATCTCACGCTCTCTTTAATCTCATCTTATGGTTGGTTCAATAAATTAATTTATGAACAAATAATATTATTCATATTATTCTATTATACAATATTTATATTATTCTTATAATGTATTCAAACATTATACCAAATAATATTTGCATAGCTTCATAAATTTATTTATGGTCTAAGCATGTCATATTATGACATTTTATTTTATCATTTCATCACATGTATTTTATCTTATACATCATTATGAAATGTAAAATACTTGTTGTTTCTCTTCAGTTGGTGTGACCGTATAGAGGATCTATGTCATCTTGGCAATAATATAAAACTTTATATTATTGACTATAAGAGGTTCTATCATTACATTATAGTTATCCAAACGACATAGTAAATCATTTACTCAATCCACTAATTTTGTGTCTATCCTTGTCACATGATATTATGAATAATATGCAAAATAGGATCGTGTCATTTTTGCATTATATTCGTTTTCTTGGTCTCTCAAGTGAATTATAATTATAACTACATCAGTTATATTGCATGCGATATAATTCCACTTTACCAAGGGGCCCAGTAATATCATAACTCACATTGAGGGACAATGATAATATTAACATATAGATTTCTCCCGCACAAGTTGTACACAACGAACTGCTATTTTATTCCCATCATAAGATAGTATTTAAATAGCAATCACATTATATGTTTCTCATATGAAAAACCTACACATCTCATATATAAGATTCTAAAGACACAATGGAAATATTAATGACACAAAACACAATCCATATAATGTTCCATTCATTTAGGTCATGCTCAATATATAAAATACACATTTTATATATTCATGTAATTAAATGATAATCCTTTATCAACATTTATAGAACTTCAATGTACTTTAATCTACATGACAATCTTCCTCGGTAATTAATGTTCCTACTTAATTACCACGATTGTGAACTTATTTAGTGATTAAATGTTTCTCATCTTAGGAGTTCTATGATTCAAGACCAAGAGCATCTTCTTGAATACTTCCAAAGATATAACATATAAATCTCAAGGAACAAGAATAATAATATTCGTAATAAAATCATGAACAACACATAAATTATTATTAAAAAATAACTTTCAAAACACACATCCTTTACTCAGGACCAAGACAAAGGGATGATTTTTTCAGCGAAAGGGAAAGCCCAGAATGACAGCCCACTGAATGGCCCGTATGCCCGAAAATTCAAATGGGTGAGGCCAGTTCCAACCAACAATGCCCAGGTTACCAAACAAATTATAGCAGCGGCCGACCATAAAAGGAAGACCTCTACACATCCAAAGGCTGGGCCGAATAAGAAGTCTCAACCATCTTCTTCTAATCTTGCAAAAACTGTGGTAGCTAAAGACAGAGAAAAAACAGAGGTGTCATTCAATGCAGAAGGTTTTTATGGGGTCAAGGTGCATTATGAGCATGTTTCAAAACTTGCTACTGGTTGTGGTTTTACTACAAGTGATATCCAGACAATTATTGAGAATGACAATGATCAAAGGAGAGCTCAAACAAACCTACTATTGTCTGCCGCACCGGAAGAGGAGGAACCCGATTCTCGGTTTGAGCTCGATGCAAATGATGAGCTCGATGCAAATGATGAGCTCACCTCGGAAGAGGAAGAGGCATGAGTCCATAGTTCATTTTGGATTAGTAGAGTTGTTTTTTCATTAGTTTAAAATGTTAAACAAACTCAGAAAATTTAAAGTGTTAACTTGGAATTGTAGGGGGTTGGGAAGAAGTGACAAATGTGATGTAGTTAGAAATATAATTAGACACTCAAGATGTGATGTGTGTATGTTACAAGAAACAAAGTGGAATGAAATAAGTTCTAATTATTGGAGTGTGCTTCCTTCTTTCTTTGATAAAAACTATGTGGTGGTTCATGCAAATAACTCATCTGGAGGTATCTTAATTGCATGGAAACACTCATATAATTTAATCTCTTCGTGGGGAACTAGGCACACGTGCTCTGCGTTATTGCAACAGATTAACACAGGTGCTATGTTCCTTGTGACGAATGTCTATGGTCCCTCCACGGATGACCTCAAACCGGCCTTCATAGATGAGCTTAGATGGATAGCATCACTAGTTCATTGGCTGTGGATTTTAGGTGGTGATTTCAACTTGGTTAGATGGCTAGTTGATAGATCCGGTAACCAACGATGTTTCAGATTAATGGAATTATTTAGTGACCTAATACGAGACTTAGAATTGGTGGATGTCCCCTTGGTTAATCGCCGGTTCACTTGGAGTAATAACAGGCCGGAGCCTACTCATTCAAAACTAGACCGAATGCTCATTTCACCTGATTTATCTCTACAGTTTCAATTGGTATCACTCAAGGCTCTTGAGGTTTTATCATCTGATCATGCTCCATTATCTCTATCTTTCTCTAATGAACCACCAAACAGGAAATTATATAAAATGGAGTTATTTTGGTTATCAAATGCAACAGCAGCTGAAATAATTCAAAAAACCTGGATCAAAATCTCGGCCATTCAACACCAGCAGGGGGTTCTCAGATTTCAAAAGTATTGCGAGATGGTGCATCACCGGTTACGCACTTGGCACTGTGCCAATTTTGATGATATCGAACAACAACTAATCTTTTGTAAAAACACACTTCTCTTTTTTGATCAAATTGAAGAAAATAGACCACTACAGGGGTATGAAAGGCGATTCGAATTAATGGTTCGAGAGAGGGCATATAACCTAGCATGCATAACTGAGTCACGATGGAAGCATCGATCTCATTGCAAATGGTTAAAAGATGGCGATAAAAATACACGCTATTTTCATGCGCTAGCTTCGGCCAGGCATCGCAGAAACAAGGTAACCTTTCTTAACCATCAAGGGCAAACAATTATTGATGAGAATTGTATTCGAGATGCTTTTCGATGTCAGATGGAGACCTTACTGGGTACAACAAACTCTGTGATGCCATTCGAACCTGTTGCCTTATATCCAGTGAATCCTGACCTAAGCTCACTTGAGTTGCCCTTTACAAGTTCGGAAATTGAAGGGGCAGTACATCAATTGGCGAAAAATAAATCCTCGGGTCCTGATGGTATTCCAAACGAATTTCTTCAATTACACTGGAGTACAATCCAAGATGAGGTATGTAGTATGGTTCAGGATTTTTATACTCATCACCTTGACCTTTCTTCTATTAATCAAGCGAATATAATCATGATTCCCAAAAAGGAAAACCCGAGTCAGATTGGAGACTACAGGCCAATTAGTGTAATGAATGTTATTCCAAAATTGATTTCGAAACTATTGGCCAATAGGCTAAGGGGACTACTACCAGACCTCATCTCTTCAAATCAAACTGCTTTTATTCATGGTCGACAAATTTCTAAGAATTTTAATTCAACAAGGGAAATTCTACATCATATATCAACCAGTGGGAGATCGGCTTGTTTTATCAAGCTCGATTTCGCCAAGGCTTTTGATTCAGTAAATTGGGATTATCTTCAGCGGGTTATGGTAGCTAGAGGCTTCCCGGAAAGATGGATCCGTTGGATTGAGATACTGCTAGGCACAGCTTCATCACGAATAATAATGAATGGGGGTGAATCGTATTACTTCTTTCATAAGAAGGGGCTGCGGCAGGGGGACCCACTGTCCCCCATGTTGTTCGACTTAGCTGTAGATGTTCTGAGTCGAATGACAGAAGTTCTAAATGATTTGGTTCATACCCAGTTATCTACAAAATTGAAAAAAGCTGTGATTATTCATCAATATGCTGATGATATAGTTTTTATAGCTAACGCAGAGCCTAATACCATTATCACTTTGAAAATAATTTTCCGATTATTCACTGCAGTATCTGGCCTTGCTATTAATTTTGATAAGAGTACTTGGATACCAATCAATATACCAAATATTCATCTCACTGTCATTACATCTGTCCTTGGATGTAATAAATCAGATTTCCCAATTATTTATTTAGGTCTACCATTAACTTTGAAAAGGCCACATAAGGAATTATTCTTGCCCTTGATTGAAAAAATAGAAGCAAAATTAGATGGATGGAGGAGAAATCTCATATCGAGGGGAGGAAGATTGCAACTGATGAATTCAGTTTTAAGCTCAATCCCGATCTATTTTATGTCATCCTTTCTTTTACCTAATTGGGTGATTAACAGGATCGACAAGATAAGAAGAGATTTTTTGTGGGGTAAATCTGACAGCCGCAATGGAATTTCTTTAATCAAATGGGAAGTTGTATGCCTCCCTAAAGAATTAGGAGGTTTGGGAGCAGCTAATCTCGGTGTCAGAAACAAATCTCTCTTATTGAGATGGTGGTGGCGGATGTACAGAGATAAAGATTGCCTATGGACATAGATAGTAGGTCAACTATATGATCTAACAAGTTCTATACATTTACACTGCATATGGATGCGTCAAGGATCCTTTTTTTGGAAACAGCTACTAAAAACCAGACCAGATTTTGATAGATCAGTAAAATGGGATATTGCGAATGGTGTTTCGATTTCCTATTGGTTTGATTCATGGATTTATCCAACACTAGCAACTCAACACACACCTGACCGTACATCCAGAAATATTTCACTTCAAGTGGCAATTACTAGAGGGTTATATCAGATACCTACCTTAACATGTCAAGGTGAAGACCAATTACACTGGATACTGACTTCTGACAAGGAATACACTGCTAATTCTTATTACAAGTTCATAATAGCTGCAGGAAGAACAAAATGGAGTTTCAGCTTCATTTGGCGCATCAAGATTCTGCCGACAGTGCGGGTGTTTGCATTCCTCCTTTTGCAAGGGCGACTTTTAATTCATGATGTTATGTTGCACAGGGGAATACAGTGTGATGCACCATGCGAGCTATGCCAACATTGCTCTTTAGAAACAGCAAAACACTTATTCTTCCAATGCATTCATGCAAGGCGGGTATGGATCAAAGTTCATGAATTGCTAAGCTTCAACATTCTGGCAAATGGTGACACAGTTCAAATGGTGGTGTACAACTCGGAGAGGACTTGTCGACGACGAATTTCAAGAATGCAATGGGGGTCTGTGTTCTTTGCAGTGTGCTGGTTTATTTGGCGAGGTCGAAACAAGAAGATTTTTGAAGGAATTGAAACTGACCCAAAGTGGATTGCACATCACTCCATCAAAGAAGCCAAACTATGGAGGAAGTTCTGTTGACTATTTCCTCCCTGTGGTTGAATTTTTTCTTATTTTTATTCTGGTATGGTTGTTATTATTGAGGATTTTTGCATTCTACTGCAAACTAGATGGCTTTAAGCAGGAGTCTGTACCTGTTGTTTCATTGATACTGCTGTAGGCGCCTACCAAGGCAATTTTGTAATGTTGTAACTTTTCTGATAGCCACTATCAGTTTTATCAAAAAAAAATAAAAAAATTAGAAATTAATTAAGTGGCAAGTTTTGCTAAATTTATATATCTAAGATGCTGGTTATAAAGCTATGAACTTTGGTAATTCATTCCTACCGTCCATGAAATATTCTGATAAATTGCGTAATGTTACTTATGTTAGATTTGGAGATGTCTAAATTTAATTATTATGTTGGACTACTATATAATATAATTATATGCTATATACTGTCTCAATTAAATGTCTAACTAAGTGATCAAATTCAATAGACATGTACGTATTTAAAATAAGGATATGAATCAAAAATATGTGTAGAAATATAAGGATAATTATTTCTAATTGTTGATTAGGGCTGTAAATGAGCTGAGTTTGAGCGAGTTACCCCCAACTCGAACTCGGCTCGTTTAATAAACGAGCGAGCCAACTCAAGTTGAGATGATAATAACGAGTTGTAGAGCCAACTCGAACTCAACTCGTTATCAACTCGAGTTGGCTCACAACTCATTTATAACTCGTTTAATCAGTGATAGTATTACAACACAAGTTCAAACTCAGCTCATTATCAACTTGAGTTGGCTCACAACTCGTTTGTAACTCGTTTAACCAGTGATAGTATTACAATACAAGTTCAAACATATTTTACACGAATCTCAAAGCACAAATAACAGTCTAGAGATTCGGGTTTTATTATTTTGAGATTTATTATGACTAATATTATGTAACTTTATGTAACTCGAGTTATAAATGAGCGAGTTGGGGCTAACTCGAACTCAGCTCATTTATTAAATGAGTTGGCCAACTTGAGTTGTAAATAAGCGAAGTTAAACGAGCTGTAAATGAGCAAGTTACAAGTTTGAGTTTTTTTGCCCAGCCTTATTGTTGATGGACCAATTAGAAATATTACAATTAAGTGTGATAATAAGTTAAAGAGCTAATAATATATGAAATAATCTATATTCTAGACATTTGAAGAATGCAAAATTAAGGCTGCAAGCAAAGTCACCAATTTGAAGTTGCATCCTAAAGTAGTCAAATTCAAATTTACTTCTTAAACCATGTAGTCAAATTTAATTTAGCTTTCTAAACCATGCATGTTGTCAAATTCAATTTGGCTTCCTAAATCGTCATAAGAATGCAAATTCAAATTGATTTTCTCCAAGGTGCCTTAATTGATTAGCTCTCTAAACCGACATATACCACTATAAAAGGACTAGATCTTTAAAGTAGCAAAGTGATGAAGCGATGAATTGATTTCCTAGAAATCATATAGTAGCATAATTCATTAGCCACTATATAAGCCTCTCTTTTGTCTCTCCATTGGACATTAGAGACATAATTCGAATAGCAATTCATATATGAATTCTGTTCGGCAGCTTTGCAAGCCTTGAAAGGATCTAAGATCTTAAATTTAGTACTCGAGTGTTCAAGCCTTTGATCTTAATCGAGTGTCGAGTAACAGCTCGTTTAAGATGGAACAAGGTAATTTCGCTACCTTAATTTTATTTCTTTTATTTCTGCATAGGATAATCTTAGAGCATTTTTAAGGGTGCGCTTTTGCACCAACAACTTATTTTTATTAATGAGAGTACTAATTAAAAAAAAATTCTATGGCTCAATAGCATTTTAATCTTTTTGGAGAAAGAATTTATACTAAATAATTTGCTTTAAAAATCTTCTTATCTTCTCATCTTCAAATTTTATTTAGTCAATATTCTATCAGAACTAATTATATTCTCATATGTACACACATGATTTGATGACAACATCAAACATCTTTGTCGAACCTTCCATCATGATAAGATAATAACTTATTAAGGTGTTATCATTATATCATACATCAAGCAATGGATTAAAAGCTATGGAATTGATTGATATCTGGTATCGACAAGTGTCCCAATAACGACAAACCACGGTCCCATCCAAATCAAGTTGCTAATAAAATAATAAAAAGGCGAATGATTTCCTAATACCGTACACAATTATTCAACGTTGTCTGAATCAAGTCTCTCCTCCTTGAAGAAAAGATTTGGTGTGAATCACCAGCATATCGTCCTGACTGTGCGAATTTGATTTACATGTACATAAATACATAATGGGGGTTAATTAACCTCCATTTCTTTTTAAAAATTTGATGATCTGTAATTTTGTATTAATTCTTCTATTGTAATTTATAAAAATATTTTGCTAGATATATTTAATTACATTTTGTGCTAAGTTCTCTATTTTGATCTTCATACTTAAAATGATAAATAAACTATATAACTTTCAATTAGCAAGTAGTTAACTTTCATATTTGTGGTAAGTTAGGTTTATATTGACTGTTAGTTTTGACAACCACCTTCCATATACAATCAGCAATAATGTCTCATCTTAAAGATAATTAATTTAATATTCAAATACTTAATTTTGAATATGAATTATGAAATGATTATAGTAGTTTCGGATATTTACAGTATAATATTTAAAATATGTTATATGACTTTTAATTTATAGTGAGTTAGAAAATTTTATATGACTTAGACAATTGACTAAATATAAACATATTCATAAAATAACAATTCGGTTTCGGAATATCCTAAATTTAAATTAATAAAATATTCTGCATTAATAATTCAAAACTCTCAAAAACGAAACCAGGTACTAGATAACTGTTGACTAAACTCAAAAACAGTTAATCAGTGGGCGGTTGTTGCTCTCATTTACCATCAGCAGCAAGAAATTAGACTTTAATTGCAAATTGCTATTGGTCTAATTTTGGCACTGGCAACACTAAAATAGTATAAAATGCTCAAACAATACGTCAATACGTTGCTGAGCTAACCCCCGGGAGGAAATTAAAAATAAAATAAAAATTTCGGTTCTTGGAATATGCACCAATATCCATTTTCAGTTATTCTTTTATGCAATTTTTTGTTTTTTTTTGCAGTTATTCCTGTTTCATAAAAACAATTGGACCTGAATGGCTGAATTGCTGCTCCGGTCATATTAAATAAATATATGCGCAATGAAATATCGTTTTTTTTATCCATACATACAAAAATATTTATCAATACATACAGTTCAAATCTTCAATGTTTCCTAATCATACGATTGTCCACTCTAAAATATTTGTCAACACATCAATACATATAATTCAATGTATCTGAATCATACCACTGTCCATTCTAAAATATTTCTCCATAGATACAAATACTATTCAATATATCTGGATCATACGGTTGTCCGTTATAAGGTTCTTGGCCTTGGGGAGAATCCAAACAATGGCGAAAGATTAGGGAAGCGTATCCTAGCGGAGTTTTTTTTGTGCGAAGCTATGCGGAGGTTTAATCTGGTCCGTTCGTTTCGAATTGAACGGATTCGATTAAAAGCTCCGCAAATTTTGAGAAATTTTTTAATTCGGGCAAGATCTGATATGTTCCGTTCGATCCAAAACAAACAGATCAGATTTAAAACTCCACACAGCTCCGCACGGAAAAACTCCGCAAAAAATACGTTTCGAAAGATTGGGAGGGAGATGGATTTGGACTGTCTAGCGGACCCCTACTTTTGTGGGACACTGACCTGAGCTCAACCTTTGCATTTCAAGTTGCTTTGCAAATTGCAATTGCAATTTCCACCCCACTTTTTAAAGCAAATCCAAATGCAGACGCTCACGCTCATACAACATACACCATACACCGTTGCTTAGATATCATATAAAACAACAGAAATCGCTTTCTTTTTGTTTGAAAAACAAGTGATTTGCTGTGCAAATTGCTGGTCATTAATTGAACGCTCTCAATCTCAACTGTTATGGAGTTTGAAGAATACCTTAATTTTTTCTTAAACAATTGAATTCTCAACTGTATTTATTAATTCATCAGGCTATTTTTTTATTTTTTTAATTCAAATTAAAGTAAGCTGAACACTCAACTGCATGTATTAATTTCATCAGTTCTATGTCTATTGCATATGCAATTATGAACACACGGAACAATGAAGTGTGAAAACAAGCGAAAGTCAATGGGTTCTGCTTTCAGCTTTCAGCTTTCATATAAAAATGTAATTGATCCTCCTTTTCTTTAGCGACACCATAACAACACTAATACACCATGGGGATGGGGTGCATCAAAAATTAAAATTTCAATTTTAAATGAAAACCCTAAATCTTCAATGTTGTTCTAGGTCACAACTCACAAGCAAAGAGTTGTGCAGCCGTATAGGCGTTTTGACGAGAACGAAACATTTATGTTTTCTCTACCAAGCAACGAGCGGTACAGTACCTAATAAATGTCACAGCATTGAAAATAGACCAATGGTTAGGCCATAGTTAGGGATTGTAGATGTAATGAGATGTAATTATAGCTAGATATAGGATCTTTTTGTAAATATTTTTTTTTCTTGTTAGTATAATTGTGAGCATTCTTGCCAACTATTAAAAAAAAAAACTCACAAGCAAAGCCTGTTTATCGTAAATTTAAAATTTATGAGAATAAATAGAAATTAATCTCACAAAAGACCCGAGAGGTGAGAAAAATGGAGATAAATAATTGTTTAATATCAATAGTTTTATGAAATAGAAAACAGAAATTGAGTCTTTCAATTTTCATATTCATATGATGTTTCATTAAGTATTCTCATTCGGATTTGCAACTCATAACATCGTACAGGAGAATGCTACCCTTTGCTACTAAATTAAATATTGATTCTTTATTCCGAGGAGTATTCAAATGCCTCCATATTTTTATGCTTTCATTCTGTTTTCATTTTTAAAACTACAATAACTTAACATTTAAAACTTAAATGTCAAAATAAAACCGCTAGATATAATTACGACGTGTTGATTTTGTTTTGATTGTAATCAAGAGTTCTTAAAAATACACCAATGTGGATAAAATTCTAAATATTGATTTTTCAATATATTGATTCTTATAAAAAAAAATGATAATTTTATATGTGTATATAGAGAAAATAATATAGATCACATCTTATTGTTTTATTTTGACATATAAATTTTAATACTTTTATTATTAGAAAAAAAAAAGTGAAGATCCGATAGAGACACAAAAAAATTAGAGATATTTAAATCCTCTTCATTTACTCTTTATAGTTGATTTTAACATTTGATCTTATGCTAAATAAATTTAAATGTTACTATTTTCGATGCAAATGTATTGATGAATATAGAATAAATAAATAATTTAGATTTGTCATTTAAAATTCTAAAATTATATTATTAATGCAAAACAGTATATAATAATTTTATAATTCCGTAGTTTTTACTTCTCTTTTGCATCAATTTGAGAAAAGTATGGTTTATGAGTAGGACAGATAATATCAGAATTAAAGAAAATTTGTTTCTATGAAACTTTGGGCCTTGGGGTCACCGATAATTATTCCTAGCATGTGATTGAATTTTTTTTTAAGTAAAGATGTGGTCAAGTATTTTAATATAAATATTTACAAAAAAAAAAAAAAAAGATTTTCGAACGATCCCTCACGTGTTGGTTCTTATCCGTGGTAAAAATTGTTTGTGAATGATTTAATTGATGCGTTTCTTGAATCACGGTACATATATTTTGTTCAATAATTAAATTTATGACAGCTCTAGAGCGCAGATGACTGGAAAAAACTAAAAAATCATAATACCTTTTCATGGGTTTATTAAAAATTATGTAAAAAATTTAATAGCTCGTGAATCTTTGATTTAACTCTGTAACTTTAGCATGGTGTCGAAGAACAACACTCCTTTTACTAAACTTTCTTGTTTCATATTTGAAATTCAGTGTTTTTCTAATGAATTCATAATTTCATATCATCTAAGGTAACATCGTATATTTATGTTTAGATCGGATTTGTCTGGTCAGAATTCACACAAGTATTAAAAAAGTTTTGTACATTTCAGCTGCGTGAATATTAGAAGTCTTATATATATTTCATCTTAGATCGAATGAATCTAAATTTTGATCAGACAGTCCGGATTTAATCAGAAATATTATGTTACGTCGATTCATTGTTAATTGGGTCATTGACTTTCTTTGACCATTTCAAAAAAAAAAAAAAAAAATTGTAACCCTGGGAAACAATTTGAATAGTATTTTTTTTTTTTTATATAATGTAATACCGTTTAATGAGAACTCAATATTGGTTTAGTAAATATTCTATGGACTGTATCCGGTTTTTCATCAGGCGGGTGCACGGGATTAATTTATTTGGTTGCACGACAACTTAAAAATTTGTTTGAAAATTCGCGTAAAATCGTTATTTATAAAACAAATATTTTTAATCGGTGATATGGTTCATCCATTTGAAACCGAAACCGAAATGATTAATTGTTTTATATATAATCTACATGTTCATGAAAGTCGTTAGTGATAAATGAACAATTCAATTGGGTTAGCTCGTTTTATATATAATCCACATGTTCATGAAATGATTAATTAGTGCTAAATGATGGTTACATACGAAGTAATGAAAACATACACATTATATTTTACTATTAAATTTAAAATTTAAAATTAATCTGTACGGTGATTAAAATTGTCAATCCAATTCCATCCGAACAACTCAAAAATAATATATAATGACGATTCGAACAAGTCTGGTACCTCCACACGGAACTTTGTAGAAAAAGAGCCATAGAAGAACCAGCCAACTATAACTATACGGAAGTCCGCAGCCTAAAGGGCCCCAGCTGTTGTTCGGTGACATCTCTCTCGTTTCCTACCTCAAGACTGGGCCCACCTCTGGTCTTTCTCTAGGTATAAGAAATCTCGAAGGCCGTTGAACCTTCTCTTCCATGCCAAGTCCATAGGACCATAACCACCCCCCCTCTCAACTCCTCTCTTACTTTCCCAGTTACCCCCACAAACCAATCAATCTTCTCAGTTCCAATTCAGCTACCGAGAGAAAGAATTAAAATGATGAGCTCACAAGGTCTGGCGATCGCTGCCACTGCCATGGCAGTTTCTGGCACCGTCGTCCTCTTCACGCTCTGTCGACAGAAGCCTCTTCTTCTCTCCCTGGCGCCTCTCTCTATGGACCCCACTGGTCAGTCTCACTCGCTCTCCCTCCGCCCCTGCATTAAGAACTCAATAGATGCTGAGAAGAAGAGGGAGAAGAAGAGGAAGAAGAAGAACGGGAAGAAAGTTAAGTTTTCCGATCAAGTCGAGGAATTCTACTTCCCGGCCGAGGCACCGAAAAGGAGATCCGTGGAGGAGAGCTGCCGAGTTCGGTCCCAAATGCCGGCCAATCAAATGGCGCTGTACCGAGGTATTTTGCGTGACCGCTTGCACCGTGTCCCAGCTTAAACTTATTGAGCAGCGATTTGTATAGATTTGGATTTAATTTTCTTTCTTAGTTTTCTTTTTCTCAAGAAAAAGAAGTTTAGGTGGTTAGTTTCTCCTTATTTATTCTTCTCTTTGTTTTTCTCTTGTCTAACCAAGTAGACTCTTTTAAGTTCCCCCAATTGTCTCCGAAGGAAATTCTACTCTGTATGCTTCAATTCATTCCCCAAGGAGTAATGTAAATTTGGTTAAATATTTAAGAATTCAATCTCTTCCATTTAGCTTTGCCTCTGCGCTGTCCTTTAGTACGGTGAATGTGGTTGAATTAAATTTTTATCTTTTGTAAAGCGGATGTGTCGTGAAATTATGGCACAGAGCAAAACAAATTTTTATATGACCGGAGGAATAGCGAATACTTCTTGATCCGCTGCTCCAAAAGTTGTTGTAAATTAAAAAGGACACCGCTGGTAAACCGTCCGATCAGCATCCAACAGTTTAGATTACGACGATATTTTTAAAGATCAGTGCTCTGTGACAGCACACAGCCAGTCAGCCACACAGTACTTTTTTCTATACTGTTCCACCGCACGATCGTCTGCACAGCTTCACGTGAATTGGTTTTAGACTTTTTAAACACCCCTTCTTATCCTTTGTCTCGGGGCAGCAAACCAGAACAGAAGATAATTTCCAGGAGTAATGAGACGAGGACGAGGTAACTGTCTCCCAACGGCTTTGCCTCTAATTGGTTATTATTTTTCTTTCATCATAGAGATTAGAGAGAGAGGTAAACACCTTCACGTGGTGGAAACATGGGTTGGAGACTTGGAATCATGTCAAATTATATTAAACAAGAGGCGACGCTCCCCGCTGTTTTTGATAATTTAACGACATTTTATTTTAATGAGTAGGATTAAAAATGCAACGTTGGATTTGGATCTCAACTATATCTCACATTTCTATCTCCTTCAAAATTCAAACAGCGCAGCATTATATTTATATTTTTTAAAACATTTTTACTATTTTTCTGATAAATACAAAATAAATGTTTTTTGACGGTCCAAAAAAAATGATGTTTTACCTATCTAAAAGAACAATAAAATAATCTCAAAAATTATAAAATTTAATCTCCAAACACATTTTAATATGAAGATCATATTAAACAGTTCAAATTAATTGTTTGAACTTTGAAAACATAGATAAATATGTAGGGCATAGATAGAATATAAAATCAATGATGTATTTTAACTCTACTCGATTTTAATAATGAGACCTAGTTTTATAAAAAGTTATTTTATCAAATAATGAAAACAAGTACCGTAATAAACTAACATAAAAGAAATTTTTTTATTATTTGAAACACGTAGGTGAAAAAAAAAAGAGGAAAATCTTTTATAAGTAATATCGGAAAACTAGATATTGTTATAACGGTAATGATAGTGAATTAGATGACACCTTGAGTTTCCAGTTAGCCAGATGGTGGACAACAAAAATGGAACGTTTAGCCGCAAATAGATTATCTCAGCGTTAGCCGTTAGATGATCGAACAGTAGGAATATTTTTAAAGATATAAAAATGATAAATTTAACGGTAAGAATATTTTATACTATTTATATATTTTTTATAAAATGGAACGCTATTTAATTGGAGAATTGAATAAAATATATTTACTATCTAAAGTGGGTTTGTTAAAAGTTCTTCTAAATAAAATTAAAAATTAAAAAAAAAAAAAAATTCAATAGCCCGTGAGCCGTGATTCAACCGTCTCTCTGTCTTCGAAGAACAGCAGTGGTCCTTGTACTAAACTTGCATATTTTATATTTGGAATTCAGTGTTTCCTAATTGGGTCATGGACTTGCTTGGACCATTTAAAAAAAAATTGTATTCCAGAAAATTAATTTCAACAGTATGCTTTATACATAAGCAAAGAAGCAGAACATCCAAGAAGAGATCTGCAATTGGATGCCTGATGGAGATGCTGTTGATCAGTTGAGGCTATTCCACTTCGAGTATGGCTTCCAGGAGATGATATGATCATACCGTATCAGCTAAGAGAGGAAGAAGAAGAAGAACAGTGACAGTTAGCATTAGAATTTCTACGAGTTATATAGTTTACTAAGAGATCGAGTATCTCTTCCTCTTACTAAGTAGCAGTGTTAGAATTTGAGTGAGTTAGAGAAGTTACTCTCTGTATTTTGGTAATATGTTTTGGGTTACTCTCCTGTTATTATTAGATGGATGATAATATGTTTTGTGAGCAGAGGCTGCATGTACCTCCTGAACATGATCCTGGATGTAACTGTTATTTTGTTTCAGTAAAATGAAATTGAGCTTTGGCCTTTTAAACTAAAAAATAGTATGCTTTATTCAATGTAATACTGTTTAATAAGAAGTAACATAATATTGGTTTAGTAAATATTCTATGGACTCTATCCGGTTTTTCATCAGGTGGCCGGGTGCCCGGGATTCATTTATTTGGTTTAACGACAACTTCAAAGTTTGTTTCAAAATTCGCGTAAAATCATGCACGGTTTCTAAAACAAATATTTTTAATCGGTGATATGGTGCATCCATTTAATAACGTTCCTATTAGTTTACATATTATACAATTTAACGGTAATAATATTTTATTCAATTCAATTCTCCAATTAAAAATATACAAAATTTAAGATATCATTATTAATTGAAGAGGAGACTATATAATAGGAGTGTTGGTAATGAAAGGCAAGGTGTATATTTTTTTTCTTTACTAGCTAGATGATTTGAAATAAATGATAATTTTAAATCAAAGGTTTAGATAACGTTTATCGCATCATCATAGCAGCATAGTTAAAAAAATGACGCTATGACCATATAGCGCTGTATAACCTCATAGCTTAATTTTATGGTCCAAAATCACTATAGTGATGCTATAGCGTCACTATTTAGAACATTGAATTAAATAAAGTTTATCTAAGATTATCTATTTAATATAAAGGAAAAAAAGTACGATTTCTGTTTTGTTTTGGTGAGAATATAAGTAATTTCGAAATTTTAATGGAAAATCGAAAAAGATGCAAAATTTTGACGCACATTAAAGCAATTAATTTTAATATTTTTGTAGTGCATGTTATATAGACTTTGTACCATATTATGATAAATTCTCAACATCTATAAATGATTGATTTTTTGTGGCACAAAATTCTCTATATTTCCTTATTGAATGGATTGTGAACGGTGACTCCGATTCATAAAGTGATCGATTTTCTACAGTACAAAATCCTTTGTATCCCTCGAAAATCAATAATTACACAGAATTTTGTGTCATAGAAAATCAATATTTTTATGGATCGAGATTAATGTTCACGATCTATAATTTTGTTTCCCTCTGCACAATTTAAAAGAAAAAAATAAAAAAATAATGCATCGAACTTAATAAATTCGATTTTACTATATTTGATGGAAACGAGACTCTAATAAATTCGATTTTACTATATTTGATGGAAACGAGACTCTTTTTTTTTTTCTTAAGTTCGAATATTTTAATTTCTATGAATGAAAAATTTCCGATGATAAAAGTAGTGCAGTATCGGAGAGAGGAAAAAAAGATAGAAAGAAGGCCCCACGGCCAAGATTAAAAAACTAGGTTATAATCTAGCTTTATTGATTTGACAAGAGCACTGGCATTTTCCTTCGTTCTGTTTTGGGTACTATTTTGATGTTATTTTTTTCGCTATTGAAATGTCGGTACGTGATGATGACAAATTGATTTAATAATTTTGACAATAGTTAAAAACAATTTAAAATTTATAAATCGGACAGTTCAAATTTCATCCATATGTTTATCACATCATAGTATCATACACATTGTTTGATTTTGAGGTGAGTTTCATTGTTCATCAAATTACTTGAATGAATTTTACAACACTATATTCAATTAAATTTGATAGATTACCAGATTATGTGAAAACAAACAGTATATTTACAAAAAAAAAAAAAAAAAAAAAAAAAAAAAAACTATCAAAATGATTAAATTAAGTCATTGTCAACATATCATCTTCCTATTCTAAAAATTTAAGACACCTGAATGCCTTATCAGCAAGGTGCGTATATTCGGGGATTCCCTTAATATTCAATTTGTTATTATAACAAAAGGTTCTCATGTTGTACATCACATGTCATCATTGTGTTGTAAGTTGTAACTTGCAAAGAAAGACATAAATAAATAATCACGAGTCATAGACCGATACGTGCGTGGATGCATCATGTATCGATCACTCGCCTCCACAAAATTATTGTTGCTGAGCTAATAAGTACCTTTTGAGAGGGAGAGAAGAAGAATTCAAAAATGGGGGCGGTGGATAATTGGCTAGAACTGGATATGGGAAAGGATAAAGGATTCCAGTTCCACTTTGATTTGGGAGGATCAGTAGGATACGCCATCGGCAATCCTAATGAACCCTACCCTACCGATCCGCAATTTGGCTTACCACTTGCAACCGTCGTCTTTTTTTGTCGCGCTCTTTCGACTTTGGACCACGCAATTTTCCAACCAATAGGTAATAAATACATGGATCATTTGCGGGGCCGGGGCCTCTAAGTCTAAAGAGTACAGACCGGCCGAGAGAGTAGTAGAGACTAGTAGAGACTAGACACAGATTACGTCACGATCAGGCAGAAGCCATGTCTCGTGTCCGTATCTGCAGCTATCGCTGTGAATTTGAGACGGTCTAGTATCCATGTTCTATCACCACCGTCGGATTCAGTATTGACAGAGCTGTTAAATGACATTGTTGTTGTTGTTCTACTATCTGTGTGCTGCATGAAATCACCATGGTAATTAATGACAGGACAATTCATGTGATAACATTTGCCGATACAATATGCAATTAATTAATGATGCCAAATTGACCGTATTGCGGAAAGTTCAACAGGTTGCCTTCAGATTTTTTTTTTTTACAAGGTTTGAAAAAAAAAATTTGTTTTTTTTTTTTAGACAATACTATATTGCAAATAGCATGACCCTGCATAGTCACTTGTAATAATCAACACTTTATTGTCTTATCAATATGTTAATACGAGAAGTATATCAAAATGTAAATCAATTAGCCTAAAAATGTTTACTCAGGAAAAAAAAAAAAAAAATACAATGCGACGTCTAGATCAGATTTTTGTGTTTAGCTGGCCAATCTTTCATTGTTTTTTTTTTTAAGTAGTTCCGGCATTTCAGTTTGCATTCAATAAACATATTTGATAGAGTGTTTTGATTTATGATAAAAACTATTAATGTAAGCGGATGTAAATACTGATGAAAATGCAACTATGACTTTTTTTAAGACAAATTTGATGACAATTGT
Source organism: Carex pumila (assembly GCA_033356055.1). Taxonomy (NCBI): domain Eukaryota; kingdom Viridiplantae; phylum Streptophyta; class Magnoliopsida; order Poales; family Cyperaceae; genus Carex; species Carex pumila. The sequence continues at coordinate 146,656 of JARJHM010000361.1, forward strand.
CGAAAATCTCAAATAAATTATAGCATGAATGCAGAATTTATATTAAAGCATCTCAATCTCACGTGCAAAATAAATTACAAAATGCTGATATACAAATTACACTATATTTATTGGACGTTTGTAGAGTTATTACTTAATTAATAATCATTTTAAAATATCACATCATTATTTGTATTTAATAAGAGGTGTCAATTTTACAGTTGTAAAAGAAATATATTACAAGGAAGTCAAAAAAATATAGTAATATTTATGTCTGATGTCTCACAAAATTAATATTTAAATGCATTGTAAGGATGGAAATAATTTTAAAATGGTTGAGGAATTGCTAAAGTTGTTTTTTTGAAAGTTTTCACAGAAGTTATGAAATTGTGAAAAAGAATCGAATTATGGATCTTTGATACAACAAATCTAGGAATGGTTTAAAAGTGATCAGTGAATATTTGTTAAACTTATTTATGCGACAAAATGAAGATGCTCGAATATTCTCTCCATTTACTTTTCAGTCGTTTTTTCTTTTATATCGCACACAGTTGGTTGGCTGGTTGCTGATCTGACCGAACACTTACAAATTAATATAATTCCACTTTCTTTCTTTAAGGAACGTGGTAATCTCGATCCGTGGATATCTGATATTTGAATATATGTAGATAAGAATGTTGATATGATTTTATGTTTTAATTATTTGTATTTAAATAATAAATGTATACCATATGTTTTAATATATATTATGAAAAATTTATGTTATTCATTATTATAATTAGATAAATATTACTAACTTTAATATTTTTTAATGTTTTTTCATATTATTTCATAAATATCCTATTTGATACGGACTTGTATCTAAATTTGTTTGATATCCGCTCCGTTTTCACCTCTAAACTCCTTGCATTCCTTGCCTTGGTCATATACATAGTGACAAACGAAAAAGTTCGGGTTCAGTTCGGCAAGTTCAAAAATTCGTGATTTGGATATAATTCGAGTATAATTTAGAAATAATTCGGTACAATAAGTAAGCAAAAAAAAAAAAAATCCCAATGAAACCACAGCAAAAAAAATTAAAAATAAATTTCTAAAAATAAATTGATGTTTTTTTTATAAATAATACGTGACTCGCATTTTATTCACAAATAAAATATATTATACATTTTTTTTTTCGTTTTATTGGAAGTTCTATTCAAAAACATCAAGATAACATTTTATACGCGTGGTCACATACCCACGTGGTCACGCTACAAAAAAATTTAAAGATGCTGGTTTATTAATTAAATATGAAAAAAAAAAAACAAGGGAAACATCAAATTAGGTTTGCTGACTTTGCTATCCATTAGATTGCTAGAAAAGGTCGAACAATTGATTTATCAACCATCTAGAAACATTTTGTGTGTGTTATTTTATTGTTACTTGGATTGGAAAACTAGGCATTCTTCTTCCGTGGACAGCAACTTGTTTTACATGAAAAACAGATAATTTCTACAGTTCAATTATTAATTATTTTATTTAATATATTGATAAATGTTAAGTTATTTAATTTTATAATTTATATAGTTTATTAATAGGCTGGATTGAAAAACAAGATTATTAAGATGCACGGGATATACTAGCACAAAACAATAACGAATCGGATTTAAACTCATTAATTAATTGATTACTCGGTAAAAAAACAATGCTTTAACTTATATTTTTCGACACTCTAACTTATAATTTATGATATTTTAAATTATAATTCTAATCACGCATCATAATTTAAGAAATTTATTTTAATTTTAAACCTAAATTTAATATGAATTGCAAATTAGAAATCTAAAGAGGGACAAAAAAAAATTCATAGAGAACAAAATCGGTCAGAAGTCAGAACCAATGAATCTTCATTAAAACTCAAAATTAACGAGAGATAACTGCCTCCCCTTGAATCTTGATCTCATGTAGGTATGCCCTGAAGGTATTATCAGCATTGATACATTAATGTCGTTTCTTGTATATAACTTCAGTGATAATCAGTAATGCTGGACATATTTATGGCAACTCCAAATTGTCAATATATATATATATATATAGTCAATTTATCGTCCAACTTGAAAAAATTGAGTTCAACATTTAGCCCAAACATAATAAGGACAGTCGTAACACAGCAAATTCTGTGCCCCAAATCATATTTCGAGCTCCGAAGTAGTATTTTGTATTTATTTTTAAAATTGCAATCCATGACTGTGCTCAAGTTGTTATCGGAATTATTACAAATAAATAAAAGGAAAACAATTTATAACAAAAGAATAAAAAAAAAAAAAGGTGGATAAGCTTCTATGTAGAAACATTTCCTCCAATGTCCAAATCTTTTTGTATTCATGTCGACATAATATGGACATTTGTATAATATAAATTGAATTAAAAACAACATATTGTATTATATTGGATCATATAGTGTCGGCGCTTTGAGAAAGATTCATCTCATGCCACTTTGATTAAATTCAGTAATTTCGGACTTATTACTTTTTTTTTAAGTAACAAGCAATCTAACTATTTAATATTTATAACATTTTTTTTTATTTGAATTTTGAATTTATGATCTTTCACATTAAAATTTTTGACTTCATCACTATTCTAAAAATTAATTCTAATTCCGGACTTATCAATTCAGTTGTACCTTTTTTGTACATGTCAAACAAATCTTATTAGATCAAATAGATTTTAACTTTTATGACCTAACAATTTAAATTTTACCGCAAAAAAATTAATGAGACCATGAAGACTTTCACCTTTATTACCTAATAATTAATTTTCACCATATTATTGAAGTAAATAGCTGAAAAAACTCCTCTATTTTCATCAATAAAAAAAAGCACAAGAGAGGATTCCCCCAAGTAAAAGAAACTTTTAAAAAGGTAAAAAGTAAAAGAGATGATCAAATTATTTCCTTCTTTAGACGTTGCAATTACATAGAAATTAAAAATGCTTGCCCCAAACCCTTTTTTTTTTTTAGCAAATAAAAATTGAATTTTTAGAGAAAAGGATTGATTTTTTTTTTTCTTTTTACAAATTTAACAAGTACCGAATCTATAGGTTAGTATCTGGAGACACTGAACTATAAATTTGATTCCCACGTCTCACACTCTGCTCCACAGAAAGTCACCCAAAATTCGGTCAAAGGGGCCGAGTTCCGTGTCCTATTATCCAATTGGATTTTAGGGTTTATTATTTAAAGATTTGTTAGTTTTGGTTTGAGATGTTATAAGTAGGGGCGAAAAAAGTATGGATAATATTCGGTCCGTATTTAATTCGTATTTGTAAAACTAGAAGTTAGATCGGAATATTTGTGTGAATATGAATAGTGATATACATTTTAATTATCTGTCCAAATAGTAGAAGTGATCTTCTATCTATTAAAAAAAAATAGCAACTTATTTTTTAAAATATAAAATTTGATATGTAAGTGTATTTTTGTTTGTTTGTTTGAAGGTATGTATGTGTATTATCATAATTATATTTAATATTTCGGATTAATTATTTAAATTTTGAAAATAGAAGTATAAATCTATAATACGGATCTAACCATAATATGCATATTATCGTAGCCATAGTCTCACTCTTAATCTATTGCCAGTTATACAATAAATTCAAGGTGTACATAAATAAGAACAGAGACCCTGTTCGGTAACACCTCTTTTAGTCTCCTCAAGCCTCCTTTTTTATTTATTTCCTTTGTCGCTTAATTATTGTGAATATGAATTCTTTAGATAGGATTAAGATCAACTTTTTTTAATTTTGTTAGCAAGAACATCGCATAAAACAAAATTTTAAAGAGGAAAAGGGTAAAAGAGATGACCAAATTATTTCCTCCGTTTATTGAGTTTTCTTGCTACAATAATTCCTTCTTGGGAGTTGGGACAATGCAATTACATATAAATTTAAAATGCTTTCCCCAGCAAGGTAAGCATCTCTGTTTTAACTTTTGTAAGTCCTTTATCCTCACTTTTTTGAATGAAAGTGAGAATATCATTTCTCCTTCAAAAATGAAAGCATAGAATTGGTAAGTTAGTACAATTTGATAAACACGCCTTAAATAAATAAGTGTCAAACGTCGGTCAAGGTCATTATCAAATAGATTGATAACACATACTCATAAAGATACCTCACCGAATAAAGTGAAGCTGAAAAATGGAAAGATGGACTACAACAATACTAGTCTTACTATTAATAGCTAACATTAATCTAGTACAAAAATATCTATTTGGATGGTTCAGAATTGTTAGGCAAAGTGATTTCTGACCTATATCTAAAAATAAGTAGATCTGTTTTTAAATAAATGTTGATATTTAAGTGTATATTCATATGGAGAATAGAATATGTTTAATGGCTTGGATCAATTCTTTTTAATTTTAAAAATAGAGATATAAATTTATTGTATAGATATGTTTAGGGTTGTAAACGAATTAAATCGAATCAAATTTACCGTAGTTTGAGTTTGAATAAGATTTGAATCAAACTAGTTTGATTTGTTTCGAATCGAACTAATTAATTTCGAATCGAATTAATTGCGAACTACAAATTTTTCGAATCGAATTATGAACTACAATTTTTTTTGGCAGCTCTAGTTATACTGATAGTTTATACATTAATTTTCTTCTCACGGTACAAAATTCACATGATTTCCTTTTACCTTTCACGAATTCACACTAATGGATTATGGGCCAGTTCAAGATTCTTTTTACCTTTTACGCTTCTAGATTGATTAAAAATATAGCATGGACCTAGTCAGATGAAACTTATTCCATTGTTAATTTGTTGCACTGCTGAAACATTTTCCTATTATAAGTTATCATTATATTAACAATTTTGAGTTGTGATATAAGTTTGGTTCTTGCATTATTAAAGATTAATGGTTGAATCCATTAGTTGCATTATTTGAGATTCAAACTTAAATAGTTTGCAAATCAATTTCGAATGAATTTGACCCAGTTTGAGTTTGATTTGAACAAGATTTGAACCGAACTAATTTGATTTGTTTTAGAACGAACTAATTTTGAATCAAATTAATCTCAAATCAAACTCAAATCGAATTATGAACTACAAATTTTTTTGCCACTCCTATATATGTTTATAATATGCATATTATCGTAGGTCTCACTCTTAATTCATTATCATTTATATAAGAAACACAAGGTATACATGAATAAGAAAAAAAAAATTTCAATATGTTATTTGCCCGTCTAGGGCCTATATATATATTTTTTTTCAATAGATTATTTCGGCCCTTCGAATGGATATCTATTTTTATTTTTTTTTGCTTTTCTTTTCTAATACGGACTCAACGCGTTTATTTGTATAGACTTGGAATTCAAATCATTTTGACTGGCCCATCCATCTATTTAAAGAACCAAACACTTCTAATTTGGTCCAATAACCAATCTGAACAGACGCTTGATTTAGAAAATTTGGTAGCCGGATTCATGCACACGAGTTTGAAGCAATTCACTAGTTGCTATTTGCTAATGCGAACGAACATTTATCGCATTAAGTCATTCATTTCTGTTATCGATTTTTTTATAAATATTCAAAAACTAACTAAAGTTGTGTAGGATTTTGAAATCTATCAAAGTGTAATTTTTTTTTTTATGGTAATTCAGTCTAAAACAGTAAAAAAAAAATCAGTTTTACAGTTCCAAAACCATGGTTTAAAATAAAATAAAAACTGCAATTTTTTTTGTGGTTTTACAATTCCAAAACCAAGTTTAAAAACAAAAACTGCAAAAATTCAAAATTTTTTTTCATTTTTCAGATTTTTTTATTTAAATAGAAATATTTATAATTTATTTATTTTTTATATTGAAATATTAGAAATATCTAATATATATCTTTACAAATAGATAGAATACTATATAATTTGATTTATTAGAAAGACTGATACAAATAATCTAGATTAACATTTTTTATGTCGGATTTTTTGGAACTATAAGAAAAATTAATATATTTCTTTATGAGTTATTGGAAAAAAAATAAAAATGATTGGATTTTGAATTATTGATTCTGGTTTAAAAATCACCTCAAAGTAATACCAAAAATATTATGATCCTTCTAGTACATTTAATTTATCAAAAGTTATATCTTTAGTGTGTTAGAATCACTTAGAGAATTTAGTGTGTTAGATTCACTTAGAGAATTTAGTGTGTTTAACTCTAAATCTATTAGATTGATTTCAAATGAAGAATCTAAACTATTAAAACCGATCTACTTCACAAGTAATGCATGTACATGCAATATTTTGAAAATTTTGAATCATTTTATGCAAATTCAAGCATAAAAAAAGGGTTTATAAGTTGTTTTAGTGTATTTATTTTTCATTATTTGTTGACCACATGAGATTGTACAAAATGAGTTTGAAAATTTGAAAACTTTGTATGTACATGTATCACTCATGAAATATGTCCCGATTTCAATAATTTAAATTTGTATCAAATATTAATTCAATTTGGTGAGCCTAGCACACCTCACTCTATTTTTTGAGATAAAAAGTAAGATTATATATATATTTTTTTTTAATATTTTAAAGAAAATTTTCAATTAGAATTCCAACCTACAACACCTCACAAACCACCTGGAATTTTAAAATGTACCATTTGTTAAAAAAAAAAAACCTTTTTTTCTAAAAAAATTAATTTCTACCATGGCCGCACCTAGTGGATGCAAACTCATTTATTTGGGGGGGAGAGCGCATCTAGCGGATGAGGTCCCATTTTTTTTTTCAGATGAGATTTATTTATTTATTTAGATGCGGACTCTATCATGAAGACTCATCCGCTAGATGTGACCTCCAGCGAATAGGTCTGCATCCGCTAGGTGCGGCCATAGCAGAAATCAAATTTTTCATAAAAGATGGTTTTTTGATTTTTGATTTTTTTTTTTTTTTTTAGAAGATGGTACATTTACAACTTTCGGCACAAACCTCTGAATCAAATAATAATTCTCATTATTTTATTATTATTGATTTATACATGAGAATTCATTTACTTATTTCCATCAAAGATTCCCGCCAATCATAAAAGAGTCTTTATGTAGTTTCAAAATTAATTATCAGAAAATACTTATCTATTTAGTTGAAATAATAGGACCATGTCAAATTCAAACAAACAAACATATAATCCTGTAAAACGGTATTACATATTGTCAAAAAAATTAATTAAGAAAGTTTGGCCTCCAGAATAATTTTCTAACTATGTCATGCAATCAACAGAATAAATGTGGTTTAAACTAACCAACAATAACTACCAAAAAAAAAAAAAAAAACCTACCAAAAGCTATGCCCAAATGTGAGTTTAATAATATGTCAATGTAGCTAGTACTCTTTTAAGTGGCAATCAACGACTGACAGCTCAGCTTGTTCTTTTCCTAAATAATGTAAAGAAAAATAATTTTGATGAACTCTATAGGAAACTTCTGCTTTCTTACATCCTTCGATCGGTTCATTCTACATTTTGTTAGGTAAAGATATTAACTGAGTAGTTTTTGCTTCATACAGCGAAATAGTCACATGTAACATTATTTTAGCTCTATTGTTTGCATGCTGTATAAAGTCAAAACTGTTATGTCAATATCTCTAGCCGTTTGGTCAAAGTCTCGTTACAAAATGAAGTGTGGAAAATGGAAATGGTGGGTGTCAACATTTTAATTTGTTTAACAAAATAAAAATAAAAAACAATTAAAAGTTATACAACGATATTGTACTTGATTGCGCAAGCCCACATGGGTCCGGATCTAAACTCAAAATTTGGGTTACTTTTGAGGATCCGAACCAAGCCCACATGGCCACATTGTGAGGCGATGTGATCCCAGTCTACCATAAGCACCACATGCAGGGAAAAAGAATTGCAACTTTTCATTCAACCTATTTGTAAAGTGGCTTTGTCAAAAATAAATAAAGAAAAAGAATATGACTTTTTGTAGAGAGTATTCCCCTAGGGGAGCAGATCACCTGCCCTCCGGGGGCAGAAATTTTCTGTCTTCAGGGTCATTGCGGGGTGGGGTCAGATTTAGGGTGAGTGGGGCCGGATTTAAGATTTAGAGTTTAGGATTTAGGGGTGGGGTCTACTAACAGTGACCCTGGGAGCAGGAGATTTGATCCCTTCTCCTAGTCATTGTGATCGGATTTCTTGACGTTGATTTTTTTTTTTTTTTAAATTAACTAGAAATGGCATGAAGCCTGGTCTAGTTCGGTCAATCTGCTGCAGGCCAGCAGGAGCCCACAGTGATCTTTGGTTAGATCGTCTTAGCACCGATCTTTTTTTGTGACACTAAATGTATAGTATAACATGAGGAAGAATTAGAAATTTGAAAAAGTGGAGATTCTTGTAGTGTATATTTTATAAATGAACTAAATGGTATATAATATTTATATAAATATTATAAAATATAAAGAATAAAGTTGTTGATTTAATTCATAGGGTATCTTAGTTCACTTTTAATAAACTTTTTGAATTTCATGATTATAACGGACTTTATATTTTTGAAAGTAGTACGGATGTTGTTACTGTTCTAGTTGAAAATAAAATGTTGACAACTTCAAATTTTATAGTAATTAATTAATGAAGCTTATAAGCGTAGATAACTTAATATGAATAGATGTAGGGTGTTTCTAAGTTTACTAAGTTAATTTGTGAACTCAACTCTAAAATTTATTGGATTGACTTAGGACGACAAATTCAAACCATTGAAATTCCTCCACCTAATGAGTGATGCGTCTATATAAAAAAAAATTTAATTTTGAAATTAATTTTGTATAGAATCGAGTGGTAAAAAAATGTTCAAAAAATAAATGCAATGTAATTAATTTATAGACCTTCTAATTTTGATGCTTGGCTTTATATTAAATTAAATGTAGACAATTAACAAACTTGGAGATGGACTCCGAGTGGAATTTATTATGCTGGGGGTTCAAATGACTTCATTTTTTGTGCCTTCATCACGTCTCTATTTTTTAAAACTTTAATAATTCAAAATTCAAAACTTAAAAATCAAAATAAAACCATTGGATATGATCTATATCATTTTAGCTATACACGTGTATAAAATTTTGACATTTCAATTTTATTTTGGTTGTCATCAAGAACTTACAAGAAATGTACTAATTTGAATAATTTCTAGACGTTGATTTTTTAACTTATTGATTCACATAAAATAAAATTGAAATGTGATAACTTTTTATGAGCACATAGAGAAAATAACATATATCACATCTAATGGTTTTATTTTAACTTTTCAGTTATTAAAATTTTAAGAAATGGAGGTATGGTGGAGGCACAAAAAATGGAGGCATTTGAAGTGGCCGCATGAGAAGGTATGAAATTGTTGGGTTCCTTTGAAGGTAAGAATCTTTGTTTATCTATCGTTGAGGCAAAGAATTCTTACTCAAGATCAGATGGTTAGAAGGGATTATTGTGACTTGAGACGCGTAATGTGCAATACATGCGTGTGTGAAACTGCTACACACTTGCGCTTTAAATGCTCTTATGCAAAGTCAGTCTAGTACCAATTAGCTGTCTGATTTGGGTACCAACTGATGGTGCTGGGCGACTCTATGGAACACACATGGGAGAAGTCTATGGAAGCAGCCAGAGGGCAGGTAAGCATAGTCAAGAGTAAGTGTATGGTTTGGTTCTGTGCACTGTTTATTTGCTACGGAAGCAAAGAAATGAGAAGATATTTAGAGACAAAGCCATGCCGCTTACAATTTCGATTGAGAAAATAAACGAGGAAGCTCTATTATCTTACTATATAAAGTCACTACTTGAGGGCTTCAAACACCTTCAGTTAGAGTGTTGTATTAGGGTTGTAAAGACTCTATTATCTTGACATATAGAGTCACTACTAGAGTGTTACAAACATCATCAATTGGAATGTTGTATTATAGTTGTTAATACCCTATTATCTTGCCATCTGAAGACAGTACTAGAGTGCTCCAAACACCTTCAATTGGAGTGTTGTTTTAGGGTTGTAAATGCCCTATTAACTTGCCATATGTAGGCATTACTACAGTGCTCCAAACACCTTCAATTGGAGTGTTGTATTAGGGTTGCAAATGCCCAATTATCTTGCTATATATAATCACTGCTAGAGTGTTTCAAACACCCTGAATTGGAGTGTTGTATTAGTGTTGTAAATACCCAATTATCTTGCTATATAGAGTCACTACTAGAGTGCTCCAAACACTTTCAATTGGAGTGTTATATTAGGATTGTAAATGCCGTATTATCTTGCCATGTAGAGACATTACTGGAGTGCTCCAAACACATTCAATTGGAGTGTTGTATTAGGGTTTTAAATGCCCAATTATTTTGTTATTTGGAGACACTACTCGAGTGCTCCAAACACCTTCAATTGTAGTGTTGTATTAGGGTTGTAAATGTCATATTATCTTGTCATCTCAAGACACTACTAGAGTACTCCAAACACCTTCAATTAGAGTGTTGGTTTAGGGTTGTAAATGTCGTATTATCTTGCCATCTAGAGTTATTACTAGAATGCTCCAAGCACCTTCAATTGAAGTGCTGTATTAGGGTTGTAAATGCCCTATTATCTTGCTATATATAGTCACTACTAGAGTATTCCAAACACCTTCAATTGGAGTGTTGTATTAGGGCTGTAAACACCCTATTATATATATAGTTATATAGATACAGTATTAGAATGCTCCAAATACCTTCAATTGGAGTGTTTAATTAGGGTTGTAAATGCCCTTCTATCTTTCCATATAGAGACACTACCAGAGTGCTCCAAACACGTTCAATTGGAGTGTTGTATTAGGGTTGTAAATGCCATATTATCTTGCTATATATAGTCACTACTTGAGTGCTCCAAACACCTTCAATTGAAGTGTTGTATTAGGGTTGTAAATGTCCTATTGTATTGCCATATAAAGACATTACTAGAGTGCTCCGAACATTTTTAATTTGAGTGTTTTCTTGGGGTTGTAAGAGCCCTAATATCTTGCAATAAAGAGACTACAAATGTGCTGCAGACACCTTCAATCAGAGTGTTATATTAGGGTTGTAATTGCCCTATTATCTTGCTATATATAGTCACTACTCGAGTACTCCAAACACCTTCAATTTTAGTGTTGTATTAGGGTTGTAAATATCCTTTTATATTTTGCCATATAAAGACACTACTAGAGTGCTCCAAACACTTTCAATTGGAGTGTTTAATTAGGGTTATAAATGCCTTATTATCTTGCTATATAGAGTCACTACTGGAGTGCTCTAAACAAACCTTCAATTAGAGTGTAGTATTGGAATTGTAAAAGTCATATTATCTTGCCGTCTAGAGCAATTACTAGAGTGCTCCAAACACTTTTAATTGGAGTGTTGTATTTGGGTTAAATGCCCTATTATCTTGCTATATGGAGTCTCTACTCGACTGCTCCAACCACCTTCAATTGGAGTGTTGTATTAGAGTTGTAAATGCCCTATTATCTTGCCATATAGAGTCACTACTAGAGTGCTGTAAACACCTTCAATTGGAGTGTTGTATTAGAATTATAAATGTCATATTATCTTGCCATATAGGGACACTACTAGAGTGCTCCAAACACTTTCAATTAGAGTGTTGTATTAGAGTTATAAATGCTCAATTATCTTGTTATCTGGAGAGACTACTAGAGTGCTCCAAACACCTTCAATTGAAGTGTTGTATTAGTTTTGCAAGTGCGCTATTATCTTACCATCTGAAGACACTACTAGAGTACTCCAAACACCTTCAATTGGAGTATTGTATTAGGGTTGTAAATGCCCTATCACCTTGCTATCTGGAGCAGTTACTAGAGTGCTCCAAACACCATAAATTGAAGGGTTGTATTAGGGTTGTAAATGTCCTATTATCTTGCTATTTGGAGACACTAATAGAGTGGTCCAAAACCTTCAATTGGAGTATTGTATTAGGGATATTACTAATATCTCGTCATCTGTCACAATCCGCATACTATTTGCTAATACCTATGAGTTGCAAAGTTACTGAATAGCATGCGGCTCTGTCACCATCCACACACGTTTTTGGTAAACTGTACAAAGTCTGGTTTCAACTCCAGTCAGAATTGCACACGGTCTGGCCACAATCGCACACGGTCTATATTATCTGAGAGTTGCTAATCCTATTCTAGTGCTGATCTCTAGGTCGGACTCACAGCACCCTAACTGAGTAAGTACCTGTCGAGTACTTTATAAGGCTCAGTAGCATTAAGATTAATGATAAATCCTAATTATTAATATTACAAAAGGGTCAAGTTCAATTGAAGTTATTTAGACCACTCTATTAGTGTCTCCAAATAGCAAGATAATAGGACATTTGCAAACCTAATACAACACTTCAATTGATAGTCTTTGGAGCACTCTAGTAGTGTCTCTATATGGCAAGATAATAGTGCATTTACAACCCTAATACAACACTCCAATTGAATGTGATTGGAACACTATAGTAGTAACTCTATATAGCAAGATAATAGAGCATTTAAAACCCTAATACAACACTCCAATTGAAGGTGTTTGGAGCACTCTAGTAGTGTCTTCAGATGGCAAGATAATATAGCATTTACAACCCTAATACAACACTCCAATTGAAGATGTTTCGAGCACTCCAGTAGTGTTTCGAGATGGTAAGATAATAGAGCGTTTACAACCCTAATAAAGCACTCTAATTGAAAGTGTTTGGAGCACTCTAATAGTGTCTCTATATAGCAAGATAATAGGGCATTTATCCTAATACAACACTCCAATTGAAGGTGTTTGGAGCACTCTAGTAGTGTCCCCAGATGACAAGAGAAGAGAGCATTTACAACCCTAATACAACACTCCAATTGAAGGTGTTTGGAACACTCTAGTAGTGTCCCCAGATGATAAGATAAAAGGGCATTTACAACCCTAACACAACACTCCACGATATCCGTGTGCTAAACGTTCTCCGCACGTTCTCTCTGCTATCCAACTTATTTAATTGAAGGGTATATATACCGCTCTATGAATTTCTTTATGCCTAATGTGGGACTAAGAGTCCGCATGAATGGGGCATGCCGGACGTTTATTAAACTTATTATTATTAAAAACTATCAAAACTATACCAATTTGAACAGGTGGTCTATTGGTATATGCTTTAGCTGATACTCACGAGGTCTGAGATTCGATTCCCACGTAGTACATTTATTTTTTTCCACCTTTTATGTTTTAACTTGTACACTTTATCTTTATTTGATTTTTTTTGTTAACATTGCAAGTAATAATCACGGTTTTATATGAAGATTTTATAAAAAAAAATGAATAATAAACTTTGTATTTTATATTTTTATACATTGTAATGGTATTAACTCAATTATTTGTTAAATATTTGTTTAGTATTCATATTCAAATCTGTATCTGTGGATTATCCACTCCATATTCATATTCATTTAAGGCGGATTTGGTTTTAGATTTTGACATCCGTTTACTATCCATATCTGTATCTGTATCCGCTCAATGAAAAACGGATATAGATTTGGTATTACTATTATCCGCTCCGTTTTCACCCCTACTTCTATTCCCATTTTATTAGTTAAGCTTTTATTTAATTATTTTAAAATTTAAAATGACCAATATACCTTGTAAATTTTTAAATGGAGTTGTCTAGTTCTTCTAATTATCTTATTTCTCCTTTTCTCCTTTCTTCATCATTAAGTTTTCATAATGCCATAGTTAGCTGTTGGCAGTAGCCTTGATTGAGTGGTCTATTGAGCGCATAAGGCTACAACCTAAGCCATTATCCAGTAGGAAGACACATTCACACAGAGTTTATTCAGTACAATAAAGGAAGGTCGTTGCCATTGCTTTGATCTATAAGTGTTTTGGATTTTGGTTGAGGTGTATTGAGAGGTAAATTTGAGGCAAAGGCGTTGATAATATGAGATATAATATTTTGAGAAGGAAAACAGAATAGATAGTAAGAAAGTTATTAAATGAATCAGGGATTTAAGGAATAGTTGTTGATTGAGTAAATGTGAGGGTAAGTGTCGTAGAGAGAAGTGTGTACATATTCAAGTGCACAACATGGGGAATGTAGGATGTGTGGGGCTACTACTTAATTCGTTTTTAGGTGTTGATTGAAGTCAAATTAGTACTAATTGGGAGTAGATTCAAAAGTTATGATCCTAGATTGTTTGGTAGGGTTAAAGGTGAACAAATTCAATGGCAAGGGGTAAATTTTTGTAGTTCATGTTATGCATGGGCAGAACATAAGCTTAGCAGGGGGGTGCTAAGCCACCCCAACTTTTCAAAATTGTATTATCAAGTATCTAGATTTGGTAGAAGAAATGGAATTTTGGGAGAGTTAATGAACTAGTTTTCTTACTAATTTGTTTCTTTTTATATGTATTAGCACCCCCAACTTTACATAGCCCCCCTATACTCAAATCCTAGTTCCGCTATGTTTTTATAGTTGCTAACTCATTGAAGCATTTCCTCAAACACTTCATGGGCACTCTCAGGTTTTGCAGTATAGTGTCGCTGGAGCATCTCCGACATAGACGCCATTAGATGTTGCATTCTCTATATCAATTATTAATTCGGATCATAATTGCTCTACTATAATCGATAGCTTCAGTTGAGTTGTCATTGATTAGCGATAGAGAGAAAGAAAAGTAACTCCCATGATGGAGACAGAGTGCAATTGTGGTGAATGTACAATCTCTCTCCGCTAATTTTGTGGTGTTGCTAGTTTAAGCATTTTGTGCAGTGAATTCCGTGACAAAGTACAAAGGAAAGAGTACAAAAGAGAGGAGAAAGAAGATAATTAGATGAACTTGACAACTCCATTTAAAAATTTAGAGGGTATATTGGTTAGTTTAAATTTTATAATAATTAAATAAAAACTTAAATAATAAAAAGGGAATAGAAGGAAGAAGATGAAATTTTAATGGGATATTAGATATAAGAGTGTTTTGATCGGAAAATTTGCTATTTCAAAAGTTTATATGGGCACACTATAAATTTTTCCTTAAATAATCTAGTAATATAATATAATATAAATATTAAGAACTAATCAAGTAGGTTTTTATGATCTGATTAGTTATTTAATACGTTAATTGTAATATATATGTGTTAGTTTTTTTTGCTAGTATGATTCTTTTGTAGGTGCGTGCAGCTCTTTGATGACTCCAGCTCTTTACTAGTTCAAGATATTCTTTTGTAGGTGCTTCGCCTTTGGGTCACTACCTTGAGTCCTTAACCATACGAATGACTCGACTTCAGCTCTTTAATCATCTCCTCTCGTGACTCCAGAAACGGAGTTTACAACGCAATGAACAGGCCCAATTTTGAAATTCCGGGCAACCAAGACCGGAAAAGAAGAAGAGCCCATTTTGTAAAACTTCACTTGTTGATTTTAAAGAATAAAAATAAGGTCACTTCCGTACGCAAGACATGTTCACGTGCTTCTTTCTCTTTTACACGATCCAGAATTCCCGGAGGGATTCTACTTTTGTCGTAACCTAATTTTTTTTTTTTGGCAAATTCTGGAATGGATCAAAAATATTTTAAACCGTTCATTTATTCACAATTGAATGGTTCAGATAATTTGCAAGCATAAAAACTCTCTGTTAAATTTAACGGAACTTTTTTCTCCACCGAGATGCAACCCCAGAGCCAAACCCCAAACCCTCCGCTAGCCTCTTTGCCTCCTCCCGCCTCCGCGCCTCCTCTCCGCTACCTCAGTCATCGGTACTCTGTCGGTCCACTACAATTAAATCGAGCAGCAAACGCCAGCCGAATGTTTTTGGTTAAAAAACGCTTCTTCGCGGTGGCGCCAGCGTTGCTGGCCACGGCGACCTAAGGGAAAATCACACTGGCATTGCCTTGACTAGAGAAACGTGTTGGTGTGCTTGTTGGGTGGCTGACGAATGGCTGAGACGGCGGCGCCACCAGTTTTCTTCGGTTTGACTTGTTTCTTCATGATTTTCATCGATTCTTTCTCCCCAGGTTCCATTTCTTTGTAATAGGTGCTATTTTGAGGTCGCCTGAGGGTATTGGAGGGATTGCAGGCATCAATTTGAAGTTTGAAGAGGTTTTTGAATGTAATTGGACTCGTATTGGATTTGGGGATGTTGATTTCATCATGTTCATCACCAATTGGGTTAGTTTCTTCTGCAATTGGGTTTACAAAGGCATTGTTCATGCTTTGTTGAGTATTTGGGAGTGATTTGAGGACATAATTTGCAGTGGATTTGGGGAGTTTTGTGTTTGTTACACTGGATTGGTTATGGTGCAGAAAATGAGTCAGTTGCTGTCTTTAACTCAGAATTTAAATTAGTAAATGGTTTTTTTTGGTTGATCCAAGTCCGGGGTTTTGTTGTCTGCAAGTTATACTACAAGTCTATCAGGTTTTTGTATCTTGACGAGGGCCTTAAAGATGTGTACTTACCCTTCCAAAATTGAATTTAATAAGGGGTCAATACACAATTTTCAGCACTTCTCCAACGTATACAAAATTGGATTTTTGGACATGACTTTGAGGGCTTTAAAGTCTAGATTTAGTGATTTCAAGTTCATAGTTGTGTAGAGGGGTTGTCAGAAAGTAGTTGAGAGGTAAGATCGGTCAATTTGCATTTTTTATCATTGTTTCTATTTGATTTGCAAGAGGGGTTGTTGTTAAGCTTTGGCAGTTCACTGGGTAGTAGGCTGAGAGTCGCAACTTCACCTTTTCTCCTCATTTACTCTACATAACCTGATGTTTCTATATGGCTATTCTCAGGACTGGCAAGAGAATTTCCATTTTTTTTAAATTCACTTCAATTTCTTCTTCTTTGGGTTAGGGTCTTAGTTTATTATCATTTTTTGTTGCTGTTTCAATGACTTTGTATATAATCAGGTATTTGCATAAACCCCTTCAATATGTTACATTCTTTTGAGAGAATTTTCTCCGTATATTATTGCTTTGTAAGACCTGTTCGTTCTTTGTACATGTTGAGTTCTTAGGGTTTAAATTGCCTGATATGTTACTTTTTTATTTATTTATTTTTATTTTAGGGAGATTCTGCCTTTTCCTTTTAGCAGTGTTTCTGTATTGCAAATTTGATTTTGTAACCTGGTTCTACCAGTATTGGCGGTGTCTGGAATAACCCTGAAAATGTAGGATCCCTAGCAATTATGGAAAATTGTGGGAGTAAAATTGGAAAACAGTCTTTTACTAAAATCTAGGCTAGACATTTCTTTTTTGAAAAAATGTTGGGTCAAGAATTCTGTAAACTGATAATTAAACTTTTTTAACTCCAGAGGTAAAAATGTAATATATTTTCAGATTTTTAGCTCAGAACATTGACCTGGCCTGCAAATGACTAATAGTACAGTGAATTGAAAGACAATTAACAAACCATATACTTGTGCAAAAGTATGTCCTTAAATCCACTTTTCATTTCTTAAATTAAGCATGATTTTTTTTTTCAAGGAGCATTTCAAAGGGCAAAGGTGAGCATGCTGTGAGTATTTTTTTGACTTAAAATTAGTATGTTCACTTTTGAATATTATCTTCTCAAAATTTAACAACTTTAAATGAATATTTAAGGCTGCATAATTTTGTATGATTATATTCTTTTGCTGATTACAATAGTTCTAATTAATATCCAACATTCTCACATTTGTGACACCACTTGACACTTTTGGTTGCTTTGAAATGACTACCAACTGTTAAAGTTGAAACTGTTGCCTGAATGGAGCAAAACCCCTTCATTTGTATCGACTTGTCCGAGCAAGTATAGTCATATAAGCTTGTATGAACTTGAAGTCTTGAACTAGACATACTAATTGCTTGACTTGATGCAAATTGGGGTTTAAATTGAATTAAATCAAGGGTTGTGATTATATGTCTCATGGATTGCCAACATGGCTTAATACGACTGGTTTACACCCCTGAACATGTTGCCTTGAAGGCCAAGAAGGAATCCAAATCATTGAAACCAAATTGGTGAAATTGAAGGGTATAGATGCATGCCAGCATAGGCTATCAAACCCTACACCCCTCTATGCCTTGAAGGCTGTATATACCCATGCCAAGCAGCCAAGAAAGAGGCATCTGAGAGAATAGATTTTCCATACAAGCACACATATTGCTGCTATAGCTATAGTTCAAAGCTTAGAAGCTTTCTTCCTCTTCTCCTTTGTAAAAGATCAAGAGCATAGGTAGACTCTTATTTTCAAGCAATGTAAATGCCATATGTGGCTCAGTTCTTATGTATATGCTATATGAATGAATGAAGTACAAACTCACTTGGAGCTTGTTTTTGTTGAAATGTTTATTTTCTCTCTTTCTTTTCCTTTCTTTTTCTTTCTTTTGATCTAATCTGTGCCTTTGTTCTTTCTTTATTTTGTTTCTCTCTTTTCTTTTATTGCTATCAATTCTTTAGTTCAGATTCATGAGCCTAAGGTGTTAAAACATTCAAATAAAGGCTTCTTATGGCAATCCATGCTATATTGAAGTTTAGAACAATGAGAAGATGAGGCAATAATAGCTATATAGCTGATTTTAGAAGCTAATGAATCTGAAAATATAAACATTTGCACTTCATTTTATTTTCTTCTTATTGATCTCTTCCTTCTTTCCCCTTCTTCTCTTTTCTGTCAAGCACAACAAAACACAGAAAATATATAATAAAAAGATTAAAAGTGATAAATTCCATATAAAGAAGTATATTAAGGAATAGTCATGAGAGTTGATGTTGAATTACATCCTTTCAATGATTCTCTTATTATACAAACTTTAATGTGGAATTAAATGAAATGTTGAAGCCATGGACTCATGTGTTGAAGGGAAGGCAGAGGGGGTAAAGTTTTAGAAATTGATGTTGCTTATATCTTCCTATACACTTTGCTCTCTTAAAATTGTCCCTCTTCAATAAATAGTGAAACTTCAAGGACTTATTTGCATAAATACATGACAGAGAACAAATGAGATAGAGCCATGACCATGCTCCAGAATTTAATGCTCAATGACACTCATTAAACAAGTAATTTGTGCAAATTGAAGGACCTATATGCATATATTGTGTCACTGGTACAAAGGAGTTCATTATCCCGTCCATCACTTTAGCAATATATTTTTTTTTGTTTGTTTTCATATAAGAGAATGAAAAAGAAAATGCTACAGTAATGGGCAGGATGATTTATTCTGTCCAGTTTTTTTTTAGTTAGATCGCTAATTAGGATAAAATTAACGGGACAGAATATTTTATCCCGTCTAACTACAGTGTCGGACGGAATACACCCTCTTGTTTTTCTTATATTTCAACTTTTCAGCAAAACAATCTCCTCTCCTGATATATTTTTGAGTAAAGTTGAAGGTCAAGCCACCCAATTATTTAATATCCTCGTGATATTTCTATTTTGTTTTTGTGATATTTTACTATCTTCTCCATAACCAAGGTATATCACGTAGAACAATACTAATTATTAAATACAAATTCTCGTTGTTATCTTGGCTCATTTATTTAGTTATATTTCTTGTATAAATGGATAATTAACAAAAATTTATAACACTGCACAAAACAAGAAATAGTTTTAGTTTAGTTTGAGAATTGTTATAAAATAAAAATAAATAAGTATAAACAAAAATAAATAAGAAGGAGAGAATGTAAAGAATGGTTACCTCTTATTTATATTTTTCTCATGTGTACAATACAAGATTACAATGCCTCTATTTATAGACCACCAATTATAAATAAAAAGTCATTATAATAATAAATAATAAATTAATTCTAAATAGTAGTGGAATATAAATTCCAATGGTAGTGGGGTAGTGGGGAAGTGAATGAGGGTTAATATTAGGAGTTACAATATGAATGGACCATCCATTAATATTCATAACAATAAAAATCTCAACTTAATACCCTCGGGGTTAGGACTGGCAAAAAAGCTCGTGACTCGTGGCCCGCTTGGTATTCGCTTGTGACTCGATCGGTAACAGCTCGTTTGTTAGTGGATCGAGTTAAAGTTAGCTCGCTCGCTACATACTCGAGCCAGAATTAATGAGTTTGGCTTGGCTTGGCACGAGCCAGCTCGGTCTTTAACGAGCTATTTAATATACATAGTTTAATAGTTTAATCGGATCTGTTCACTTCAGATTGGAGATGTTATGATTTATGAATGTTATAGCCAATGTTATGGCAATTGCACTTTGAACTGTGTTTAAGTTTATTAGTAATTTTGTATGGAATATGTGTGAATTAATTATAAGCAATTAAGTTAATTTGTATGAATTTGTTTGATTTGGTATGCATAAATTTATTATGTGAATATGTTTGTATGAATTTAGGATTTTGATATATTTGTATGTATGAATTTAGCTGTAAAGTTAATTTATAGTAGTTGATTTGCTTAATTACAATTGAATTAAAAATATAGCAGGAAATTTAAGATGTGTTATGAAAATTTAAGATATAGCAGCTTGGACAAGCCACGAGTCGATCTTGGGCAATAGTTTTAGCTCGGGACCTAAAATTCAAACTCACTCGCTGAGCTTAATACACCGACAAACCGAATTCGAGTGTGACCTAGCTCGCTCTTTAAAAGCTCGTTGCCACCCCTACCCGGGGTTAACTATGTACAAAAAATTATTGTAGGTAGAAAGGCTCAACCTCTAACTTTTCATAAAAATAAACATCTCAGCTTAATAAAACCGTTTTTTTACAGATTTATTAATTAAAATTAAAAGTATAAAATCTAAAATTTATTGAAATAAGGAAAATTTGTTATGTTTCATTCATTCAATGATTAGTTTGATTTTTCTATTCAATTAATTTAGTTATTCTCTCTTTATCAATATTGTTGTGGTAAGGTAGATATCTAAAATTTAACAAATGACATATTTAGATGTATTTTCATTAGCTCACACAACTAGAGTTCACATTGTATGTTCATGCATATAGGATATGAGTAATAAACTCTAGTTTTGTGATTTAATGAAGGCGCACATAAATGCATCGTCCGTTGGTTGATCCGAATCATTGAAATTAAAGAGTTATTGCATTTATTTTTTGTCGGCAAAGTTTCATGAAAATTTATTTTTATTTATCCATTTATCTAGTTGACAAAATATTGAAATTCAATGACTACAAACACTTTCATGTTGAATACTTCTAATTTTACCTATTTATCTACTCTCTCTTGCATGAGCTGTCCCTCATCACCGTTAGATACTTCTCATTTTAGCTGTTAGGTACTGTCATTTTTCTTATTTTCATTTTTTTAATTATTTTTTTCCTCCCAACATTTCTCCAGCTTATTTCATATTCTCAAGTTCCAAATCTGACTTAATAAGAATAATTCAAAATGTTTTTTACATTTATTTTTCAAACGATTTTAATATTTTGTAATTATGTACGAAAGCTTTACTTTTATTAATTTTAAGATAAATTTAACTAAATTTTATTGACTAAATTGTTGCAAATAGAAAATTATATTGAAAAAGTATAATTACAATAATTAAATTACATAATAAGCTTTAGATTCAAATAAAAATAATAATTATTTTATATATTATTATGGCAAGATGGATATCGATGAATTAGTAATTCTATTAAAATATGAAATCAACAAAATCATGTTGAAATTAGAATTTAAATAGAAATATTATGTTACTCAGAGAATATGGACTCCCACTTAAAATGGAGACCTCCTAATTTGCAAATATACATATTAAGTAATAATTGTACAACAAATAATATGAAACCAAAATTGGATGGATGGACGCATCTAATACGGACTGTACTGGCTGGTACACACCGTATTCTGCTCCTTAAGATCGATGACTTGGCAGTTTAATGAGAATTCCACCGAGGTAGGTTTGTATTGCAAGGGTTAGGACGGTACTATTTGTGAATGTAACACAAGGATGTATGTTGGTAAAGCTGGCTTTTAATTGTACACTGTGAAGGACAAAAGAGAAAAATGTCAAACATTAAGCTGCTCTCTTTTTGTTTTTGTCAAACTATTTAGGTTGGGAAGGGTGGAGAATTTGACCCATGATGAAACTACTATAATTTTATGGAGAAGCCTCTGTGCGGAAGATATGGCGATTTGTACTCCTATTCAATGTGCAGAGAGGTCACAGTGGCACAAATGAGGCATAATAGACAATGGCAAATCGAACTCAGACCTGACGCACCATTGCATATGCAAACCGAGCTGCAACAATTACTCACAGAAGTGTGCCAACTGCAGCAGCTTTGTTAGCCTACAAAATTTGTGAAATGAAACGATCATTAGAAAGAGTATTTGTCTATACCTTGTGGATGTATGGTCATTGTGTAAATAGATTTCTATAAATTATTGTGTAAATAAATGTATTGGTACAACAGTTGTCACCACATTTTTTTTGTCTTATTATTTTGGTGTCATCATGCCCGGTTGTATTTGGATCAAGTAGAAGCAATAGTGTCTTTTTTATATTTTTAAGTTCCCAAATTAAATCTTATGCCTACAATATGCTCATTATATACTTTTATAACTGGCAACATATACCAAAATAGATAAATACTAAGTATCATTATTTGGGTTCTGCAACAAGTATGGCTGAAATGGCTTAATTTACCTTTGCATTCATTCTACAAACTTCAGTGCTGATTTAGTGGTAAAAGGGATATGAAAATATGTAGGCACAGCTTCTGAATTTTAAACTCATTAATAGAGTAAATCAGTATACATGTATTTTAATAGATATAATATGAAAGTACATGTGACTTACTTTCAGTGTTCTCAATTCTTACCGGACCTAGTTAATTGCAACATTCCATAGCAGCAGCTTGCAAATACAGCTCAATTGGTTGCAATATCCTCAGAACTGACATAGTAATCTTTCTAATTGTCAAAGTATTTGACAAAGTTTCAATCTACAAAAAATTATATAACTTACCATGTCTTTGCGTCGGTGACTCAGTGCTAGCTACTGGTGTAATTTTGTTTCCGAGACCCAAAGAAGCAAAAGAAGCAAAAGGAGGTACTTTTGATAGATGTAAAATTTTTATTATAATACCAACTTGGCAGCAACTGCCTAGCTTCTCAAAAAAAAAATTAAAAGATGCTGAGAAGTGGCTTGTCAGTAGCTCTTCATACAAGGAGGAGTCGCCTTCTCATCTGATCCAATTAGCAAAACAACCATAACAATCAAAGAATAGGAAAATATGCGAGTATGGGATAGAAGGTACCAAATTGGAGGATTTTACAGTGCAAATTGGACTTTCAATGGTAAAGCCTCTTGTACCAGTAGAAGTTTTCTTTAAAAGTTTGTAGTAACATATTACTGTACCAGCTGCTGCTCTTTTGTAATAATTACATAATTTTCTTCTTTTTTCTATTGCAATCTCCTTCAACTCAAGTTCATTCCAAATATGCAGATAAGTATGCAAGCGATTCAGAACAGTTCATCCCGAACCTAAAATGCACATATTCAAGTCATACAGAACCAACTCTTTATTAAAAAATATCATCCCAAGGACAAGTCATGGTACCAACACGAGAGATATCGGTACCCACATGGCCCATATTACAAATCGGGATCAGCTGAAATCCCATTACCCGATTTCAGGACCCTGAAATACCCCCTCTCTCCCTATCTCTCTCCTCTCTCTTCTTTCTCTCTCCTCAAGATTTTGAGGAGAGAGAAAGAAGAGAGAGGAGAGAGATAGGGAGAGAGGGGGTATTTCAGGGTCCTGAAATCGGGGTTTGAATTTCAGCAGATGTGGACTCCCCTATTACCCCTCCTACTGAAAGTACCTCACTGGTACGGCACAACACCCCGACTAGCAAATCATGCCTATTGGTACAAACCAATGAAACTGTTGATATTACAAAACTGAAATTATGCAATGAATTTGATTTGGTGGCACCGAATTGGAATTCGATAGGAGGAAAAAGAGGATATGTCAAAAAATGGGCTCATCTTACACATGAATGTAGAACAAATAAAAGAGGTTTAAAAAAAACTGAAATCCTGAAGTAAAATTGATTCAAATTTACCTAAAAACACACAAAACTCAGGACCAATGTTATGACACTCCACAGGGAAAAATAAATCATAAGGCGGAAAGGCGGAAAGGCAAATTGACATACAGACTGGTAATGATTGTCAAACCGATCCTTCAAACCCAGAGAAAGAATCAATTACCTACGTTGGCCTTCTTCTGATGAGAGGGTCTTGTGTGTGCGTGAGAGAGAGACCAGCGAGAGCATACAAAGCGACTGGAGAGATATCAGACTGACGGGAGGGGAAGATACAAAGCAAAGGAAAGGGGCCAACTGATGGGAGGGAGAGAGAGATCTCAGAGGATGCGAATTCGCCAAGGGAGGGGGAGATCCACGAGAGGAAGAGACGACGAGAGGGAGAGATCTCAGAGATGCGAATTCGCCGAGGGAGGGATGATCTACGAGAGCAAAGGGACGGAGATCTAACGGAGAAATTAACGGAAAGATTATTATATGATCCTATTTCAATTTTACTCTTTTAAAATTAACGGCTGTGATTAATTCGAACAAATATCCGAAAAAAAAATTTGATCCATGACAGCATCACTCTTTTTTTTTTCCTTTTTATTATTTCTTATCGTTCAGATTTTTAAGATTCCCCCAATAAGAAAACGACAAGTGTTTTGCTAGTGTAGGACCTGTAGGTGCACCTCTTGCACAGAGAAGACGTCCACTACTTTCGGGGTTGCTTTTTTGGGGGCCCATTTTCTTTAATCCATAGGCCCACGAATATGACTGAAATATAGTGAAAGTAAAAATAGCACACCTGGCAATAATTAATAGAAAAGGCTGTCTAATCACAGAATAAAAATTGAATTGCTACTTGATGGACTCTGGATAAAGATACAATATGGACCTCCATAATTTTTCCTTTTGACAACTTTACATTTTCTTTTTTGACGTGTTAAATCAGTTAGGTAGTTTATTGTGACTATTTATTGCATAAATTACAGAAATTATTTCAGTAGCTGGTAGAATTATTGAAACAATATATTTTTATTGTTCTGGCACGGATCAGAAGAAGAACTGAAACAATAAAGAAAGTAGATACTTCGTGTGAAAAGATTTTGGGCCAAAGCCCAAAGAGTACTGTTACCTTTTGGAGGAAATCAGATGTTAAAAGCCCATTATATAAATTCTCGATTCAAAATTAAGATTTTCTTAAGAGAGCGAGACAAGTTGAGTCAGCTTAAATTCCGATCCAATTTGTTTATGTAGTTGGGAAAGCCTGATGTTGTGTCCGAACCGCACGAACATGCAAATTGTCCGAACTTTAATATTGATCGGATGGTTCCGATATGGCAACAGACCAATTTGATGACAGACGACTCGACCCAGTTCAAGTAAAAAACGATGCATCAACCTATCTGATACATTTGGCTCATCTATTCGTGTAAAAAATTTACCCCACTTTATCACACATCATAATCACCCGTCATAAACTCATAATGCTTCCTTTTCTAAAGAGTTCCAGAATTTCCGGATGGGCTATAGTTCAACCTCGAACGCTAGAAACTCGTTATTGGCATTTAATTTCTGAAAAAAAAGGATTCAACCAAGCCAATCCAATTTCTATATATATAAATTAACCTTTTCAGAGCATCTCTAATCTAGCAATTGAAATTAATTTTTTGTTTGTTTTTTTTTTTTTAAGGTCAAGAATCAATGTTCCTGACAATTCATACTACATTTGTGCAATTCTCAAAAAAAAAAAAAATTAAATTAAATTGCTATCTATGTCCACATCAACGTATATTTCTTTTTTTATTAGAGAGGGAACACTAAGAAATATTTTAAGCCAATCAATTAGACAGCGTGTCATTAAACAAATATTTTGTTTATAAAGTAAATTTGTTTATTTGATAATTATAATACATTCCAGTAATTATATTAACAACTAACACATCATATTATCAATTTTAAAACAACTAGATGTTCTTAGAGTGCATTCAAATAAGCCAATCCAATTTCTATAATTGCCTTTATGTAATCAATTTGAGTTCGAGCTTGATTATGCCACTTGGAGCCCAAAAGAACAACTTTTGAGCATTTTTTTTTCTTCTTTTTCTTTTGAAAAAAATAAAGCAGAGGCAAATTTATGCATATCGTAGAGGGTGCTAAGTCACCTTATGATTTTAAAATTAGTAATTATGTATATTAAAATTTAGTTGAACTTTCGAGTTTTTTGAACTTTTATATAGTCTAGCTCCTCTCATAAAATAACAAATATGTGATGGTAGTCTAGTGGTTTGAGCTCTAATTAGTATGTGCAAAGTCATAAATTCAATTTCCAATAAGCACAATTTTTTTTTGCCTTTTTTCACATATTATATTTTATAAATTAGTATCTCCTATTCAAATTTTCTAGTTCTGTCCTTAAAATAAAGGTCAAGTTCTTGTTTGATTTTTATGATAAAAGAGTTACATGGGATTTGTATTATCAAATGGATTATAAAGAAAGAAGCTCAAAACAATTTAGCAATTTGACAAACTAAAAGTAAAAGAAATGGTATCTTGAAGGTTTAGAAGAAGAAAATAAACTCATTAGATGCACCGGTATCTCCGAAACTTTTTAGTGAAATTAAACAAACATCATTTAAAATTCCAAATTTCAGTTTTTACTATCCACGTGCCTTTAGTCTGCACACCAATATTTTTTTTAGTTTTGTTCTGAATTGTTTGAAATTTTTGGACTACTTTTTTTCCTCTATATAAAATTTGTAGTATAAAACCGATACGGGCTATCTCAGGACAATGGACCGTATGCTAAAAGGACTTGGATTGGGCTCATCTTGCTTGAGGTTGCAGGCTGAGGAATGATGGTTGTGAGATCGGAGGATAATCTTGGATCTCAAAGTCAAGAAAAGACTTTTGAGACTTGGAAATATCTGGAGATATTGAACTCTAACTTGTGTTATCTCCAAGTTGTGTGAGTGTGTATTGCTCTGTGTTCGCCCTTTTTCTGTCAAAGGAAGGGCTTTATATAGTCTGACCTATGTACTGCCTTACGCATGTAAGGAGTAAGCCAGTTCGTGGGACAATTATGAGATCGTGTGATCATAGTCACGTTATAACCGATCTCATCAATGATTATGCCGTAACCGACGTCGTGAATGGTTATGTCGTCCGAGGGGCGACTTCATAGCTTTAAGCCGTATGCATTATTACTTCGGCCAGTTTTGGGCTTTTAAAAACATAGGCTTTGCATTTTCATCCCGGGCTAGCCTCCAAATGAGGTCCGGATCTCGGCCTTGTTCGTGGCCTAAATTGAAGTTAAAAGGGTCTTAGAAACATGGCCCTATCAAAAATGTTCATTAAATTGGGCGTATAATTTGTAGCAATTTGCACACCAACTTACTTAGTACAAAATGCTGCTCAGATTGTGCATATAATTTGTTATAGTAATTTTGAGTTCAAATTTAGTCCAAAATTTTATTTCTTAAACAAGTGCGTTTTATTTTCTACAATTTTGTCTTCAAATTTTATGTGTATATATAATTATAAATACCACAAAACAAAATATAATAGAACAGAAAAAAAAAAAATTAGTTCAAATATTTCAAACAATTCAAAAAATAACTTTAAAAAAAAAATTGGTGCGCCTCCAGAGAATGCACACCAAAAATTAAAAATTATAAAATAAAAAAATTTGATGTACTTCCTCAGTCTGTGCATCAAAATTTGATGCATGGACTAAGCACATGTGGATGGTAAAAAATAAAATTCGAAGAGATGATGAGTGGTATTTGTTTAATTTGTATTATTTGAGATGCTAACTAAAAAAATTCCGGCTGGTATCTCAACAGAGTTTGTTCGTCCATACAACTAGCACTCGCCATGCTTCATTTGATTGTCATTATTATATATTGCTACTGTGTTTCAACTTGCTCCAGCAGGTTGGGATGAAAATGGAGCGGACAATGGTGAAAGCATATCATATTTTTTTCAGATATCGATACGGATCAATATTAGACGAATACGGAACTGATCGGATCAGATAGAATATTTATTAGAAAAATATAAAAATATTATTAAAAATACTAAATTTCATAATATTTATCTAAGTATAACGGTGAATAACATAATATTTCATAATAAATATTAAACTATATGAAATATATCTACTATTCAGATACGGATAACTGAAATGTAAAATCATTTATGTATCCATATTTACATGAATATTCGGATATCAGATATTTGCATCTAATTTTTTAAATATAAATAAAATATTATTTATACTGTTTTCACCTCTACCAACACTTCTTGTTCATCATGTATTTGTTCTCTAAATATTATTGAATACCTTTCTTAGCAAATAATGAATTGTGTGATTAGCAATATCGCTCTTTCTTTTGCCCGATTTTTTTATTTTTATCCAAAATATAAATTGAATTTTAAAAAGTAACCGAACCGGCTGTGAAATTTTAAATCTACCCAAACCAGTTAACCATTAACCGGACCAAATTTCCGGTTAACGGTTAACCAGACCCTTTGAAATAGTTCGGTTAACCGTTAACCGGTTTCATGGGTTCAGTTAACCGTTTAGCGGACCAATGGGTTCGGTTAACCATTTAGCGGACCAATGGGTTCGGTTAACCGTTTAGCGGACCAACATGTAGATTAATTTAGAAAATATTAAAATAGTTTAGATTGTTTAGAATATTAAAATAGTTTATGATAGTTTATGATATTAATTAGAATAGTTTATAATATTGATTAGATTGTTTAGAATTATGAAATATTGTTTGGATTGTTTAGATTGTTTAGAATTATTTGTTTGGATTGTTTAGATTGTTTGGAATTATTTGGAATATTGTTTAAGATTGTTTGGAAAATTATTTGGAAATATATTTCAAATATTTATTTGAAATATTATTTGAAAATAACAAAAATGCATGTCTCTGTACCAAGAAGTGAAATTGAAACTATTCTAATAATTATTTGGAATATTATTTGAAATTTATTTGGAATATTTATTTTGAATATTATTTGGAATATTGTTTTGATTATTTTGAAATTGTTTAGTTCTGGTTAGAAAATTTTAAAATAGTAGCCTGAATAATTTAGAAAGTTGCAAAATAGTGTAGAATAATTTAGAAAAGTTTCAAAATAGAGTAGAATAATTTAGGAAGTTCCAAAATAGTGTAGATTAATTTAGAAAATTTTAAAGTGGTGCCCGAATAATTTAGAAACTTTCAAAATAGTATAGAATAATTTAGAAAAGTTCCAAAATAGTTTAGAGTAATTTGTAAAATACTAAAATGGTGAAAAATAATTTAGAAAGTTCCAAAATAGAGTAATTTGCAAAATTCCAAAATGGTGAAAAATAATTTAGAAAGTTCAAAATAGTTTAGAATAATTTAGAAAAGTTCCAAAATGGTTTAGAGTAATTTGTAAAATTCCAAAATGGTGAAAAATAGTTTAGAAACTCCCAAAATAGTGTAGAATAATTTAGAAAAATTTCAAAATGGTTTAGAGTAATTAGTAATTTGTAAAATTCCAAAATAGTGAAAAATAATTTAGGAAGTTGTAAAATAGTGTATAATAATTTAGAAAATTTTAAACCGGTGCCCGAATAATTTAGAAAGTTCCAAAATAGTCGATAATAATTTAGAAAAATTCGAAAACGGTCTAGAATAATTTAGAAAATTTTAAAATAGTGTAAAATAGTTTAGAAAATTTAGGTAATCTAAATTGGTTTAGAAATAATTAGAAACATCAAAAACGGTTTAGATTAGTTTAAAATTTTTCAAAATAGTGTAACCCACTGTTGATTCGCTAAACTGTTAACCGAACTAGTTGGTCCGCTAAACGGTTAACCGAACCCATTGGTCTGCTAAATGGTTAACCGAACCCATGAAACCGATTAACTGTTAACTGGAAATTTGGTCTGGTTAACGGTTAACCGGTTTGGATAGATTTAAAATTTCACAACTAGTTCGGTTAATTTTTAAATTCATTTTATATTTTGGATAAAAATAAAAAAATCGGAGGTGCCGATTTTTTTATTTATATCCATAAAATAAAACGAATTTCAAAAAATAACCAAATGGGTTGTAAAAATCGAAAAGTACCCAAACCAGTTAGCGGTTAACCGAACCCAAATCAAATTTCCGGTTAATCGTTAACCGGATTTTTTTTTGGGTCCGGTTAACCGTTAACCAGACTTTTTTTTAATTTTTTTTTAAGGTGGGGTGTGGGCACGTGAAAAAAAGTCCAGTTAGCAGTGAACTTTTCTTTTTTTTTTTTGGAGGTGGGGGTCATGCATTGGGGTGTACAGACCTCTAAAAATTATTCCAAATCCATTTTATAATTTTCTAAATTATTTTACACCATTTTGAGAATTTTTAAATTAATAGGGCAATATTCTAAATTATTTTCAAATTTTATAAATTATTCTAAATTATTTTTAAATTATTATAAACTATTTTTCAGTTTTCTAAATTAATAAAGCAATATTCAAAACCATTTTGGAAATTTATAAATCATTCTAGATTTATTTCTTGGATGTAAATAAAAAAAATCGGCTTTGTTTGCTGATTTATTTTTGTATGGATGATTATGATTAAGGTAATTTACACATACATAATTTGCATAATACTGAAAGAAAAATCTCCATTATAAAATTTTTTTTTCAAAAATCGATAGTTAAAAATTATAGTTAAAAAAATAAGAACTTATAGAGCATTGTCAATATCTTTGTGATTCGTGTTCCGAAAATAATTAAAGTAAGAGCACAAGATTTCTTTTTCTAACAAAGGGTTAAGTCAAATTAATTATCAAAAAAACTTACCTTCTTTTCTTCCATTCGTCTCTCTCAGTTTGAGGACGCTTCTCTATTTTTTTTTCCTTTTATTTCTTCGTCAGAGTGATCGAGTTATATAGCAGATTCTAAAATAACTTTCCGGTACTCCAAAAACCGGACTTCTATTTCATTTCCGGTTAACCAATAACACCACCTTAAAAAAAAATTAAAAAAAGTCCGGTTAATGGTTAACCGGACCCAAAAAAAAAAGTCTGGTTAACGGTTAACTGGAAATTTGATTTGGGTCCGGTTAACCGTTAACCAGTTTGGGTACTTTTCGATTTTTACAACCCATTTGGTTATTTTTTTAAATTCGTTTTATTTTATGGATATAAATAAAAAATCAGGTTAAGGTGGCTAAGCCACTCTTGTAATTTTTCAATTTTATTTATATTGAAATTTAATTAAATTTTTTTTGAAGTTTGTATATAGTCTTGCATCTCTCATAAAATATCAAATCTTTGTCTGTAGTCTAGTGGTTGGAGCTATTGTTGGCTTGAGCTATAATCTACTTATCTATTTGACTAGATTTGCAAAACATATATAAATTGCATTTTACAGTTTTTCTTCTTGAGACATTATTCAGGTTCATGACTACTGAAGATTCAATAAATACACATCAAGGATAAATTAATGAACTGTAATATAACATCTATGATGTAGTCATTAAGAACATGATATTGGACAGCATAATAGTTAACTCAAGATTAAGGACAATTAATATGTAAAATTGGTAAAATAAGTTTGAGACTGACCTAAGTGAGGCCTACCATTGCAACGGTCCAGGAACCATTGCGACGGAATAAATAAATCCTGAGTTGAGTCTATAACGGTTTAAATCAATCAGAACTATCACTTGACGATTGGCATTCCAAAGGACTTCCGTTGTGAGGACCATTGCAACGGTTATCTATTGTTGTCAAACTATTGCAACGGAATCCTAATGTTGGGCATTGTAATGTATCTATATGGGTCCATAATCCAAACATGTTCAAATTAACCTACTGTTGTAACAATTCTTGTATCATTGCAACGGTCAGCATCACTTAATTCATTTTTCTTAGCTCTCTATAAATAGAAACTATACCAAGGTTTGGAATTCACCTCTAGCAGCCCCCAATTTTAATATTTCATATTTTGAGATCTAGAGAAAACTGTTGTTGCTTGTGCACATAAACTTCAATATTCACAATCAATCTTAAGCTTATTCAATAAATACAACAACTCCTAGAGTGATCATGTGTGATCAAATCAA
Source organism: Carex pumila (assembly GCA_033356055.1). Lineage (NCBI taxonomy): Eukaryota > Viridiplantae > Streptophyta > Magnoliopsida > Poales > Cyperaceae > Carex > Carex pumila. The sequence continues at coordinate 178,730 of JARJHM010000361.1, forward strand.
CTACTACCTTGAGCCTTGTGCTCACCTTGCAATCCTTGAACTCTTTGTTGTTCGAATATATTTCTTTGAGCCTTTAGTGCTTGGGCAGTAGGACTTCCCAGAAGATTGTAAGGACTCACCGGTTCCACCTTGTATTCATTTCTCATTGGGTAAATAAAGGTGCGTCATCTCGAAGGTCACGGGCTCCAGAGACGTAGGTGTTAGTGCCTCACTCCGTAAACAACTCTCGTGCCAAGTGTCGATTTTTTTTTTTATTTAGAATTACTATAAAATAATTTAACAGAACCAGCCTTATAGATTTGGATTTTCGGAAACTAGCCTCCACCGGTCCTAGGGATCGGTGGAGAAGAAAAAATACCATCTACACCGGTCCTAGGGACCGGTGGAGGCCCATTCCACCTCATTTTAACCCGTTTCCACACAGATGCATCCATTGCCACAGAAAATCCGTAATTTCTCTACACCGGTTCCTAGGATCCGTGTAGGCCTGTTTTCTAACTCACCCCGCGGGCTCTTCTTCCTTCTTCCTTTTTCCTCTCCTACCTCTTCTTTCTTCTAAAAACCGTGAGCACCGTTTTTTTTTTTTTTTTTTTTTTTATTCTCTCAATATACTCAATCAATTTTCAATCCAATTGTCTTAAAATTTTTGGATCGTTTAAGAGATTTGAAAACTCTTCAGATCTACAATTTTGACAAGGTAAATATCTCTCTTTTTACTATTTTTATTTTAACCGAATTAAAAATAAATAACTAATTTAATTTAGATTATTTTTGTAAAATGTAGTGTTAAATTAGTATTTAGTGTAATTTAGATTGATTTGGAGTATATTTAGTAATTTAGTGGTAATTTAGTGATAATGTAGTGTAATTTAGAGTTAATTTAGTGTAATGTAGTGTTAATTTAGAATTTATTTGATATTAATTTAGTGTAATTTAGTATATATGTAGTATAAATTTGAGTGATTAAGTGTTCATGTAGTATAATGTAACTCTTTAGTAATATGTATTATAATTTGTGTAAAATTAGATAAATGTGTGATGAGTCCCATGAAGTTTAAAATTAGATAAAATTATAAATGTGTAAAATTAGTAATTTTCATGAAGTTTAAAATTAGATAAAATTATAATGTGTAAAATTGGTAATATTCATGAAGTTTATTATTAAAATCAAAATTAGATGATATGCTGTTTACATAAATTTTGATTATTGTAGCCATATGCTTGAAAAAATGTTTGTTTATATAATTATGTGTGATGACTCTCATTAGTTGCAAAAATATTGTTTATCAAATTTTCTAACAGAGTCAATGGATAATATGAATTATCCGGAGCTGCTGAAATTAGCACCACAGAACCACAGAGCATGGAAAGTTCGTGATATGGTAATTTTGATTATATCTATTAATTATTTGTTGCAAATAAATATTATATGAAGTATTTGAAGGATTTATAATGTTTTATTTCTTTTTGGCAGCCTTCCTTTTCATTGAACCAGATAAATTCACATCAGACTAGTGTTCCTTACAATAGTCGGATGGATGATGCTCTGAAGAGATTAGGGTTGTATCAAATTGCTCGCCTCAATGATTGCAAGATTGATCCGCATTTGATTAGTGCCCTGGTTGAGAGGTGGAGACCGGAGACCAATACATTTCATCTACCTGTTGGTGAGATGACAGTGACGCTGGAAGATGTTGCATGTCTATGGGGCTTACCGATTAAGGGTAATTAACTAATTAAAGTTGTTTATTAGTTAATTTAAATCCCTACTTTTTTAAGGTGAATTGTTGATTGTATAATTCTTTTAATTTGCAGGTGACCCAATTACTGGCACCAGCGATACTGATTGGAACCCATACTTAGAGTATGATCTAGGAGTTGATCCGGCTCTTTTTTACGATAACCTCATTGAGACAATGCCATATAAATATAGGATTTATAATCCTAACACATCGAAAGAACGATTGTCCGTCTCTGCTTATTCGATTAGACTGAAATGGGTGCGTGCCAAATTTAATGAACACTTACAAGATTGGCACAGTGATGAGAGAGTTGCACAGTACACCCGAGGTTTTTGTATGGATTTATTCGGGTCAGTTATGTTTCCGGATTCTAGTACGGATGGAGTCCCTGCGATGTACTTGCAATTCATCAATGATTTAGATACTCCAAGAGAATATAATTGGGGAGGTGCCGTACTCGCACATCTCTATCGAGAGTTGTCGCGTGCTTGCCATGCGGGAGTAGACACGATAGCGGGTCCGATGTTGTTATTACAGATTTGGTCGTGGACTCGATTTACTATTGGTCGGCCTATTCCTCGGGACGAGCCACCTCCCTTTGGTGGTGCAGATGAGGATACGAGAAATGCTTTCGGTGTGAAGTGGACCACTCGACATTTGTGGTCACGCAACCCTCACTTAGGTATAAAGAGTTATAATTCGAGATGAATTCGATAGATTTATAATTATTTTTTAAATTTTATATTTTTTTGACAGGTGGTACAGCCACGTATAGAGATAGCTTCGACAGACTAGCTGATGAGACAGTTAACTGGCGACCATATGTTGATTACTATGATCAGTTACCTCGACATGTCCGACGACAAAAGAGGTATTGGATGAGCTGCGGTTACGTGATCCATTTCTGGATGGTAGAGTATCAGCATGCAGATAGGGTCATGCGCCAGTTGGAGACCGTACAAGGCAGCCTACTCACCCGTACACTCCCGGGACTGGTGCCCTTGGACCACCGCGTGTGCGCCGACGAAGAAATTAACATGTTTCGACTGAGTAAGTGTTTCTATTAAACATGATACATTTTAATTTTTTGATTGGATCCATATGGTATCGCACAATGCATGATACATTTTAAATTTTTTTTGCAGAGGTACCTGAAGAGTAATTAGATTGGATCCATTAATGTAAGGTTAATGTTAGATTGGCTTTAAATTTATGTTTAATAGACTATTATAACTTTAAGTATTCTTTAAATTATGCTTATTTGAATGTTTGTAGCATGACTAAATGTGTTGTTTAAATTATTGCATAAAAATGCTGCTGCCTCAATACCAGCAGATTCTCCTCTACAAAAACACATATTTCACATAGCTCTGGACCGATTTTTACAAAACTGTTTTACATGCATATAGATCATGACTTGAGGTAAATTTTCATATAAAGAACACAAAATTTGGTGTAGCCAATTGGCGGGAATTAATCTTTAAAGTTCAGGTGTGGATACAAATGCTGCTGCCTCAATACCAGCAGATTCTCCTCTACAAAAACACATATTTCACATAGCTCTGGACCGATTTTTACAAAACTGTTTTACATGCATATAGATCATGACTTGAGGTAAATTTTCATATAAAGAACACAAAATTTGGTGTAGCCAATTGGCGGGAATTAATCTTTAAAGTTCAGGTGTGGATACAAATGCTGCTGCCTCAATACCAGCAGATTTTCCTCTACAAAAACACATATTTCACATAGCTCTGGACCGATTTTTACAAAACTGTTTTACATGCATATAGATCATGACTTGAGGTAAATTTTCATATAAAGAACACAAAATTTGGTGTAGCCAATTGGCGGGAATTAATCTTTAAAGTTCAGGTGTGGATACAAATGCTGCTGCCTCAATACCAGCAGATTCTCCTCTACAAAAACACATATTTCACATAGCTCTGGACCGATTTTTACAAAACTGTTTTACATGCATATAGATCATGACTTGAGGTAAATTTCATATAAAGAACACAAAATTTGGTGTAGCCAATTGGCGGGAATTAATCTTTAAAGTTCAGGTGTGGATACAAATGCTGCTGCCTCAATACCAGCAGATTCTCCTCTACAAAAACACATATTTCACATAGCTCTGGACCGATTTTTACAAAACTGTTTTACATGCATATAGATCATGACTTGAGGTAAATTTTCATATAAAGAACACAAAATTTGGTGTAGCCAATTGGCGGGAATTAATCTTTAAAGTTCAGGTGTGGATACAAATGCTGCTGCCTCAATACCAGCAGATTCTCCTCTACAAAAACACATATTTCACATAGCTCTGGACTGATTTTTACAAAACTGTTTTACATGCATATAGATCATGACTTGAGGTAAATTTTCATATAAAGAACACAAAATTTGGTGTAACAAATTGGCGGGAATTAATCTTTAAAGTTCAGGTGTCAACACAGCCAATTCTTGATACAATAAAAATGTCTAAATAAAATACATCCCTAATAATACAATGCAATGTCAACACATCCAATTCTTAGAATACAATAAAAATGTCTAAATAAGAAATATTAATGCATGTCATAGCATGATATAATATAATTTGTAAACTTAGAAATTCCTAGGAGTTTATCGAGTCGATGCACCTGTTGACTCTATACTTAGTTGTGCTACTGTTTAGCACGGCTAACTCTATGTTTTTGGTTATGTGAAATTTAGCAATTTCTGATTTTAGTTTGGCTTTGGATTCAAACATTTGACCTTCAGCAAATTTTTCATCTAACCTGGGGGGGTTTGCAAAAAATGCACGATCCTTGTATGGCATTGGCAATTCATCGTGGAATGATGAACATGGATGTCTATCTCCTCGATTGAGGAATGGGATCGACTTGTGCCAATCCTTCAATATTTCTCGGGCGTTCATTTCAGCCTCATATTCATCCATATCTGCATCCCATGCTTCAGCCGAATCATCATCATCAAAAGAACTTGTATCAGATTCTATGTCTTGATCTGATTGCTCACAAGGGTCATCACCGGCTCGAACCGGAGGTGTGTAGGTGGGTACAGGTACACTACTTGAGTCAGGATGAAGCCCGGTCTGAACCGACGGTGTGTTACTACCTCCAGGCAAACTATCTGGACACGGATCATAACTGGTTTGGTTTCTAGCCTGGTGCGCCTCAGCTACCAATTCTATAACCTTGAATCCAGCCACTTGAGTTGCAGTTTGTTTAATGACATCCCAAGTTTCCTCATTTTCTATCAAAAATAGTGAGAAATGGTACGATCCGGGTTGTGCTGTGTTCATACGTACCTTGATTGTCAATTTGACTTGACTCGGAAGCAATTCAAGCCCAACGTATATTTGCCGTCTTATAATAGCAAAACTGGTAGAATCAGATACGGTAAAGGTGAATGCAGCTCCTATGTCATAACCTACACCGGTTGAAGTGTTTTGGAGATTACCACCATAATATACATTGATCAATAGCAATGACATTTTGCTGAACAAAAATCAAACACTAAATTAACTTCAAATATTTTTTAATTTTACAACACTAAATATAAATATATGAGTAAAAAAAAAACTCACAATAATAATCAGGAGACGATGCTGAGTACAATGGTGGTGGCGATCTATTCATATGGCAACTCCTCTATTGAATTTGAAAAAAAACGAAGTAATGAAGAAAAAAAATGAAAGAAGAATGGTGGCTGCGAAGTGAAGAAGAGAAAAGAGAAGAAGAAAGGTGCGGGTTGCATCTGTAATAGATCTAAACACTCCACCGATCCACAGGATCGGTGCAGAGGTGATTTTGAGCTACACCGGTCCTAGGGACCGGTGTAGGATAATTCTGTGTGCCTCTTCGTGCACCGGGCTGTGACAGCATAACTGGGTCTCCACCGGTCCCCAGGACCGGTGTAGAAATCACTTTTTTTGCTCCACCGATCCCTAGGATCGGTGGAGGCTAGTTTTCTAAAATCAAATCAACCAATGCTTGTTTCCACGAAATAATTTTCAATAATTCTATTTAAAAAAAAAAATCGCTTCATTTGTTTACCAAGGAATCCCCAACTACTCATAGCTGCTTTGACTATTCAATTCCAATTTGGCCAAATTGTATATGAATTTTTGGACTATCATTAAATCTGTCGTATTATTAGTTAGATCTTATACAAACACACATACAAAAGATTGGTTTTATGAACATACAAAAGTTTTTTTAGGTAGTATTTCAGGAGTGAATTTAGCTGTTAATTAGGAGTGGCTAAGCCATTTGTAAATTAAAAGTTAGCAATTTATCTTTTATATTTTATAAAATAAAATTATACTATATGAAACTTCTCAGTCCCAACAATTTTAATTTGAGGAGGGATCGGATAACACTCTTTTTTGGTGACATCGGATAACATTGTGCATTTTCAAAGTTTTTAAAGTCCAAACGGTCGATCCAAACCGTTCAACTTGATGAATATGTTAAAATGTGCTTGTAAATTAAATTTTACATTTTTTGAAATTTTTTTACTATTTATTAAGTATTTAACAAAATTGCTATATTCAGACCGTTGAAGTTTGTACCCATCTTAATAAATAGTAAAAAAAATTCAGAAAAATACAAAATTTGATCTGCAAACACATTTTAGCATATCCATCAAGTTAAACGGTTTGGATCGACCATTTAAACTTTGAAAATACATGGTGTTATCCGATGTCACTAAAAAAAATGTCATCCGATCCCTCCTCTTTTAATTTTCTAGTTTTGTTTTTGATGAAATATATTTAGGGTTTGTTTCAGTTTGGGGTATGTAAAGGGAGGGTGACTGTATCTGTCCATGACAAATTACTTGTTTCAAAACTTTGAAATTTGGAGGCAAATGGATAAGAGAGAAGAAAAACAAAGGTGAATTAAAATCAAAATCTAAAAGAAAAGTTAGCAATCCTTTCGCCTTCAAATCAGAGTGTAGATGAGGTGAAATTGTTATCTCCTTCACCCCTTTTACCTCCTCTATGTGAACTACAGCCTTAGAAGTTGAATAGAAGAATAATTGATGTGGCCTCTAATATGTGGTGTAGTATATCCAAGACATGTCGCTGTTTGATTTGAGAAATGTCAAGGTGTGAACTAAGGAACAAGTGAGTTTGAATTTTAGTGCACAAGTCAATGAGAAAATTACGTTGCACTTTGTTCTTGTCTGGATATTGAATTATTTTTCAAACAAATAAATACTATTTCCATCTTGAATTTCGTCGTATATTTGACTTTTTCAATATAATAGAAGCTCCAAATCTAACGGCGTAGGTTGCTTTCGTTGACGCAAACAATCTGATTTGACTCGTTTCTTAAATTTGGAAAGAAAAGAGTATATATTAATATTTGTAGCACATAACAAAAACCGACCTTAGCTCAGTTGGTAGAGCGGAGGACTGTAGTGTTTAACAGATATCCTTAGGTCGCTGGTTCGAATCCGGCAGGTCGGAAATCCTTTTCTTTTTGTAGGATCGTCAATTCTTTTGAGAGCAATTAATTAGTCTTGGTAAATTGACTTAATTAGTACAAGTATTACCTTTTGATAAATTTACGGCTCAATTACCAAATAGAGCAATTTGAACTATCTCAGTACTAGGGTTTTAACGAAGCGGAAAAAGAGAGTGATGAGCAGAGAAAGGTTTCAATTCAAAGGGAGGGTTTTGGGAATTCTCTTCCTCTCAGATACCTCATATTTTGCGTTATTTTTTGGAAATCTCATCCGTTCAATTACGTTATGTACTAATCTAAAAGCTCACATAATCCTGGCTCAATGCGCTATCTCCGAATAGGCACCAGACACGTCAGTCACGCAAAATATAAGATATCACAGAGGACAAGCACTCGGTTTTTGGGGACTGGATTTTCTCTAGCACGCTTAAAGGATCCCATTGGCCAGTGCATTTCCCTAATCCAATCCGGACCCGTTTTGCCCCGAAAATTTTTAGTTACCATCCTAAATTTTCAAAATCCTGATCTTACCATTGCTTATTTAGAAATTCAGATTTAACACGTACACATATCAGTTCGCTCACTATTTTTGGAACGCACAAACCAGATCTGTGCATCAAAATTCTGTTATTAAGTGCATAAAGAGAACAAAACAAAACGAAAAACGCCAGTCTACGCACATGCCAAAAATAGTGTGCATGCCCAGTTTGGGCACGTGTGAAGTTTTAAATGTTTCCTAAAAACAGTGATAAAGTTAGAATTTTGTAAGTTCTTGGTAACTAAAAGGTAATTCAGAATTATCCGGATCAGAGATATCAGTCTTACAAGAGAGTAAAAAAAAATGTCATGAGAAAAATTTGCGAATAATTCTCATTCAATTCGGTCAAAGTTCAGTCAACTAAATAATTTAATGTTTAATTCGACATCACAAAAAAAAAAAATTATTCACGAATCTTGTGACAATGAGTACAATGCCACCTAATTATTTGGTAGTGTATCTGTTGCTTTTTTAATATATATATTACACATATCTTTAATTTGAAGATATTTGATACAGTAAAACTCATTTGGTACATGAGCTATTAATTTTGAAGATAAATACAAATGGATTTATTTATGACTCAATTAAAGAAGAAATAGCTTAAACCATAACAATATTTTAAAACTCAACGAAACATAAATAAATAATTAAAGTGATCTAAGTCAGAATAACTAACTTAGATACAAACAAACATGAGAACTTATAATGTTATTCTATCAAATATATATTGGGGCATGAGAGTCTCAACCGAGTCGGGAGGGGCCGTCACTTTCATTCCATGTACAATAAGCGTATGTTGTGATTATTGATCAGCACACAACTAACAGGGATATTATCCGCGAGATAGTAATAAGTTTCTTCGGCTTCGAGCCACATCTGCAATCATACTCTTAATTTAATTTGTGTATTAACTTCTTCTAATGAAATTAATAATCCAAATGCACATTGTAATCAGAGGTGTTCATGGAGTCCGGTTTAATCGGTTTTAAACCAAATCGAAATAGTTCAGTTTAAATGGTTTGGTTTTTCTGGTTAAATAGATCGGGTCGGTTCATTTTTTTAAACCAGTTTAATATTTATGTTCGTTCGGTTTAGAAATTTTATAAACGGTTAGATCGAACCGACTGAAATTCGGGTTTAATATTTTGGTTCCGTTTAAAAAATTAACAAAAAAATATTTATTTTTAGAATTAATATTCTATTATGGTTCTTATTCGGCTTTTATTTCATTTTGGTTTGATTAAGTTTGACTTTTGAAAACCGAATAAAACTTTAATTTGTCTATTTTAATTTGGTTTGAACTGAACTGAACCAAACCAATATACACCCTTAATTGTAATTAATTACTACCTGGAGATAGATAGAGCAAAGTACCTTCATAGCCTGTGCAACAATTCTTCCCTTCCACGGGAATAGAGCTCGATATTGTGCCTCGGCCTTTTCTGTTCAACACAACAATTTAAAAAAAAAGGATGAATAATTTTAAGAAAATAGGAGTGCAATATCTCTGGGAGAAGTGGGGATTAATGTAATAGAGCGGATCCGGTCATGCAGAGAAGTGGGGATTAAGATAATAGAATCATTAAGAGTGTATACAAGTAAGATTAGAAGATTAGAATAGTTTTGAAGAATTTATAAAAAAATAAAATAGTAGATCTAGATTTGAGGGTCATTGGACTCTTTCTAAATACATTTTTTATTAATATAATTATTAGTAAACATGTAAAATCACTATTCATAAAAAAAAAAAAATTTACTTGTAACTACTTTCAAATACATTTGGACTAAATTTTGCATTTAATAAGGGTATAAAAGTTTGCTTCATCTAGTACTTTTCATTAACGATAAGAACCACCAGCTCGAAGCGTTAAATCAAGAAAAAAATGAATGCACATAAAAGACCATACTCTTTAGTGAAGCAATATCGTAATCAGAGGGGACGAACATGGCGAAATTGATGTCAACCCGCGATTTTATGTAAATTAGCAAGGAATCTGAACTAGCCATCAGCACAAGCAATTTTGAAATTGAGCAATTTGAACGAGAGAAGAAGGAGAATGAGCGCAAGATGAAAGAGAGGCTTTAAGTCAAGTGCATAAATAGTTGGCAAACTTTCTCAGAAGAGGAAACTTCATATATATTCCTTAAAAGTTTCAATATTACATATGTATCCTTCCAAAATCAGTAATTACTTATTTATTCTTAAAATTAATAAAAACTCACATATTTATCCAGTCTAACTCTATAATATGAGGAGGGATCCAATTACACCATTTTTTGGTGATACCGGATTATATTCTATATTTTTGGAGACCAAACAGTTGATTCAAACAATTCAACATGATGGATATATTAAAATGTACTTGCAGATCAAATTTTACATTTTTTTAAAATTTTTTTTTACTATTTATTAAGTTGGGTACAAAAATTCAATGATCTGAATATAGCGATTTTGTTAAATACTTAATAAATAGTAAAAAATTTCAAAAAATGTAAAATTTGATCTGCAAGCACATTTTAATATATCCATTATGTTAAACGGTTCGGATCGACTACTTGAACTTTGAATACTTTGAAAATCAAGAATTTAATTTGGTCTCACCAAAAAAGATGTAATTGGATCCCTCCTCCTATAATATATCAAATGTCTTCAAAAATAATTAAATAATATTTTTTAAAACTGTTTTATTTTATAATATTAATTAATATTGTAATGACCAATATTACATTTTTCCCAACTTTCTTTTCTTTTATTTGCCCCCAATTTCTTGTTGATGTATTTTAGCTTATGTAAAATCTAAGTCTGACAACACATGTTGAGGGTTTGATCTTAATATTGGTTCTTTTCTTGATATTTGCCTTTGTTTCTTCTTTACTGTCATAAATAAACAGTCAATCAGATAGTAAAATATGATACATGACCTTTAAAGTTTAAACAGTTTCCTAAGCTTAGCCATACATTTGTACCAGCAATCAACACAAACAAACTACAACAGTACCTAAACTGGTACTGTGCATCCCAAAAATGGGGCTGGTTCAGAAAAAAAAATGAAAAACACTGGTTCCAGGTCGAAATTGATAAAACTGTTGCATATAGAGAAGACTCGCGTGAACACACTGAAAAAAGAATTTCTTAATTTGTAATTTAATGTGATTTTTGGTGAGTGCTTGAAGTCCATAACCTGAAAATAGGACTGGTTCAGAAGAAACTGCTATCAGCCTAGAATATGTTAGTTAGAAAATCACCTGTTCATCATAGTTTCTGAACCATGAAAAATTTGAAATTAATTAGACATAAAGTTCAAGTATTGCTTGTCATTTCTATATAAAGAACTCCTAATTTTTCCAAGTCGATTGTTCACAATAAAATTATGAAATCAGGTTGTCAGAACAATGGACAACATCTAAAAATTAAATTACCAGCAAACAATTTATTTTGCTAGTTCAACATTATCTTTTGTTATTCTCAGGCATTCATTCAAGTACAAATTAAAATTGAAATATGAAGATTTCTTCCAGTCAATTAAGAACTCTGAAAATATTGTTTTGGCTCTCAAAAAGCATCTATGTGGATAGTTGCTCGTACAACTTGAATGAACTAATTGAAGACTATTTTTTTTTCAAATCAGGGCACGAGGAAAGAATTCACAAGCACGTAAGAGTAAGAAGTCGATGCCGTGTGATACCATGCATTTGGCTGTATAATAGTTGTGATGTAGTCTAATTTTTTGTTTTGATTATGGTTGCTTGCATTTTGTATGTTTAAAAATCTTATCAGATACTGCAATAGTGTTTTTTGAAACTTACTGTACTGACTATTAAAAACTTTTTTTTTTTATTTTTTTTATTTTTTAGAACAACCCTTAGACACGCACACACACTCCATACCTCAATCCGGCGCCAAGAATAAGGCATTGCTTGTCACAGTCCCTTGGCATCTACTTTTTTCTTTGGCCCCAAGAATGGTATATGATATTCCTTCCGAAGCAAGCATGTGAGGATTTTTTTTTTTTTTTTGTGTGCCTATAACCTGTAAATTCATTTTGTAAATCCTTAATTCAAAATTTACAATATCTTGTATTTCCTCTTTTTTTTTTAAATCCTTAATTCTTTTCTTTGTGTGCACAGCTGGAGTCTCAAGTGGTCACTTACCTAGTTTATTAATAAGTATTATGTTTCTTCAAACATTTAGCTTGTCATTGTGGTCACTCACCTAGTTTATCTATTAGTTAGCTAGTTTGTGTAAAACAACACAAATTTTTCATTTACTATATATAGTACATAATTTCAAGGCATAAATTACAAATAAATACATTGTACTTGTAAAAATGTACACAAATTAAAGCCAAACTACCAACCACATAACATGAGAGCCAGAGGGCCTTGCCATGTTGTAGCGGTCGTTTATGCCCATTGGGATGAACTTACATGCTTCCGAAAGCCCGAGGGCAAGGAGCAAGATCTGAAGGCGCGCGGAGGCTATTAATCAGGAGCACTCTGATCTCAAGTAATTTGTTCCATAATTTTTCTATGGAGTCCATCTTTGCTCTGTTGGGTTCTTAAACTTGAGACCGAGTACAAGGTTAAACAGTAACTAAATAAATTATATACATATATATGTTCTCTGAGGAGGGTTCAAATGCATCCAAATTTTTGTGCACCTAAATGCACCATATCATTTTTCTTCATTTTCATAGTCTGAATAGTCAATCTGAACTGTTAGATGTGATATATATATTAAGATGTGCTTAGAGACCAAATTTTTCATTTTTTGAATTTTTTTTACTATTTATTAAGACACTTTGAAAAATTGCTGATCCAATAGTCCAAAAAATATAAAATCAGCGATTTTCAAAGTGACTTAATAAATAATAAAAAAATTCCAAAAAATGTAAAATTTGATCTCAAAGCACATCTTAATATATAGATCGCATCTAACTGTTCGTATTGACTATTCGGACTTTGAAAACGGAGAAAAAAATTTTAGTGCATTTGAACCCTTCTCATGTTCTCTTGCCTTACCCACATAATAATATTCTACTTTTATGGGCGCCATGTGAAAAACTAAAATGCGCACATGGATGAAACCAGCTTTATAAAAAGGAGCGCTGGTATATTAGATGCCGCTTTATTTGAAGGACTAATTAAAATAAGGATTTTTTTTTTTTTTTGTGATAATGAGAAGTTAAATAAAAGCAAATGGGAAGGGAAGTAATAAAGTGAGCAGCTTACCCTGCCGTCTTAATTAGATCCAGGTTCGTTAAAAAAACACATTAATTGCATTTCATAGAAATAATTTCCCTTCTAAATTTGTTAATATGACAGAGGTACAAGTTTCCCACTTGTTTTGCTTCCATTTTTCTTTAGAAAATTCCATTTTATAACTAATATCAATCCTTGTTGCGTGTCTATTAGCATTGTATATCTTTAATTATTTGACAGGGAGAGAAAGAAAGAAATATATATAGAGTTGGGTTACGATGCTTTGCGAAGTAAAGATAGTGTTTTACTTTCCACTCATATCTCTATTTTCTAAGTTAAAATATTCAATCCGAAACTTGTCAACATGATTTTCATAATGAAATGTGCTTGGAGACCAATTTTACATTTATTAGAAACTTTTTTACTATTTTTTTAGAATATTTGAAAATCATTTTTTTTTTGAATTTTTTTATTATTTTTTATTTAATGAAAATGTGTTATTTTCAAAATTTTAAGAAAATAGTAAAACAAAATTAAAAAAAATATAATATTTGGTCTCCAAATACATTTTAATATAAAGATCATATTAGAAGGTTCAAATCGACTATTTAAAATTTAAAAATGAAGTTATATATGGGCTATCATGCTTTGGGAATCAAAGTTCATCTTTTAGTTCCCACCCGTATCTTCAATTTCAAAGTTCGAATATTCAATCTCAAACTTTTAACTTGATCTCCATATTAAAATGTGTCAGAGACCCAATTTTACATTTTAAAAAAAAAAATTTACTAGTTCTTTAGAATTTTTGAAAATTAGTGTTTTCATATGTTTAAAAAATAGTTCTTTAGATTCTGGCCAACATTGATTTTTGAAAAATCTAAAAAAAATAGTAAAAAATTTTAAAAAAAATGTAAAATTTGATATCCAAGCACATTTTAATATGAAGATCTTGTTGAAAGTTTCAGATCGACTATTTCAACTTTAAAATTGAAGATATATATGGAAAGTAAAAGAGGGACTTTAATTACCAAAGCATGATAACCCAACGCTATATCATATATCTAATAGATTCTTTCCATGGAACATATTCAAAATTCTTCAAAAAAATTATCTAAAAACGCTTCAGGACCTCATAGATTGTGAAAATTTGACACAAAACATTAGTAATCGAGATAATGTAAGGTATCAACAAAGAAGTCATAGCCGTAAATTATGGATACCAGGTGTTGTGTGGATCCACCCGTATAGTTCCGTAGCTAACACATTAAGTATCCTGTCTGGGGAGTATGTTTGTAAGAATAAAACTCAAAGAAATTGATGGGAGCCCGCACAAGCGGTGAAGAATGTGGCTTAATTCGATGCAGGGCAAAGAACCTTACCAGGGTATATATATATGTGGGAAATGCTAATATGCTATGCGTAGCATAGAGGGCCTCAGTGCAATGGCTCAATATTTGAGTTTTTAAAATCCTAACAGTTAATCCAAACCATTCAACATGATCTCCATATTAATTGTATGTGTATGCCTGTATACACACACACACACACACACACATATGAGTCCAGCTAAATTGCTGCCGGCAATATTTCAGTCAAGTGCTGCTGGAGCAATATCTTATTTTGTGATGTTCAAACAACAAATCCAAACCGTTAGATGTTTAGTCTATATTAAAATCTACTTGGAGACCAACTTTTATATTTTTTGAATTTTTTTTTACTATTTATTAAGCTGGTTTGAAAACCGCTGTTTTCAATGCTGCAGAAATTTATTGAAAATAGCGGTTTTCAAACCAGCTTAATAAATAATAAAAAAATTCAAAAAAATGTAAAATTTGGTCTCCAAGTAGATTTTAATATAGATTAAATATCAAATGGTTTGGATTTGTTGTTTGAACATCACAAAATAAGATATAGCCCCCGCAGCACTTAGCTGAAATGCTACCGGCAGCAATTTAGTTGGACTCTATATATATGTGTGTGTGTGTAACATTCTGTCACGTTAAATTTTTTTTTATTATTATTAAGATTCAACATAATTAACATAAATTATCTTGAGAGATTTAAAAGAAATAATAAATATAGATGTAATGTTACATAAATTAAAATAAATAAAATTGATAGGCCACCAGACCAAATCTAAAGGAGATGTCAGCCCAATTTATTTCCAACAGCCCATTTCTCAAATTAATCAACCTTTCAAAATTTAAAATACATGAAACCTTTTAACAGCCTTCCCTTCGATTTTGGAAACTACGCACCCCTTCCTAATTAAACACTAAACCCTAAACTAGACACCCTTTACTTAATTACCTGTCGCCCCAATTTTTTTGTCTCTGTCTCAAGCCGCCCAACTCCTCTATTTTTGATTTGTCTCAAACCTCCCACTTTTTATCTCAAAACTATTAAATATTTGTATTTATAAATCTCATGATCTGAAGTTATGAAGGATTAATGAACGATTTCTCTCCTCTTTCGTTTGGTAAATCTGCAACTAAGGTAATTGAAATTATATCATTTGATATTATATTTACCAATGTTATCAGAATTGGACCGGACATCGAACCGGTAGACCTTCGGTTCATTGGTTCATTAGTCGAACTAGCGGTTCAACCGGTTCAATTACTGGTTTTTTAATACAATTACAACTAATATCCTGAAATATCAACAAGTTGTTAATTTTTTCTTGTCTAAGTCCTTATAAGAATAAATGTCACAGCTTAGATAATAAACCTTCTTCTTAAAAAAAAAAAATTGGTAGCAACAGCCAATGAATATAGTTAAAGGGATCACAAAAGCGTCATTACAACACCTCGTACAAAGACAACTATCTACCATCCTAATGCAACCCGTTAACGGACCTACAAAGCCTGACCAAACAATGCATATAAAACAAATCACAACATCAAACATCATAGAATAAAAACTTGCAAAAACACAACAACATTTCCTATCTCTAATAAATCACAATTGGATGCTTCAATACACGTCAATAACATAAGAGACAATTAACAATACCAAAATATCACTTCAAAGTTAAAAAAAAAAAAATCTATTGTTACAAATAGTCTCACACGCCTCAAGTAGCCTCATACATTAAAAATAAAAGTTTTAGCACTTCAAATGACTAAGAAATAAACCAGCATCTAAATTTAAAAACAAAAAGTTATGATTCTTAAAAAAAAGACACCCCGCCATTAATCATCCACTTAGACATTGCTAAATCAACTTTCTCTTTTTCTTCTTTTGTATGCAAAGCACTCTTAATAGATGGTTGAGCACCGGATGTGGTACAAGACATGAAGTAGTCGTCAACACCAAGTTTTGCATTTCTTTTCACAACTTCTGGCCATTTCTTGCTAACATATAGTTCTCCTCCGCTGAAAGTAATACATCTGCCTTTAGAGCTAGAAGGGGCTGACAGATTGTCAATTTCTTCTTCTTCATCATCAGTCAGATCTATAGGAGATAAGTCTTCGTCAGAATGAATTTGTTCATCTACTTAATTTAACCTTTGTTTTTTATTGGCAAGTTCATCAATCTTTTGTTGCATTTGCAAATGGACAAATATATTTTTCTTAAGATTAGTTGCCTTCCCTGCAAAACAGTAATGATTAGGTTCTTCAAAAATATCCTTAAAACAAAGTTTCATAATTTTCTTTGAAGTAAAGATAAATATGGCATGTCAAAACTAACTGATACATAGAAAAATTAGAAACCAAAAACTCCATTGTTTTGGAATTTACGGTTTCATGCAAAAGTACCAACCTAATTCATTCTGGTTTGTATGAAGACCTAATTCACAGTACCAATATCAAGCCGACCTGACTTGGATTTGATAGGGCCTTATATTAGCTTTTGTAATTATACATCTCATATTTCATATCTTTGATGATAACGACATGTACTTTTCAATAAAAGAAACTAGAATATGATTATACAACATAATAATTGTAATACTAAAAATAATTTTCCAGAAGTGAAGGATATCAATAGAAAAAAATTTCACATGACGACTAAACTTGTGGAAACATATCATCACTCATTCAACCTAATACTATTTCATTAATTGGATACAAATTGATAATTTTGGTGTAGGTTCATAGTGGAGGTGCGTATTGGTAAACTAATCACTCATTCATCACTCACATGACGGCTATGTATTCTCCAAGACGATGTTCCTTTTTTTCCTAATAAGGTGCGTCCAGATAAACTAATAAGTAATTATCAAAAATGTTCTTCCTTCAAAAAGATTATTGCAAAGAATATATATGCATTGTGCATCTTGTTTACTTGATTTGCTTTCTCTTGTAAGTGGCATTTGCAATAATAGAATAGGACCTTTGCCAACCTCTGGAGCAGATATTCAGTAGAATTTCGTCACAAACAATAGTTGCTGCTAGTATAGGCCAGGTGTACTAGACAATTAGACAATAATTGACATCTCTATCACTCTCATCTAAATCTTATTTTGGTTTAAGCATTTCATCAAACACCTTCAGTGCATTCATCTATTCAACACAATCATCTCAAAATTCAAGCTTTTCAAGTGCATGGACTTCAAATTCAAATTACATGATCAGATGAGAATACTTACAGTATTTGATGAAGGTTCTTTGGTGATTTCGTTTCAAACCCAGCCTTAAGAATTTCCTTGAGCCTATGTGCAATACGTACACCATAACAGATATAAGAAGTATGAAGGAGAGAGGAGATCTAATTTCCCATTTCTTTCCATCTTACCGTATGGAGAAAAGGCAGGGAATTGAAAGAAATTGGAAGACATGCAAACTCAGAGTTTAGCAAGAAGAAGATATAACATCAGAAGCGACATTCTAGTGAAATCGATTTGAACTGTGGTTTAACCCGATTTTCTCCAGCGACATTTTGACAAGAACTGGCCGATAAAATTGGTTTTCACCGATACAACAGCACAGCCGATAATTTAAAAGAACCGAACCGGACAGGTGACCGGTTCCGGTTTTTTTCGGTCCAACCAACCGGTCCGGTCCGGTCCGGTTCTGATAACACTGATATTTACTGTACAATAAGTTGAATTGATTGGAATACAATAATCAGGTTTATTGAGTTTATTCTATGTAGTATTTTCTTATAATCTGAAATATTAGTTTCGTTGTTAATTATAATATAATATAAATTTGTTAGTAAAAATCTCTTTAATAATATTAGAAATCTGGAAATATAATTTAATTACGAGTATTACTCTAATTATATAAAAATCTAAACTAAATGGTCTTTTGGATTTCATTAAATGTAGTATTTACGTTGTAATCAAATAGTACTTATTTTCTAGTAACATGAAATCAAGTTTGTTCTTTTTTTTTATAATTTAAAAATATTTCTTAAATTGTTTCCTCTTTCTTCATGAGAATTATTCATATAATTATTGTAATCTCTTAATAAGGAGAAACCATAGTAAAATAATATTTTTGTAGATTTTAGTTTAATTCCAGAAAGTATAAATTTTGGATACTCCTATATTTAAATTAGAAATAAATATTTGACTTCCATGATTGCTCACAATATTTTGGTAGATGTAAAAAAATAAACTTCTGTAAATATAAAAGTTAGAAAATCTAAATTTGAGCAAATATAAAATTTAAAGATCCCTTCTTAATTAAAAATTGTAATAGAAAATAAAACAACTAAAAGATTTTCTCCTTAATTTTATACCGACTTATTTTAGGTTAAATTTATGATAACCGTAATAAGATTTCTGATTTGTTTGCAATAAAATGAATTGTTAAAGTAAACTAATTAAAGTTTATGGGTTAGGGTTAATAACATATAAATATAATACTAATGATATGATCAAGGAGTTTTGGCAAATGAGAACAAGCGAATATTATATATTATTAATTAGAGGTATATTATTGTATCAGATTTGTCTTTTAAAGGTTTAAACGACGCAAGGGACGATCAAGAAAATTACTCAAATATCAGGTGCGGGTTTCCTGGACTTTTTGTAAAATTATTTACTTATTCCTTTGTGTGCATTATATTTTTACTTATGAAATTGTACATGTTGATTCGAACAATCCCTTTGACTTTGTTTAGAGAATAAAGAATATGGTTATTTCGTTTGGAACATATGACATGAATAGAATATATCGATTGAGTATAACATTAGCATAAGAAAACAAACGATCGTTGTGAGATAAATGAACGGAAAGGCTAATACGCGGGGGCTGCTAGTCGCGGTCGGGATCGATATGTGGGGAATGCTAGTCGCAGTCGGGTTCGATGATGGAAAGGCCGATACACGGGGATTGCTAGTTGTGGTTGGGACCGATATGCGGGGAATGCTAGTCGCAGTCGGGTTCAATATTTGGAAGGCCGATATGTGTGGATTGCTAGTCACGGTCGGGACCGATATGCGGGGATTGCTAGTCGCAGTCGGGTTCGATATTTGGAAGGCCGATACGCGGGGATTGCTAGTCGCAGTCGGGGCCGATATGCAGAGAATGCTAGTCACGGTTGGATTTGAGATATAACGTATCACAAATAAAGTAATGGCTAGTGATTAATAAGATTTTAAAGTAACAAGTGCTTACGTACATGAATGATAGTCATTGCATGATAGGATAACATAGATTGCATTTTAGTTATTGATTAAATAAAGTTGTTTAATATGTTAAAAAGGAAGATTTTACAAATATCCGGGCTGGAACTAAATCCCGCACTGAGAGAATGTTCGATCTCTCACCCGTTCCACTTTTATGTGGGTTCCAGGTAAGAAGGAAGAGGCGCCATAACAAGAATGTAAGTAAAGACAAGCAGAAGAATCCATGTTTAACTTAAATGCCACTTATGTTTATTTTGTTTTGTGTGTTCATTTTTCAATAAAACAATACACTTGAACAAGCATGGTTGATGGCGTATTCCTAACCGTGTCGGTCGTGACTGTTGTTGAACCACTTTATTTGTTATTGTAAGACTATTATTTGTGAAATTAATGTGGCATTTGTGGATGTTATTGATAATGTATGTGATGTGTTTACGCCTTACGTATAAATACGTGGCGGGTTGTCTCGGGATGTGACAGTGTGTGTATACACACACGTAAATATATATACACATACATGTGTATATACACATTAGTCACTCTCTATAATATATATATATATATAGAGAGAGAGATGGGCTACGGTTAGTTGCGAAGTAAAACGCGTTTCTACTTCACGCCGTATTTTTATTTTGAAAGTCCAAACGACTGATCCGAACCATTAGATATTTAATCCATATTGAAATGTGCTTGGAGACCAAATTTTACATTTTTTGGAATTTTTTTACTATTTATTAAGTATTTTTGAAAATTACTATTTTGCTGTTAACAATATAAAACAATAAAATTTTCTGGACCATTATATCAGCGACTTTCAAAATTGCTTAATAAATTGTAAAAAATTCCAAAAAAATATAAAATTTGGTCTCCAAGCACATTTCAATATGGACAACAAGATGAATGGTTCGGATTGACGTTTTGAACTTTAAAATCGCAAAATATGAGCGTGAAGTAAAATAGTTGCTTTACTTCGCAACTTACCGAAGCCTATTACACACACACACGCACACACACATATATATATGGGATGGGCTACGGTGAGTTGCGAAGTAAAACACGTTCTACTTCACGCCATATTTTTATTTTGAAAGTCCAAATGACTGATCCGAACTGTTAGATGTTTAATCCATATTGAAATGTGATTGGAGACCAAATTTTACATTTTTTGAAATTTTTTTACTATTTATTAAGCATTTTTGAAAATTGCTGTTTTGCTGTGAATAGTAAAATTTTCTAGACTATCAGATCAGCGACTTTCAAAATTGCTTAATAAATAGTAAAAAAATTCCAAAAAAATGTAAAATTTGGTCTCCAAGCACATTTCAATATGGATAATAAGATGAATGGTTCGGATCGATATTTTGAACTTTAAAATCGCAAAATATGAGCGTGAAGTAAAATAGTCGCTTTACTTCGCAACTCACTGTAGCCCATCTCTCTCACTATATATATAGATGAGCTACGGTGATTTCAATGATGCAGAAATTTACTGAAATTAGCGGTTTTCAAACCAGCTTAATAAATAGTAAAAAAAATTCCAAAAAATGTAAAATTTGGTCTCCAAGTAGATTATAATATAGATTAAATATCTAACGGTTTGGATTTATTATTTGAAAATCACACGACTAAATATAGCCCCGACAGCACTTGGCAGAAATGCTGCCAGCAGCAATTTAGTTGGTCCCTATATATATATATATATATAGAGGAGGGTTCAAATGCACCCTATTATTTTTCTCCATTTTCAAAGTCCGAATAGTCAATCCGAACCGTTAGATGCAATCTATATATTAAGATGTGCTTGGAGACCAAATTTTATATTTTTTGGAATTTTTTTACTATTTATTAAGCCACTTTGAAAAATCGCTAATCCAATAGTCCAGAAAATGTAAAATCAGCAATTTTCAAAGTGGCTTAATAAATAGTAAAAAAATTTCAGAAAATGTAAAATTTGGTCTCTAAGCACATCTTAATATATAGATCGCATCTAATGGTTCAAATTGACTATTCGGACTTTAAAAAAGGAGAAAAAGGATTTGAAACTAAAATACCCTCCTTTGTTGTTCTCCTCTTCTTCTTCTCCTGCCTCCTCATCGTTGCTCTCTGCAGGGCAGCAGATTCAAGATGCAGCTAAGGGGTTTGCAGAAATGCCTCTAATCAGATGTGTTCCTCATTTGATCTTCTACAGCACACTTAGAGATGATATTAGCAGAACTGGTTACACAAGATATGGGCATGAGCTTTGCTGTCAGATGGCAAGAGAAGAGGGCAGCCCTAAGCCCGATGTTATTACATACAACACTATATTATCCATGATTTTGCACAGAGGGTGAGATTAGCATGGCCGTAAAGATATTCGAAGAAATAGTTGCTGAAGAAGTGAGGCCTAATGTTGTCACTTGTACCATTGTAATTGATGGCCTTGAAAAGTAGGGGATTTTATTTCAGCATGGAAGGTGTTTGAACAAATGCCTGGTTGTAGAACATTCTTATTCATGGTCACTACAGCCAGGGTGACACAGATAGTGCTTTGACGATATTTGGTGAAATGGTGATGAAAGGTGTTGCTCCAGATTTTATGGGCTTGGTGATATCGACAGTGGCAGAATCGAAGATGATAATGCAAGGTCGTAAGTTGGATGAAATCACCTTTGACATACTTCTAAATTGCAAGAATGTGGATGAAATGAATCAAATTATCTGATGAAACTAATGGAATTAAAAATACTGATGAGTACACAACACCACTCGGTAAGGATTGACTTAGCACAGGGAGAAGAAGAAGGGAAGGCATTTTAGTCATTAATTATTAGAAGTGGTAAAATTATAAATTAATAAAGTTTGGAGTAGCATTTTTACAATTTTAAATTTTGGAATGACATTTTTACAATTTGAAGGTTTTGGAGTGGCAAATAACCAATTTTCTCAAAAAAAAAAAATAAAGTGCATATTGTTTTCTAAATGAAAGGATCCTTGAACAATTAGTTGTCTTATTAAAATATCCCAAGGTCTAAACCGGAATAACCTCTGAAAAGTACCCACTCGGGTTGGTTTTGGGTTCAAATGGGTTGGGTTCACGCGTCTGAGTGAAATTCTTGGAATTAATATGTGGTAGAGAGATTCTGGTGATCTGTTGGATCTTGGGTCCTTCAAGTGTACCAGATAGAGTTTAAATAAATATGTTTACAAACTATGTATAGAATTGTGAACATTTAAAACTATATGGATATATTATTGTCAAACGATAGAATTTGAAAAAAAAAGAAAAAGAAATAGGCAAATAAAATCAATTAGTTTCTTCATCAGATTTTTTTTCGAAATAAGGTAACGAGACCCATTTCATATAGAAATTGTTTGTAAGTTACAAAAAGGAACATTTCAATTCAGACCAACGCATGTATTCGAGGAGAAACATTCAAAAGATTAGTGTGTTGCATCTACCTTAGACAGGTTCTGAAAATCACAAAAGGAAAGTAAACAGAAGTTTCCTCATCAGTACTGAAGATGAGTTGAAAAATATGAGATTTCGTTCGGCATTATTCGGAAGAAAAATATTCCAAATTCCGTCCATTCACAACAAATATTTAAAAGGGAGAAACCCTAGAAAAAATTTGGCCTGTTCACGTCATAATGTGCATCAAATGTTTATTTAATGTTACAACCAAAGATTCACAACTTGAAAAAAAAAAAATATAAAATATGTAACGACCCACAACTCAAACAAGAACAAAGAATTCTAATTGAAACAAAGAAAAGCTGTAATTCAATTGAACTGGTAAATTGGATACTACAGAAACTAGTAAATAAGAACGATAAATAGAAAACGATTGGTAGAAACTTATAAATTCTTATTCAATTCCTTATTCATTCTCCTCTGAACTGTTACAAAACACTGCCTTATATAGGCTAAGTTGTTTACGAAAGAATTAAATAGCGGGTCCCCTTGTTAGTACTAACGGATTCAATTAATTCCCTACCCGGTCTCGCTTTCTTCCTGACCGAACTACCCAAATCTCCTTTCTTCCCCAACGTGAGTTTGACTGAGTCAAAATAAGAATTGGAACGGGTCACTCCTGACCCGGGACATGACAAAATACAAGATTAACAACAATCCGACCAAATTCAATTCCATTCAATGAGTACAGTTACAATTATAAAAACTGAAAGTACATAATTAACAATAAAAAATTAAACCTAGCAATTATGACAACGGGCAAGTATGAAAAGTTGAACGTCCGAACAACAAACTGAAAAAAAAAAAAACTTATAAAATTATAATGGGACTCAAATATGACCGTTCGTCTTCTTCTTGCATTATTTCGTCTAGTTTCTTTTTACTGCTGGTTAGTAGTTCTACGGAGGGGGGGGGGGGGGGGGGGGGGAGGGGGCGCGGGAGAGGCATTAAGATGCAAAGGGACCTAAAGTCGTCCCTGCTCAACATAAAAAATCCATATAATAAATAAGGGTAGTTAAATTACAATGAAAATAATAAACTAAAAGAGCTGACAATCGAAAATAAAGCCTTGCAGCTTGCCTGCTATGCAAAGTATATGAAATACAAATCAAGTCGAGGTAACAATAAAGAAATTTTACAACCAAATTAAGAAGCATGAGATCTCACGTGTGTACAGATGGGATATGCTCAAATTTGTGTAGATCTTTTCCTTGCATAGATTCGTGCAGCTCAAGTGAGGGCCCACTTACTAATAGCTCTTGAAGAGTCTGCACCTTTTGAAGCTCGGGAAGTGCGTGCAACTTTTCACAATAATCAATTTCAAGGTGACGAAGGTTGGGCATAGCTCCATCTTTTATGTCCCAATGACGTAGATTCTTCAGACGGCTAAGCTTCAGTTTTTCGAGGTTAGGAAACCCTCCGGTTGAACAGCTCAGCTCAGTTCCCACATATGAGTACTCATCTAAATGAAGTATCCTGAGGCTCTGAAGCCTCTCCAATATGGGCATTGGGTCTTCCTCAAGTTCGGAATATCTGAGTACCAATTTGGTGAGGTTTGTTGGAAACATCTCAACACTTGGAACACATATATCTCTTGCCCACATTCCCTCCAGATGTAGTTTTTGTATCTTCCCATGACAAGGTAAGTCTCTTGTACCACCAAATGGTACTCCTCGATATTGACGCTTTACAATAATCCCGAGGGAGACTATCTGTTTTGTCCTTAGCAGCACACCCTTGAGGTTTTCCCACTCTTTTAGAATATTCTCTTCATCAAATTCATTAAAGGAAAATACTAATGTACGCAAGTTGATACAACATCCTAATTCAACAACTTTTTTTTGCTCTATCAGCACATTTTTAACTGTTTGTAGATTTGTATGTTGATCCCATTTTAATGGGAAATAGAAACACCCAGAACCATATAAATGCCTTAGAGTTGGAATTACGATACCACCCAATTCTATATGACAATCTTCTACACTGGATCCCTCTAAATCAATGGTTTCTAGATTATACAAGGAAAGGTTCTGAAATATATCTTTTGGAATTTGGCAATTTCTAAACCCCAAGTACTTCAAGTGTATCAAGCCTTTCAGCCACTGTCCCTGAGTAAAGTTTCTCATATCAACCCGCTCCAGACTTAACACTCTAAGTAGTTTAAAGGCACTATAATTTAGTAGTCCAAAGCCACAATCATTTTTTGAATACCAGCCAAAACCAAAACAGAGCAAAGAAGAAGTGTTTTCTGAATAAACACCATCCTTTGTGAGAGTGCAAAATTGCAGTGCCGCACGGTGCGGTTTTATAGTAGCTAGCTGGTTAATATCTGCTTCTGCTTTGGAGAATACGGTGAAGAAGTTTTCCTCCTTGGCTTTTTGAATAGCCAGGTCCTGCAAAAGATCGTGTATAGTGCAGTATTTGCAGTAGCCATTCCAAGAATTTTTAGTAACTTGAATCAAACACCTACAACAATATTTTTTATACCAATTGACATCACAGAAGAAGGAAAATATTTGTTTATGAATACATAGGTATTTGTTTTAGTCAAAATAAAATTAAAAATCATGAACACTAGAGATATCTTTCGTCCATATATGCGGTGATATATAGAAGTATAAACGCAACTCGAAATGTTGATATTATTATTGTAAAAATTCTTACTCAACTAAAATATTATGTTGCGTATAAATTTGTTTTGCGTGGATGTGTTATGTTGCATTATAAAAAATTTATATGGATAAAATTAAATATGTTGGTATTGCTTTACGGTGAAGAAATTAATTAAGAATATTGCTTCGCGGTGAAAAACATGATTTCTTAATTTTATTTAGGTCTAAAGCCTACGTCTAATTAGGTCGGGTATGATCTGAGTCACATGGAAGCATTTTTATATCGATATCCATTATGATAATGAAAAACTTCTTACTCTCACCGGCATTCGATAAGTTAAGGGAAAAAAAAATCTTATTATTATTCGTCTTTTTGAATATGACATAAGTCAGGTAAACATATAAAAAGTGTCATTCACATCTTGATAAGTGTTTTTGATAAAAAAAAATTTAGAAAAAAGGAAAAAAAATTTAATAATGAATACAACTAATTTGTATTATAAAAAAGATCTCATGTGTGTGCCAAGCCTCAATGATTTAATTTAGGGGAAGTCGGTAGAGAGGGATTTTGAGGACGTTAAACATTTGGTCTGAATGTAAAAAACACATCATGACTTCTTTTATAGGTGATAGAAGTACTTTAAAAATAAACTGAAAAGGATGTACCTTTGCACTAGCTCTTGGAGAAACTTTTGAGCTATGTCCTTCATTGTTCCAGCTCCATGTTCTGGTACGAATCCTTCAGCCATCCACATTGATATAACGTGCTCTCCCGAAATCTTATAATCTTCCGGAAATGATGCAAAATAAAGGAAACATTGTTTGAGATTGTTAGGCAACTCTTCATAACTCCTGGCAAGTACCTTCAAGCACTTGTTCCCATCTTTGTCGTGCCAATCCATGGTCTCATCCAACGTGTTCCAAGCAGTGTAGTTGTGGTCCCTTCTTGTGAGAATACCACCTAACACAATTAATGCCAAGGGTAGCCCACCACATTTTTTTGTTAACCTTTTGGCAACTTCCAATAGATGAGGGTAATTATCAGGTTGCACAGGTTGTTGAAAAGCAATTCTAAAGAGGAGAGCTAGACCCTCAGCTTCACTTAGGCAACGAAGTTTGTATGGTTTTGTATTGCAATCTGCTGCTTTTGCAACATCAAGCAATCTGGTGGTAATTATCACACGGCTCGCATTGCCCACATCGGGTAATGTTATTTTCAAATACTGCTCCCAAAGATCGGTGTCCCACACATCATCTAGGATAATTAAGTATCTCTTGGGTTTCAAGGAACTCTTTAGCTTCCCCTGTAAATCCCTATCTGTTAGGGGTGGATTTTCATTTTTCATTCGAGGATCAACTGAGTAAAGAATTTCTCTCAGGAGATCATTTATACTGTACTTCTGAGAAATGGACAGCCATGATCGACAGTCAAATTGCCCCTCCAGTTCTGTGCTGTTATTAGAGAAAAGAATGTGTTACAAATTTACAATAAATTTATGTATCGTTAAGAATTGGACTAAATTTTGTAACAAATTTATATATCATTAATAAATATATATTATTTGTATTACATGATCTTTGTAAATAAGATATTTCCATCAGCTCATGATTGATTTTTTTGTTACAAATTTACATGATCTTTTCCAATTCCACACTGTGGTTATAAGAATGAATTTGCATCACGAAAAGCAGCAGCGCAAATAAAAAATTTTATTGGAGATTTTTTGTATTCATACTATTACATGATTGATTATCTGTATTCTTAAGATGATCTGGACCACATTTTGTAAAAAAAAAAGTTTGAACAGAGGCTATTGAAACAGAGGCTAATTTTGAGTAAGCGCACATATTGCGGTGATTATATTTCAATAAATTATTGGAATGATATATATAAAATTTCAGTGAATTTTCTGTATCCACTTGAATTATTAAATAATTCCTTCATATAACCCCTTCATGTCATGAAAATATAATATAAGTTTCTGTTCAACTAAAAGGCTGGATTTTGTTCACCATAAAAAAAAAAAACCTTGTAAGGTTGCTGTAGGTAAGAGATGCATGAATGCAAGCTAATTGACTGCTATCCATAATAAATAATTCATGAAAAAAAACCCTTTTCATCACCTGATTATATCGAAGCATTGAATTTAATCACTTCTTTAGAAAGGAAAACAAAATCTTAAACAAAGGATCAAATTTGGGCAGTTGCATGCGCTCTTCACAACAAGTTGGTTTCGAATAAGAAAAAAAATTACGCACTTTATATAAAAACAACCATTTTAAAAGAGAGGACATGCACCTTTTGTATACTTTCTGGGCGAGGGTGGTCTTCCCGAGACCGCCAGTACCCACAATCGAGAGCACCGTGCGCCTTGAAATGCTGCCATCAAGCAGGTGCTTAATAATCTTGACCTTATCATCCTCAAAGCCATCAACTTCTGGATCATCAATATCATCACAAGGTTCTGGATCATCATCCACATCACCAAGAGCACGAAGATCGTCTGTAATTCCCAAATCTCTTCCACGCTGGTAAATCCAATTAAGGTTCTGTGTGATGCCTGTTGGAAATTTAATCAGATTGTGATTTAGTAGAAGAGAGTACCAACATTTGAAGTACAATAGCTTGATGTGTGTATATATATTCTCTCTCTCTCTCTCACAGCTCACTCATTCACACATCTCATATGGTCCATGTCAGTTATTGAGTTCTCTCAATATTGTACATGATACAAGACACACAATATTAAAAACATATATAAGAAATTTCCGGCCCAATCCTCTTAACTGTGAAAAGTTTCTAGATTTGAAAACATTTGAAAAGTAATTTCTTCTAGATTCTTTTACCGGTTTGGATTAGTCAGTTTAGTAGCAATTTGAATAATCTAGCTAGATTATGGATTTGTGTCTCTTCTGAAAACTAAAAATATGGTGCTGTTAGTTATATAACAATACCTTCGAGCTGGCCAGGCAGGTCGAGCATGTAGATTTTATAGTTTCTTTTAACATCCGTCGTAAATTTCGTCTTAATTTTTCTGAGCAAGTTGGAACTTTGTGCACGATTTTGTTCAATCTTCTGCTGGAAGGTATCAATCACAATAGCTATTGTGTTGGCAATTTCTCCGACCTGGTTCAGCCACTCTGTTACCAATTCCGTTTTGTCACGCTTGGAATCAGCATGTCTTAGCAAAGCTTGGATCAGGAGAAGCTCCTGCTGCATCTGTTCGATCTGCCCACGCACGGCCTGCACTTCCTGAACTTTCTTGTGCAAGACACCAGCAAGCTTTTCTAGCACAGAGACCACAGCTTCTGCCATGTATTTCTGATTGTGGGAAGTGTCTTTCTTTTTCTTTCAATGGAGTGGGAGTTGAGAGTGAATAATTGATAGAGCAGTCACATGAGTGGTTATACATAGGCCATAGCGAGCTGGGCTACATAACTAATAAAAATAAAATAAAATAATTTAATTGATAGAGCAGTCACATGAGTGGTTAGAAATGAAGTAACCCAATTATTTAATATCCTTAAAAGATATATTTTGATTTCAAACCTTCAATCTTTTACAGAGAGATTATTATTTTAACCACTAGATCAAAGGCCCATTCTCAACTAAATTAACTTGTTGAAAGGAGAAGATTATTTCCATAGAAGGAAAAATATGTTGTTTCGGACTAGAATTGCCCGGTACTTATCTAATTTCTAGTCGAGTTACGCGCTAGATGATTTTTTCGTCAAATTTTGAAACAGCTGTTTAAGGACTCAATTGCAGTCCAATCTCGGCCGAAATAGCTATTTTCTAAAAATAGGAAATGAAATATGTTACATAGTAAAAATGATAATCATATTTAAATTGTGTTTAACCTCAGTGACAACAAAAAAAAAATTGAAACTATTGTAAATAAAGATAAAATAAACTCTTCCACACTGACAATCTAGTAAGTTAATTTAAAAACTTCCTTACACAATAAAAAAAGAAGAAAAAAACACTAAAACTGTTGAAAATAAAAGATAAAATATTTTGAATTACCATTGTTAAGTTGGAATTTGAGAATTTGAAATAAATATCGGAGAACGTTGGAAAGGTTTTTGAATATCAATGAAAATAAATGACACATGTACTTATTAGTCTTATTAGCTACTAGTCTCATAATTTATTACTATATTTCTCTCACTTTCGGCTTGTACGAATTAAAATTTGACCTGATCTGCACCATGTTTGGACTGGCTTCTCTTTTAAGGGAAAGAGGCCCACAGAGGCATGTGCCACTTAAATCAGCATGTGAGAGGTTCCTACTCAATAATGCTAAAAGCCAATGAGCCGACATGAAAATAAATGTTGAATAGCAAAGGCGGGTTCCACATCCAACTTCATCATAGATTTTCTTATATATTCAAACATATGAGGAAGAATTGGAGATATTGCAGCTTGAAATTAATTTTGATTTCATCTAGCTCATGTAATTTTAGTCTTTTTTTTCTTTTTCTTTTAGTGTGGCAGATGAATTTCTCTCTTTTACCATAGAATTACTTTTTTCATTTTACCATAGAATTATTTTAGTCAAGGTAGATTCGTTTTAATTAATCTCTCACGTACTTATAATATTAATTAATCTCTTACTGGTTAGAGACTGACTATACTACATTCAAAGCCAAAACAAAACATAATTAAAATTTTAATTTATATAAATTAAAACTAATAAGAAAAATATACATCTATCTTGAACACCGTATAATCTAACTATTAGTTGCATGTAATTTTTTTATGAGTAAGGCATGGATGCTATAGATAGCATAAGACCATTTGTGCTACGGCCTCAAAAACTTATCGTATAAATTTCAAACTTCAATTTAAATAGCTCAATAAATTGGTTATATAATGAACTTGTAGAATACTAATTTTTACTATTTTTTTAATTTTTTTACTATTTTTATAATTTATGAAAGATGGTAAAAAAATGGCCTTAAAATAAAAGAAAATAATCAACTTTTCATGTTATTTTTTGTCATCTTTCATAAATCATAAAAAAATAGTAAAATTTTTTTAAAAATAATAAAAGTTGCTATTCTTCACGTTTATTATATAACCAATATATTGAGTTACTTAAATTGAAGTATGAAGTTTATACAATAGATTTTTGAGGCCGTAGCACAGATGACCTTATGCTATCCATAGTACTCAAGCCTTACTCATTTTTTATTGTAGATATTCGTCACCAAATTCTAATATAAATTGAGTTGAAATTTCAAATTAAATTGACATATATAAAAGAAAGATGGTTGACCTTGCTAAAATAAAAAGAAGGCTCATATTTTTTTTTTATTAACAGGCATACATTTTGCATTTTCTAGGAATTAATCATCTAACGTACTAACATTACAAATTAAAGTTAATTTATTTTGAAGATACAATTTATATTTTAAGAGTAATATATAGCTTATAAAAGAAACCTTTCCCTTCCCTTTTCATTTTATTAATTCGGAGTTGGTTAGTTTGGACTTTTGAACTTTGGTGCAGTATATTTCATCAATTGAAGACCTTCGTCCAAACTTTGCATCTCATTTATTTTCCCCCGCGCGTTGAAATTAGGGACCACATCCGTATAGTTAAAAGAGTCATTGATCCGTACAGTTATCTATCACTACTACAAAAATGGTCATTGTACACTCCACATTGTATATGGATTTGACAATTTTATATTAAAACCGTATAGAAATTGTAATTTTTTGGAAGCCCAAAATATCTGTGAGATCTCTACACGGATATTTATTAAAGAATCAGTGTAGAAAGCCTTGAGAGAGCTACACGGA
Source organism: Carex pumila (assembly GCA_033356055.1). NCBI lineage: Eukaryota > Viridiplantae > Streptophyta > Magnoliopsida > Poales > Cyperaceae > Carex > Carex pumila. The sequence continues at coordinate 210,155 of JARJHM010000361.1, forward strand.
CATTTATTAAGAATTCTACACGGATTATTATTTAAATAACAGTGTAGAAAGCCTTGAGAGAGCTATATGGATATTTATATAAAGAGCTGTGTAGAAAGATAGAAATTGTACACAGTTTTATATTTAAATAACAGTGTAGAAAGTCTTGAGAGAGCTACACGGACGTTTAACAAAGAGCCGTGTAGAAATGTTATTTTAGGGTTTTGCTTATATAAAAGACCTCCTTCCAGCACCGTTTTGATCAATTAATACTCTCTCTCTTTGTATTAAATGTTGGTCTAATTTCTGCGCATAAGGAGACCGGATCTGAGATCTTTGAAAGTGATAAGTAAAGAAAACACCATGAATTGCTGCCAATCTAGGCCATCGAGGTCTGCACTTAATAGTTGACTAGTTCAACTATTAAGCAACCTATCTTTCTTTCTACATATAGTATTGATTTTTTTGCATAAATTAAAAAAAAAATGAATAAAGTATTGATACAAGTTTATAATGATTCCTCAAAACATCCTTTTTTTTTTTTTTTTTTTTGATGAACTTTATAGTGGACTGAACTAATAGTAATTTCAATTCTATTATTAATAGAAGTGATGTGTTGGCTAGCAAAGGTCAATTTATTGTTCAGAAGGTTGAATATATAATTGTGAAGGCAATGGAAAAAGGAAGGCTAGCTAGACTCAACAGGTGAAAGAGTATTTGTAATAGTTCTAGCAGCACAAACAGGAAAAATGACGAATCGAGCAAGAAAGGATATATAAAAAGCAGTAGCATGAACTTTCGGACAATGGTGCACCCCTTTTTCTCTTTAATTATGAGATTAATTTATTAGTTTGTTTGAAGCTAGTTGTGAAAAAAATGGTCTTTTGTAGTTGTTGCTACAGAATCACTCACATATATACATGAAGAGTTGACCTCGATCACCTAGATTGCAGCAATTTTTATATTTTTCCATCAGATCTGAGAAAAATCATTGAAGATCAGTACTAACGCTTCTACCTAAAGATGTCTGCACTTCAGAACTATAAAATTTAAATTACTTTGCTATTTTATTTTGGATTTACGGATTCTGGATTGCTTGTATTTTTTTAATTGCAAAACACGTCATGAATTATTAAGACTATCATTTGATATCAGAGCAATCGTAAATTCATATAATATGCAATAATTTTTTTTTCCGAAATTGATTTTCAGTGGTTCGTATAAAAGCTATACAGATTCAATTAATTTTATGTATAAATATTTTCTTATAATTTTGGACGAAAATTTTAATTGAGAATTTTTATTCTCTATTATGTATGCACATATATGTTGATGAATGTTATTTGAAGATGCAATATGTTGGAGATCTTTAACCAAGAGACATCATGTCATGGATCACGTGCATACTCTTTTTTGATATGTTGGATCTAATACGCCTTAGTTTGCATGAAATTCCAGTCCAAACTAGATCATAACCAAGCGTTTTGCCAAAACTTGATCATGTAGTTACTAAGTGGTAAGGATATAACTTTTATACAAACATTTGTATTGAATCTTGAAGAGTATATGTTATGTTTTATCACATGAGATTGCATATACAAAAGGCTTTGTATATATATATGTTGTATGAATTGTAATCTTCTACTTTTTCTTGTTACTAACTAATACCAAATTATAATTATAGTATGGACCAAAACAAAAGTGTTACACCAAGGAGCAGATCGACAATGTCAGATGTATGTGGGCAAGGTGGTTTCAATTTAAATTTTGTAACGCTCAATATGGATTTGTATAATTTAGTATACATGAATTATTTATACTGTTGTATAGTTTTGGAATTCTGAGTTTAAAAGGCCTCTGTTTAATGTTTCTCTGTTTTGAAATTCTAATTTTAAATGGTTAGCAAAATTGGAGGCTAGCCACCAAAAAAAAAAAATTGGGAAAAAAAAGGACAATTCTACACAGACATTTAACTAAACTCCATGTAGAAAGGTATTTAAACATTAAAAAAATAAAAAAAAAGATAATTTTACATGGACATTTAACTAAAATCTGTGTATAAAGGTATTTAAACATAAAAAATAAATAAATAAGAGAGCTACACGGACATTTAGATAAATATCTGTGTAGAAAGAGTAATAATACACGGACATTTAGCTAAATGTCTGTGTAGAAAGAGTAATTGTACATGACTGTTTATGTAATAATCCGTGTAGCTCGGTTGTTTTGAGAGCGACGCTGGCAAGTGTTTGTACACAGTTGTTTGTGTAATAATCCGTGTAGAAAATATTAATCACACACTGGTAAATATCCATGTGTAAATATTCAGGGATTTCTACACCCTCGCATTCAACACGGGCAGAAAATCCGTATAGCTCTGCTGTTTATATCCGTGTACAATCACTTATTATGTAGTAGTGTATATCGGAAGTTTCTACGAAGTTGCCTCTCATTTATCCTTAGGGCCTTAACCATGTGATGCAAAAAGCACATCGTAGGAAATACGCACTGATACTAGGGCTGTAAATGAGATGAGTTTGAGCGAGTAACCCCCAACTCGAACTCAGCTCGTTTAATAAACGAGCGAGCCAACTCGAGTTGAGATGGTAATAACGAGTTGTAGAGCCAACTCGAACTTAGCTCGTTATCAACTCGAGTTGGCTCGTGACTCGTTTATAACTCGTTTAACCAGTGATAGTATTATAACACGAGTTCAAACTCAGCTCATTATCGACTCAAGTTGGCTCACAACTCATTTATAACTCGTTTAACTAGTGATAGTATTATAACACAAGTTCAAACATGTTTTGCACGAATCTCAAAGCACAAATAATAGTCTAGAGATTTGGGTTTGATTATTTTGAGATTTATTGTGACCAATACTATGTAACTTTATGTAACTCGAGTTATAAATGAGCGAGTTAGGGCTAACTTGAACTCAGCTCATTTATTAAATAAGTTGGCCAACTCGAGTTGTAAATGAGCCAAGTTGTAAATGAGCCGAGTTAAACGAGCTGTAAATGATCGAGTTACGAACGAGTTGCGAGTTTGAACTTTTTTGCCCAGCCCTAACCGACACTCATAGTTAGGATAAGACATATATGATGTGTTCTATCAACGGTAGTAAAATGCAATGTATACAACATATATTATATAACACGTTTGTTCAAAAATTTTACTAAATTTATGTCCAAAGCAAAAATACACTGTTTCGAAAATTGGCTTCCAAAATATGGTCAAATTGTACACTTTTTTTTTTATCAAAATCTGTATATATATGACTGTTGAAGGGTATTTTTGAAAATTCTGGAGCGTATTTTTGGACAGGTATTTTCTAATGCTCTAACAATTCTACATAGTTTTACTATATAACAATTGAAGATGCATCTCTCTCTATTTTTTCTTAATTATTTCTAAAACATCTCTTTCATTCCCTTTACTGTTTACAACCATATATAAATGTGCTCCAACATTCATACACGGTTGTAAACAATAAAACCGTGGACACTTTGATCAAAATGTTAAATTATCAACTATTTGACAGAAAATAAAAAAAAAAATTCCAGATCGGCCAAAATTTGGCCGGTCGAATATTAATCGGACCGGCTGGCCTGAGTAATTTTAAAAATCTTGAGCGAAAGTGGATATATTTGTTATTTTATATTTAACGTTGGATATTAAAAAAAAAAATCTTGTCGGAAGACTTGATAGTCAATGTAGATTCGTTTTAATTAATCTCTTACGTAACTATACTAATTCAGTCATTGGTTAGAGGCTGACTATACGTCTATCATGAACACCGTATAATTTAACTGTTATTTACATGTATTTTTTTATTGTACAGATTCGTCATCAAATTCTAATAAATTGAGTTGAAATTTAAATTTAAATGACATATACAAAAGATGGTTGATCTTACTAAAAAGAGAAAGGCTCCTATTTTCTTTTTAGAACAGGGATACATTTTGCATTTTCTAAGAATTAATCATCTAACGTACGTACTAACATTACAAATTAAAATTAATTTAATTAGAAGATACAATTTATATTTTAAGAGTAATATATAACTTATAAAAGAAACCTTTCCCTTCCCTTTTCATTTTTTTAATTTGGAGTTGGTTGGTTTTGAACTTGGTGCTGGTTACATTTCATCAATTGAAGACCTTCGTCCAAACTTTGCATCTCATTTATTTCCATACAGTTAAAGAGTCATTCATCCGTACAGTTAGCTTTATCGGAAGTTACTGCGAAGTTGCCTCTCTCATTTATCCTTGGGGCCTTAACTATCTAACGCAAAAGGCAGTGTAAAAAAACACAGAGCATAGAACAAGTGCTGTAAATAATGATAAATTAAAACTCTTCCACACTGACAATCTAAAAGTCAATTTAGAAACTTCCTTACACAATAAATAAAAAGAAAAATAAAAATAAAATTGTTTAGAATAAAAGATAAAATATTTTGAGTTACCATTGTTAAGTTGGAAAGCTTTTTGAATGTTAGTAAAAATAAATGACATATCTACTTATTAGTCTCATCATTTATTTTCTTTATTTGCACCGATTACTATATTTCTGCATCATGTTTGGATTGGCTTCTCTTTCAAGGCAGAGAGGCCCACAGAGGCAGGGGGCACTTAAATCAGCATGTCATGTGAGAGATTCCTGCTGAATAGTGAAGTGATAAAAGTGAGAGATTCCTGCTGATCAAAGTTAAAGATGCTATTGACAAAGTTAAAAATAAAATATATCACATCACACTAAATATAAAAAGAAGAAAACATTCACGGATTCACCTAGGAAGTTGTGTAAAGAAGCTAGTGCTTTTCTACAGAAATTGTACAGAAAGAGTTACCTTTTATAATTAAGGCAGACCCCACATGTGAATAAGGCCGTGCTTGTCATAGTCCGTTAGCATCTACTTTTTTTTTTGTGGTGCCCCCAAGGATGGTATATGATATTCCTTCCGAAGAATGGTTCAGAATCATAATTTATTATTCTGATGTGAAATTTGAAGCTAGCATGTGAGGATCTATTTTTTTTATTTTGGTGTGCCCATATTCTGTAAATTTGCTTTGTAAATCCGTAATTCAAAATTCACAATGTCTTGTATTTCCTCTTTTTTTTTTAATCCTTAATTTTTTCTTTTTTTTTGTGTGCACAACTGGAGTCTCAAGTCTGATTATATTTCTTTCTTTATTTTTTTTTTGAGGAAAGATTATATTTCTTTCAATGTCCACAATCAGCTGCTTGTCAGTAAAGCAAAGAGCATAAAATACAGTGCTGATTCATTTCTCTTTCTTGCATGCACAAGTAATAGAATTAGATTCTGGTAGCTAAGCATGCAAACAATTCAACATCGTCACTGTATATGAAATAACAAAGCATATATACTTTCTCCAAAAAAAAAAAAAAAAGAAGGAAAAACAACGCATATATACCTTGTTTGTTGCCTCAAGCGGCCAATACTGCTCTACTTGCTAGCACCAATATACAGTGTTGCAGTACAAAATTACCCTTTATGTATATTAATCAAAGTTCATCTCTTCTTTCGCACACTGCTTTGATAATAAGAGTTGGGCTACGGTGCTTCATGAAGTAAAACAAATATTTTATTTCGCACTTATATTTTATAATTTTAAAGTTCAAAACGTTGATCCAAACCTGTTATACTCAGGAACGGATCCACTGTTGCACAGGGGAGGTCAGCTGCCCCCCTAAATTTTCAAAAATAGTGCTAAAAATATGCTTTTTAGACCTCCACCCCTCTTTGGAATTCATTTTGCCCCTCTATAGCCCAATATAATTTATCTGTAGTCAGTCTGGAGCCCAAGTTTATTTTAACGGAGCGGGAGCCCATCTAAATTGGCATTGAGGAAATGGCGGAGCCCAAATTAATTCAAATTGCTTGTAATTGGCAGAGCCCAAATTAATTGCGCAAATGACAAATCTATTCGAATTGCGCAACTCTCTCTCTGAAGACGACGGCGACACAGCTCTCGCCCTCTGAAAACGAAATCGACGCAGCTCCAGAAAACAAAATCGATGCTAGCAGGCAGCAGCTCTCGACCTCTCTCTCTCTCTCTCTGACTCGCAGTAGCACAGAAGCATCGACTACTTTTAATTCTTAAACAAAACAATTTCAAGAACTACTCGTCAAAAAAAAAAAAAAAAATCCATAAGCCTATTTTTCAATTGACTCAAAACCTCAAATTGGAACTCTAGTTAAAATATTTTGTTTGATAAAGCTTAGAAATCAAATTGGATTCTTAATGTTGTAAATAAAAAAAGGAAAAAAAAATCTTCTTTATTGAAATATTTTCATATTAATTTTTATCTTATTTTTATCTCTTCTATATCTTGCCGAATTTTATAATTAAGGAATATCGTACTAAGTGTTTTCTATGAATAGGCCCATGTAAATCTAAAAATTGTTCTTCATGAAGTATTGATTTGAAAGAACTTGGGCCTCAGATCCTTGAAAATTGTAGGGACTATTTAAAATTTGAGAGGTCTTCTAACAGCTTGGGACTATTTAAACATGGGCCGCTATGATGATGAGAAACAAGTTACAGATATGTTATACGAACAATGCTAATTAAGGGCAGTTAGTGTATTGCAAAAACACAATGTGTCAAACACATGTTTAAGAACATGGCATTGGCACAACACAACACGGTCAGTTAGATGTGTGGTATCTACATGTGTATGTGCCATGCACATTTGTGAAAATTTCAACACGACACGGCAAGTACGTCTAAACACGGTTGAGCACAGATGGATATTTTTATAAACTAATTTGGAATAGAGGTATAATTCATAAAAGAATCATATTTAGTAATGTATAGTGGAGTAAAATGAATAAAGACAAGTAATTTTCAAAAACCAGCACGACATAATCAAATACAAGCTAGCACAGATGGCAAGACACGCTTTATTAGGATGTGTTGTGCCGGTAGACGTATTGTGTTCATTTTCAATACTGTTTGACACAATGTACCAACTAAACTATATTCAGGATGGATTAAATACGTCACCACAGATCGTAATGAATATAATGTATAACTTAAGGCTACTACAAACTCAATTCTCCTGCCTTTATTGAATGCACTTGAGATCTATGTCAATAGGCCCGTCCAGGGGTAGATCCAGGATTCTCGTTAGGAAGAGGCAAAAAATTATCGAATCGGTTTTAAATAACTAATTGAGTTTAAATCCATTAACTAAATGGGTACTTGATAAAAAATAATACTTTGACTTATATTTTCTAATAGTTTGACTTGTAATTTCTAATACTCAACTTAAAATTGTAATTATCAATCATAATTCAAAAAATTTATTTTGATTTTAACACTATATTTAATCTGAATTATAAATTAAACATTTAGAGAGGGGCAAAAAGTTTTCAGGAAGAGACATAGTTGGTCGAAATCGACAAATTACCACTAAAACTCAAAATCCAGAGGGGGGCACTTGCCCCTTTGGTTCCACATGGGTCCGCCCCTGGGCCAATCACTGGGTTCCCACTGGTAGTGGAGGTGGTAAAGTTTGATCATCATCATCTGACTCATTTTTCAATTCAATTGACATCTTCCTTATCTCACAAGAGAGTTATCATAACTAATGGAAATAATTAACTAATGATGCCAAATTTCTTGTTGAGTTCTCAAAACTAATTTGCATTAATTTGAATATGATCAATTTGGCGAGAGGAATATGACTTTTTAGTTTATTCCATTTTCTTTTTTTTTTTTAATCTGTTTATTAGCTTTAACTTTTATAGTTTACTTTTATTTGTCATTTCTTTCATTTTGTTTTTTAGCTCAAGTTTGTTTGAGTGACTTGTGTTTATTTTCACTTTTTGCAACTACAAATCTTTTGTAACCGCAATTATCAATCAAATATGGGCTAGACTCTTATTTTTCCTCAAAAAAAAAAAAAAAGAATATGATCAATTTGTTTTTTTATGTGATGATAAAATGTATAAAATATGGGCTAGATCTTTTTTTTTTTGAAGGTCTGACAGTGTGTCAAAGTCGTCTTCAATTTCTCATATTAACTTTTCTATTGTCTGATGTGTCCTTTATTTTTCTTTTTTCAGGGACTTGTCAGGTAACGACTTGTGAGGTGATCTCCCTACATTTCTTGAACAACTGACAGCTCTTACATACCTGTAGGATTCCACAATAACCTATGTATATTTTGTTCAAACAAAAACGTCATCATCCATTAGGTAATTATTTGATGAAACTTTAAGTAACATAACAGGAAACAACATTATTTCTACCACCCTTCCTACTCTTCAGAAAAAAAAAACAAAAAAAAACAAGATGGGACCCTAACTTATAAGTATGTTTTCTTGTTTTGAGTGTTAATTAATTTATGTTCTCTTTTAATGCTATAGAGCAAAATGGCTGATTAATTTTCTTTGGGATTACATAATATTATAAAAGGTCACATAGTAGGTAACGCAGCCCAGCAGAAAAGATCAGCTAAAAGAAAAGTAAAAAACACATAAAAGGGTAAAAATTTGTGTAAGTAAAAGAGAGATTTCCTGTGTGGTTCAAATTCTCAATACAGCATGAAACCACCCATAGGATCATAGAGAGTGCTTGCATAGTAGGGAATATCAGTATCGGGATCGGGATCGGTCCCGGCTGATATTGATACTAGATCGGTGTATTAGCCGGTATTGGCCAATTCGGATCGGAATATCGGACTTTTTTGCCATAAGTTTGTTTTACACTAAAAAAATAAGAAAAAATTGATAAAAAAATAATTTGTCAATAATTTATGTTTAGATAAATTATTACAATCAAATAATCCACTAATAAAATATAATACAAGCATTAAAACTATAAACGTACTCTTTCACTATCAGAAACTATGTCGTGCTGGCTGTATCATTTCATCGTCATCTGTATTATGATAAAAATAGAGATATTGTTGTCCGGAACAAAAAAAAGAAATTGTAGACCCAAATAAAGGATTGTTAACATTTTCATATCCATAGTTGATCTTTTACATCGTCGTCTCTCTTTTGATCATAATACATAGTTAAATAGAATATAAACTGAGAATTCTCTTTTATGCGATATGAAAATGTTAACAATGGATGCAGTAACTACAACAGATTTAATTCTTAATGAAGCAAGCTAATATTTCTTCTTTTGGTGATGTACTTTTTCCAAAATTAAATTATTTTCCGGATATAGCTTGTACATTTTAGTGATCTGCATTTTATGCATTCTGACACATCTTACAGCTATATTTTACCTTAGACTAATCATTATTTAGTAATGTGCTTTTCAAAAAATGATATATATGATTATAAAATACATGTTCTCATCAAAAAAATAAAAAAAAGGATTATAAAGTACATGACTTTTGTTATAAAGAGATATGTAGCATTAATTTTGCTCTTAATTGTTTGTTTCTCGCTATTTTAGTTGAAGAACAGAATAAAGGATACTAGACATCAGTACCTGAGAAAAGAAATGTTATTGGTGTCTTATCATTTATGTAATATTTCAAAGCACAGAAGAAAAAAAAAATGTATTGTAGACTGTTTGCATATGTGATGTTATGGCAGGGTTAGGGTGCTTTAATCAGAGATTAAGAGGTTGACAAATAATAGCAATTATTGAAAGACCATTTGTATTGTTCTGCAATAGCTTAATAGTTACAGTTTGTAAAACCATGATCAATTCTTATTCGTATCTATCTATGCAAGTCAATTGAAATGAACCAAAATGAATTCATGGAAATTGTTTCATTATACTGACAGAGTTTTTGTCTTCTCAAATGCACCTCGTGCCATAGGTTCCATATTCCGTACAAAAGAAAAAAACTTTAACAAATGATTTGCTGAATGTGTAAATGCTTAAATTATAATAATAAAACAACATGTCCATCTTTTTTTTAGTGAACAATTTTATATTAAACCATACCATTGACAAAGGACACAAAGGCAATGTAGCGCCATGCTATCTAAAACTGATATTTATCTTGCTGAAGGACCATAATCTGGTAGTAGCTTTGAATTCCCAATATGCCCCATCTCAAAATTGCCACTAGGGCTAACACCACAAAAAGAATTTGTTTGATAATCACTGCTTATGTCACCAGAAGCTTCGCTCCAAGTTTCAGTGCTAGACATTTCTAGACTCAGGCTTTCTTTGAGCTCTGCTACAACTGCTGTCATGTCAGGCCTCTTAGCAGGTAGGTCCGTACACCGAAGTGCCAGTTCAACAACCTTCCAAATAGAGTTTAAGTTGTATTGGCTTCCTATATATGGGTCCAATATGCTTTCTATGTTTCCTTTGGAGAGCCTTTGCTGCACAAATTTAGTCAAATGCTCGTTCCCTTGTGGGCCTTGGCAGATTGGCATTTTGCCTGTGACAATTTCTAGCAAGACAACCCCAAAACTGTAAACGTCACTTTTTTCTATGAGCTGGGAGGTCGAGGCATAACTGCAGAAATATGAAACAAATTAACAAACTAATAAACAAGTACATGAAGTAATGAAAACTTGAAACAATGGATTAATTTTCCCTCAACAAACATCTATAAATTTCAATTTATATACATTTTATACTTTTAGAGTAATATATTATGAATAGTGTAAAATTGGCTATTATTCGCAGCTTAAAAAGTTTATATGATTGATCTCTACTCATGTTTGACTGTATAGCTTGAAAGTCTCGCTCTGCCCCTGAGTACGACTATTGTAAATTTTATATGATTGACCCCTACTCACGTTTGACCTTATATAGGGGAGTTTAATACATTAATGTCCTTTTGTTACACAAATTACTGTTTTTATTTTAGGTGAAGGTAATTTGGTAAACATGCATCACAGGGGCAACAAATCCCCTCACATAGGAAGGAATCTGGGTCTAGTACCAATACATCCTAAAAAATGGATAGAATAGACAAGTTAGAAAAGAACAGACTAGAGAGGCAAGGAGAACATACTGGGGATCCAAATAACCTGGTGTCCCAACAATTTTGGTGGAGACATGAGTGCCTGAGAACGCCCGGACTAAACCAAAATCAGAAACCTGTGCCTGAGATTTCTGGTAAGAAGAATATTGCTGGTTTTTACGTCTCTGTGAATTAGTGGTGGATTGCACATCTTGTGAAGATACTCCAATCCTGTATGAAATGCAAACAAAGATTAGGTCACTGATGACCTGTGAATCAAGTTGTCCCCTGATGGCAACAGAAAACAAAATTTACATACCTTGAGCAGATTCATATGCAATTCTGAGCCGTTGTTTCCATGAAAGAGGCTGAGTCTTGCCTACAAGTCAAAGATGTTAATTATAAAAAATTTAAGCCAAAATTTTATCTGTCGGTTGTTTAGCACCTTGCTTTTAGTAAGACTAAATCCCTATCCTGCAGACTGCAAATTTTTTAGCTGATTGAATTTGACAATTTGCATCCTTGATTCACATCAAAGTGTTTATTATAGAATATTGGTGAAGTACGTACATAATTTTCAGTTGTAACAAGAGATAGAACTTTTAATTGTGCAACTTTATAACCTTTGAGCTGATCTTGCAAATTTCCTTCTTCAAGGTACTCGTAGATGAGTGCAATGTGATTTCCGTCATTGCAGTAGCCAACTAGTGAGACTAAGTTCTTGTGATGAACCCTCGACAACATCATAACCTAGATACAATTTTAAGATACATTCTGCATTAGGGGTGCTATGCCTTTAAAATGATACACAGTTCTAAACATTATTATACAGCTTTAAGTTTATTCAAAGTGTCACGTACATTAAAGTATAAAAATTCATGTAACCTAAGCTCCTGTTAGAAGAAATGCAGAGCATAGTTGTGCTAGGTCCTGATCACTGATGCAAAATATAGTGAATTATCCATGCTGCACGCTATAGGGCATGTTTGGCTGAGTTAAGAATAGAGACTATTAAAATAGGAGCTATTCGGAATAGCAATGTTCATTCAAACAATATTTTTGCTATTTATAATATCTATAATAGTTGCTATTCTATATTCCTTAAAAAATCTGGAATAGCTACTATTCAGAAGTGTGAAAAAAGAGAAAAAAAAATGTTTCCCTCTCAAATTTCTATCAACACAGTTCCAAAATAACAAAGTTAACACGACTTTTGCCATCTCCGCATCGTGATAATTCGTTTGAGACTCTACTTGCCTATCTTTTCACTTTATTAGCACAATGTTAACACTATATTTTTTCGGTTATAGCTATTTACTATTCCAAATATATAATCCAAACAACAATTTTCCTAATATGAATAGCACTATCTTCACACTAATATGAAAATTACTATTTTTTTTTTGCTATTCTTATCTACTAATATTAAATTTCACTATTCTAGCTATTCTAGCTCCCATCTAGATGTTATATTATATATATATATATGATGAATGACAGATATGCCTATTACCTCATTCAAAAACTGTTGAGTCCCTTGCGAAGATGATTCAGAGCGAACTTTTATGGCAACTTTATTTCCATTTTCAAGTCTGCCCTTGAAAACTTCACCAAACCCCCCAGTTCCTATTTTTTCTCTGAAGTCATTTGTGATAGACTTCAGCTCAGCAAAACTAAATTGCTTTTTGTCAAAATTTAGTCCCTTCCCTCCAGCTCCAGACTTGTCAGGGTCATCAGATACAAGGGAGCTATTTTCTGTACCAAATGTTCTAGGGCCCATGTGAGATGGAGGTGGGTTGATGCGAGGACCTACAAAATATAAATCATTTATAAAATGTGAGGTAGGTGACTGGGCAGTTAAACTCCAATGTGGCTACAATTTCTTTTTATTTATGGTCGTGTTTTCCAATGTAAATGGTATTCAATGTCATCCTAAAAATAAAAGTTTGTAATGAAAAATTACATATAAGCATATATGCATATACCACTAAAAAAAGTTATTGATCTTATTCCCTCTGTATGAGAGGTTGCAAGTAAGAAATTCACATGGAGGATCTCTTTGTGGGTATTTAAAGTGGAAAATTTCGTTTACAAAAAAAAGGGGAAAATTAATAATTATACAACAATTACTTTTCTTCTTCTTCTGGTACAAAAAGAAAAGTGCCACTGCTCCAGCAATCAGCAACACGATAACTATGGCCACTATTACAAAGATAACTGCTTTAGAAGATTTCTTGTGTCCTGATTCACTCTCAGTGCTGTTGAAGCTGTCAATTAAGATTTTGGTCAAATTATGTGTATCCAGGTTGCTCGTTCATGACCTAGGCCAGCATATGGGAAGCTACCTTACTGACAGAGTAACTCAAAATTAGATCAGGACCTATCATTTATTGTCTGATAGTTTTTAGACAGTTCTGGAACATCTAAGCATGGGATGCCTTGCTACTTGTGGATTATGGTATCAATCACAGTAAAAAAATTTGTTCAAAGAAGTGGTAGGAATAAAGGATCATTAATTTGATCAATATTGGGAACATAAACGCACAGCACTGTCAAATGACCATCTTTTTGTCTTTTTTGGAGACCAGGAGGAAGTGTTCTTGAGAGACCACTGTTTTCTGAGATGTCCCTGCAGTAAAAAAGAACATTTGTTGGTATGTTGGGAATTCATGCTCTGGCTAAAAAATAAAGGGTTCCCTTGTCTTACAAATATGCAAGTGATGTCAATTTATCCAGAGAATCAGGAATGCTGCCAGACAAATTGTTGTGAGATAAGTCTCTGAAAGGGTTACAAAAGTTAATTTCATGTAAGAAACTGTCTAATTGCTTTGTTACAGGAATGTAAATGATGCTATTCTGACTTGCTTAGAAAAATTCTTTTTTACTGAATGTTAAATGAACTTACAATTTCTCAAGCTCAGTTAGGTATCCAAACACAGATACCATTGCCCCGGTTAATCCACTGGTTGATAGATTTCTGAAAAAATAGAACTTAATTGCTTCTGAAAAAGAACTGATACAGAAAGAAAAATTCAATTATGCAATGTATTGGATATAGAACTTACAAAAATGTGATCCTGGGAATATCAGAGGAATTAATTGTACAGCTAACGCCAGTCCAACTGTTGTTGGTAGGAAGACAAGGATCACCGTTCCACCCTTTTCTTATACTATAACTCGCCTTGATTGATTCAATGGCTTTAACTGTATGTGTATGGAAGATTAAAATTTTGCTTAAAATGTTCTAAACTAATTTCTTATCAAATTTGTTTCTCTAAGAATTATTTCAGTGAGGACAAAGACCAATATTGGGACAATATAAAAAAGTATAGTGATATACCATCTCTGGTATCTGTGGGTAGCATTGTCACTGGTAAGACTGTGTACAACTCAAATGCATTGAGTATGGGTGGGAGAGTTGCTCTTGTGGAACTCTTAATCGACACATTATAATTTGTTTCGCCTCTATGTGTATACCAATAATAAGTTGGGTTAAGGTACTTCAAGGGAGCAGGTTCTGTGGTCAGTTTCTCTCCATTTGCATAAATGTGGAACTCCCTGAGGCTAGTATTTTGCACGACCTCGATCTCAACAAAATGGAGCACAACAAAGAATTTAGTCCACTCGTCAGATGTCGACCATGTTAGGTCAATGGAGTTGTTTGCTATTGAGGGAACAATAGCTGTCTGTAGCACCGGGGATGGTACCTCAAATGTAAAGCCACCAATGTTTGAGCCTGTGGATATTGCCTTCCATGAAGAATCTGTGTAATTAAACCACAACCGGTCGTGGGTATCGTCAGGGTACCTGCTCTCGACCAACATGATAGATACCTAATATTAATATTTTAATTTGAAATTTGACTTTACTGAACTTTTTTTAATTTAACAAAAGTATCACTCAGTTTTGGGATGTGAGAATTGATCATTACCTGAAAATTTGGTGCTCGGGATAATTTATTGTAGATATTAGAAGAACATAATCGAGAGCAAATGGACAACTATAATATTAGATAAGTAAATTTTCACAAATAAATGCTACATTTTGCATACCTCAACAAGGAATTCTTTGATCCCATATCTAGTCTATTATAGAGATTCAGGGATTGCGTAGCATTTGCAAGTTCATAGAGAGTGTTAGTCAATGGTCTCAACTCCAACGCCGAGATAAACGGTGTCCCAAATCCGGTATTCACCAGACAAACTTGTATATAATTAGCAGGGACAATAGCAATTATCTCGTAATAATTCCAATAATCAGGTCTTGTGATGTTAATGGTAGACCAGAAATTGACACCGAAATATAAATCAAATCTGGGAATAATTTGTAATTTGTCATAGTTCCCATAATAGAATATTGCTCTCACAAGATATTTTGATCCTTCTGTTAGTAGCTTTACAGTGTAACAGTTTTTAGTACCATTAGGAAAGCTCCTGAGGGTCTCGAGATTTGTATACATATTTTTGTCCACTGCATACTGACTAGAAATTTTTCCGTTCAACCCCGTGTCGATATATTGATCGTCAGATACGTATGTCAACCCTGTGAAGCTATCAACATAACTAGTGTTGCTTGCAATACCACAGTCTATGTTTATGAAACCTGCAAAGAAAAGAAAATTGTAATTGTTGATCAAATTGATTTCTTCAATTTTGATTGAATTATTTCCTTTGGAGTAATCATCTAATATATATTGGAGAGGTCCTTACATACTACTAATATAGCTTTTTGTCAAAAGGTAGTATAGTATTAAAAAAGGTTTGCTTGGGAACATAAATTTTACGCATACAAAATTAATGAATATGAAATCAGAAAAATCAATTTACAGAAATTCATGTATAAAAAAATACATAAAAGCAGTCAAACTATGTTGTTTACCCAAATGAAAATTGGAGAATTTCTAGAGCAGGTGGAATTATTAGCCCAAATGAAGTTGGAAAAATGTTCCAACATTTGTTGAGTGATAGAGATATACATTGGAGATATTAGTGAGCGTAGAATGTGGGAGATAATTAGGAATACAAGAGTGGTAGGTAGGAGATGATTAGTGGAGATATTTAGCAATATATCATAATCAAGAATATAAATAGGCTCCATCTAATTGTAATCAAGACACAAAATATCATAGAAGGAAAAATCGGAATCGGAATCGGGATTGGTCTTTTGACCGTGGAATCAGAATCGGGTGAATCAGTCAAAATCGATTGAATTGGATTGGAAACTCGGACTTTGTTGCCAGAAATTTGTTTTATACTAAAAAATTAGGGAAAATTGATTAAAAAAATAATTTGTCAACAATTTCAATTTAAACCAATAATTATAATCAAATAATCGAATAATACAATATAATACAAGCATTTCAACACTTATATTTACATATAGTTATGTATTTTAACAATAAAAGATAGTATAGTATGGTGATAGTTGGCTTGGTTGATAACCAAGAGATTCTTTGTTCAAGTCACGCTGGAGGGGAAAATTTTTAGAGATTGATATTTGTGTGTTTTGGCTGATGGTATGACTCGAATAGGACCATTTTGTCCGAAATCTGATTGGAATCAAAGCATTTCGGTCGAATCGGACGGAAAATTCAGATACCGTGTAACTCGGCTTATTGTTTAAGGCCGGGCACAGTGGCGCTTCGTGAAATTAGGAAGTACCAGAAGAGCACCGAGCTTCTCATCATGAAGCTCCCATTTCAGAAGCTTGTCCGAGAGATTGCGAAAGATTTCAAGATGGATCTGAGGTTTTGAGCTCAGCTGTAGCAGACTACTGAGTGTCCAACCCACCACTGTTGCAGACCAGAGCCACCCTTGCCCCGCCACTGCCACCACTGATCTTAGATCAGCGCTCCACCTCCACCGCCATGCCGGATGCTGGATGAGCTGTCATCGTCGCACTGGTCATCTCCAGCTTACACTGGCCCACTGTGCCGAGCACCCCGATCATATCGAGAGGGGACTCATGACCGCTCCATCGGATCTGCATCATCCCTCACATGGTGAGCATCTCAGATCTCCACCGTGTTACAATGATCCGACACATCTTAGCCATCGGTTTCAAACTCAAGTTCTTTCAATGTGAATCATGAAAAATAACGAAAGAAGCACAATCGCATCCGGGTTTCAAGATTTTCGTTTTGAGACTTCACTACTTCAGATGGCTAATGGGTTATCTGTGTGTAAAATTTAAAATAAACTATCTCAAAAAGTACTTGGCCCATTTCTTTATAATCCTTTGCTCAATCATAACAAATGCATGTTGATCATGCAAACTGATCTGTTAAGGAAAAATAAATGTATTTTTTTTACAGTCAGAAGTTGGGTTCTGCCCATGAACACAAACGAAAACCAGGAGGAGCAATATCAGAAGATATGAGCATGACAAATGCATTCTTCATAATTAGCAGTTAAAACTTAAAACTTCGGGATATATAGCCAAGAAATCTAGTATATATATGTATGAGTTTGCTAATTAATATCAAATTTAAGGGACGATTTAGTGAATTTATTGATAGCCTGTTAATTTTGTCATGTAGTCTAACACATCATTAATTTTATATCTTTTGAGTATTTTTTTTAATTGACAGTTGACGCAAGACGCGGTAATCATTACCAGATCGTCTACAGTAGAAATTGTGAAATGCCCGTCCGATTTGTCTTGTTGCGTTGAGATTTGCACTATTCCAATAATTTTAGAACACATTTCGTGCAAATTGTAGAGGGGCAGCCTAGTACTTATCACCAAGAAGTCAACGGAAATATGGCATGAATCAGATCTCATATCAGCATAATTAATTAACTCAATTTATCTTGTTCCGAACCACTATTGGTTAATCTTTTTTCTTTTATATGATTACATGGCCTGTAGGCATTTAACTAAGAATGTCAATGCACACTCTGGAAATGAAAGAGAATGTTAATGCATGTGCACTAATTGCTATTTTTCAATTAAGATTTACCGAACCATAAACAAGAAAAAATAAGAAATAGCTCTAAAAGATAGAAGGAAAATCAGTCTTTCCGGCCCAAAATCAAGCTGTACCGATTCGATTTCAAATCGAGTTATACAGTATGTAAATTTTTGGTCCAATTTCAGCTGAAACAGCCCGATACCAGTCAAATTTCGAACGAAATGGTCGTACCATCGGCCGAAACGTACAAATACTGATCTCCAAAAAAATTCCCAGACTGAAACCAATGACCTCTTGGTTATCAACCAAGCCAACTACCCCCACACTATACTCTCTTTTGTTACTAAAATACATAACTTCGTATATTATATTGTATTAGTGGATTATTTGATTGTAATCATTTATTTAAACAGAAATTGTTGACAATATTTTTTTATCATTTTTTCTTATTTTTTAATATAAAACAAGCTTCTCATAATAAAGTCTGAGTTTTCGATCTGATTCGGTTGATTCCGACTGATTCCGATTTTTCCTCCTATGCTCTAAAAGATAAGGGAGCTAGAGAAATTAATATGGGGTACAATTGGTATAGAAAGAAGAAATCTTTAGTTTTTTTATTCCATATCTTTCTTATTTTTTTGGTCTGGATGGGTAACAAGGTGGGGGAGAGCAAATGAGCAATTAAGTAATTAAGCCTATAAAGCTAAATTACATTGTAACCCCAAAGATGTCTGATATAACCTATAATTTACAGCCCTGTTTTAGACAAAAACCTTGGATATATCCTATAATTTATAGCCCTTTAGCTCCTTACATAAACTAAAAATTGGTAACTTCTGCATGAGGCAGTTTATAATTTAATTCGCATTAATAAAAATAAACCCAGACCGGACTGGGCGGCCTGACCAGAAAACAAGAAAAAAAATAAAAATAAAAACACGGAACCAGAGATCATTCTGAGTTGGTTCAATAACAAAATCGTATATGCATTAAAACCGGCTGTCAAAACTGGGTTTATTGACTAGCTTTTACAAAAACCAGTAAACCATTTAACAAAGACAGGGTTTTAGGTGGAAGCAGCGCTGAATTTTGTGAAAGAAAACAAAATCGTATATACTTCGTTTAGTCGATAAAGCTTCGCTGCTTCGGGTCAAAAGGAAGCGGCGATAATCATTTGTTTTCTTTCACTTCCTGAATTTTGGAGTTCGTTGGATTGATTTTTTTGGGCTTATATAGTGGTTTTATACTGATAACAATTTACTTAAAGAAAAAACAAAGAAAATACTGAGAGAAATTAGGCAAATGTAATGCATACTAGAAGACATAGAAGTCTTACCTGAAGAATCATGCTGGCTAGTGACCCCAATTATAACCACAGCTATTACCAGAAGAACTGAGCAACTCCTCACCATTTCTGACAAGGACAATTCTTGTTCTTGTCTGGAAAAGCTGAGCAAGAACAACTGTTCTTTACAGCGCAACTGCTATTTAGTCACAAGTAATCTCCACTTGCAAATAAAGAATGTCACTTTCTTAGCATCTCACCAGGTCGCAAGGACATCACGTTCTTTCATGTGAGTCCTTGACTTGACTCAATAAAAAAAAAAGTCAACGAGCCTATCGTAACCAGTTTGATCATATAAATGTGCACACCAATGACAATCCACTGTTTTGTTCTAAGCCTCTCCATTTTCCCATAACTTGTTACACGACCAAGAAAAAATATTTATAAGTTGAGGCAATATTTTGAATGAGATAACAATTGTAATGTCTTGACTGGGTCAGTCTTGAAGATTTGGAGTCCAGAGCGGGATAAAAGTTTGAACCTTTTATATGTTCTAATATTTTATTTATTTTTAATATCTACAGATTAATTTTTTTTAATATATACAAACTAAAAAAATATATATATATATGGGCTTCCTTGAATCTTGAGACCCTAGGCCATCGTCCTGCACAAGAGCCGGACATGTGCCTCGAATACATTAATTTTTTATAAATTTTTTCAAAAAAATAAGAATAAATGTTAAGCTTCCTTTATAATTATTTGGGTTAGGATGGGAAGTGTCTTCCATTATCAGATTAATTGTGACTCTACTGGTACGGTACTGACTGATTCAATTTATGTCACTGTTACATATATGGGTTCTACTAACAAATATAAAAGACATCTAATAACGGTCTAGGGGTCAAACTTCCAAAACTTAATCTTCGACTCTCGAGATTTCTGCTTCAACCAGCAGGTTTGGAACCATAATTCTATGTCATTCAACTGGCATATCATAACAAAACTGTGACAAATAATTAATCAATTGAAAATTAAATCTTTACTTTAAACAACAATATTTAAAAATGAAGAAAAACTATACATTTGGAAAAAAAAAACTTTAACAAAATTTATGTTGTATTATTGTAATAAGCCTTGTCAACTTTGGATACATGTTTGCATATCTAAAAATGAATACAAACCAAAAAAAAAAAACGAGCGGGAATAAACTATATAGAGTAAAACATGGGTGTTCTTATGCTCACCAAACATCCGAGTGGGAATAAACTATATAGAGTAAAAGTAGGGTGTTCTTATGCTTATCAAGGTGTTTGGTGAGCTTAACTCCAAAATATATTATATCGGTTTCAAACGACAAATTTGAGCCGTTGAAATCCATCTCCTTCATAAGTGACGAATTTACGTGCAAATATTTTAAGTTTTTGAATTATTTTAGTATAAAGTCAAATGGTCAAAATTAAAAGGTTTATAAATTAATTTTAGTGCATTCATTTTTTATCACTTTTTGACCACTTGACTTTATACAAAATTAATTCGAAATTCTAAAACTTTACATGTAAATTCATCACTCATGAAGTAAATTGGTTTCAATGGTTTTGGATTTATGGTTTGAAGCTAATCTAATAGATTTTAGAGTTAAGCTCACCAAACACCTTGGTAAGCTTAAAAACACCCTAGTTCTACTCAGCTATATATGTAGAATTACAG
Organism: Carex pumila; assembly: GCA_033356055.1. NCBI lineage: Eukaryota > Viridiplantae > Streptophyta > Magnoliopsida > Poales > Cyperaceae > Carex > Carex pumila. Next base: position 230,965 of record JARJHM010000361.1, read on the forward strand.
TACCCACAATATTATATTGTAAACTATATATTGGGTCAATTTAATTAATTCCCACAACAGATGGGTTGATCCATTGATGTATGTGTACATATATGCATATAGATACAAAAAATGGGGCTCAATTTAGTTAATTCCAATAACATATATATCGGTTCATCAATTGATGTATGTAGGTGTCCATGCATGCATATAAGTATCAAAAAATAAGAGTCAGTTTATTTAATTAAAGTACCCACAACATTTTATTGTTAAAAAACAACATATAAATACAAAAAAATTGAAAAAGATAAATGCATGCATGCAGATCGGTTGGGTTAATTTAGTTAATTCCCACAACACGATAACATATTGTGTGATCAATTGATCACGTATGTGTGCATGCATGCAGGCATATAAAAAGAAAAAATGGTGGTCAATTCAATTAATTCCCACAGATGGGTTGATCAATTGATGAGCTTATATTGATGTATGCATGCATGCGCAATATATATAAAAAAAGGCACTATCGAGCTATCCTCATACCACGCGTAGATGGCACATGAGGTAAAACTCCAGAATACAAACATTTTTAATCTCGTGAAGTAGTGACCCCCCCTCAAGAAAACTAGAGCAAAAGAATTACTGTCATTGATGTTGAGGAGTGGTAAAGAGGTCCACAGGTTTTTCAATCTCTTCGTCAGTATGCACATACGCACCGCCTCCTCAGACTCGAGCAACTCTAAGATTTTCAGAAGTATTGGGTAGGACAAATTACTCATGTAATCACTTATGAATTTAATTTGTTAAAGGAGAACTAGTGAGAAGAGAGGAAGAAATAGGTGAACACACAAAGAGGGATAGGGAGAGATCTGAGAAACCCTAACATAAGAAAGGTGATCACATAAATTTAAGTTGATTAGACCACCATTTCAGAAATTAAACGTTTTCAAATAACACACGGTATGAATTTCGATAAAAGCATTGAATCTAAGCTAGCAAAAATATTAAATCACACAATTGTAGATCCAACGATCAAGTTCTAAACTCAAGATTTCAAAGACCTTAGACCTATACTATCAAAAAGTCGGGTTTCGTTTCTTTAATATTTTTTTTGGAATCAATGCTATCGTCTTAACAATCGGACCGATATTCTTAGTACCTACACCATTAGTTGAGGTTCAATATATTCCATCACTGTGTGGTTGTTTCAGCTGCCCAATATTTTTGTATCAACGCCATCGGCTCACTAGTTAAGGCCATATGTTGAACCGATGATGTTAATGAGAACACAATTATCCATTTTACACCAAAAGTCTTGCAAATTTTGTTTCAAAATTGAACCATCTGATCTGTAATTTCGTGATTTAATATTTGTGCTTTCTCGGATCTGACGTATAGATCTAAATTGAATATTTGTGTTACACTATGACAGTGTATTTTATGATAGGGTTTTTCAAATGTTGTACCTATATTCCTCTCTACTCGCGCTCTTCAATCGCTCATCTATTTTTCTCTACTTGACAAATTATTGTATTTTTTTCATGACGAGGTATAAATACTCACAATATTTGATATTGATACGTTCAACCACTTGCAACCTTCTAGAAAGTGGTCTCAGTTCAAGGTAGTTAGAATTCAAAGGATTTCGGAGAGATTTTGCTAGAGACTATTATCAGGTTTCATATAAAAAAATAGCTGCAATGTGCGGGTCAACCGTAGTATACCCGAAATTTTTATTTATAAGAAAACAAAAAAATTTAAAATTAAAAATAGAAAATGTTGTATGAGAATTTCAAAAATGAGAAGGCAGGAATAAGCCATGGTGTCCTTGTGGGACGCCATAGCACATCTCAAACAGGGAAAAAAAATGAATGGGGCATGACATCCCACTTTATTTTTTTTTCCTTTTTGTTTCTGGTTTGAGATGTGTCTAGCTTCCTATGGGATGCCATGGCTTATTCCTACCTTCTCATTTTTGAAATTTCCAAACAACATTTCCTATTTTTAATTTTTTTTTTCATTTTCCTATGAATAAAAATTTCGGTAGTATACATTATTCTTTATGAGTTGTAACAATATTCAAAATTGAAGCATCCCTCAAATTTAAAAATGGAAACACTTTACTTAACAAATATTAAATTTGGGATCGTGATAAAAACATGCTCGTTTGGCATCCACAAAATTTTATTTACCCTTTTGTTTGATCTGTACCGTTTCCAATGTGTTTAATTTGTTTTTTTTTTTAACTTATTCAGTATGGATATAAATAAAATTTTGTTTTCATCAACGAAATAATGTAGCATTTTTCTCTTAATTGTCCGTTTCTCGATATTAATTTTAATTGAAGAACTGAACAAAAAATAATAGATACATAAATGAGTGTTTTTGAATTTGCTTGCTTTGATAACAACAAATAAGTTGAGCTGACGTTGAGGGAGATATCAGTGCCTGAGAAAGAAAATGTATTGGGCAGTCTTATCATTTATGTAACATTTTAAAGAACAGAAGAAAATAAAATGTTTCTTGTAGACTGTTTGCATATGTGATGTAATGGGGTTTGGGTACTTTAATATATGAGATCTTAAGAGGTTGACAACAATTATTGAAAGATCATTTCTATTGTTCTGCAATAGCTTAATGGTTTCATTTTGTGAACCCATGATCAATTATTTTATTTTGAAGGTCAATTGGAATTCGCCCACTGACAGTTGCATTAATTTAAACAAAAAAAAAGATTTACAACCTATGTATTTACAATCTATACACAGTGAAATCGCAAGAAAAAGCAAACAGAAGATAGTAAAATAAGCAAATTACATATCAAGACTCCCTGTGATTCAAGTCCTTTAGCTGTTGATCAAAACTCATGGGTCTCTCTACAAATTGCGGTACCAACACTGAATTCAAATACTAGTATCAGTTACCACTGTTGCCACTGGTTTGTCTTCCTGATGCCGGACAGAACAGAAATTTGTTCTAAAGGCGTGCGATACCGATAATCTTTAGAGAATAAATTTGAGAGAACACCAAAATAAAAGAGAGAATTGTCTCTCCTTGATTTTATAGAAAATATCCAGAAAAATTGTTTCTTTTCTCACCCACAAACCGGGTTATATAGCTAGTACTCATTGCAGAAATTAGGAAGGAAAGTTGCTAATATTTGGTAACATATTACACAAATATTTTAAATTACTAAAACAGAAATTTAACAGCAGGGAGCTGCTGTCCAGAGGAAAAATTAATAAATAAAAATCTAAATAGAAAATATACCATAAAGCTAAACTAAGTAAATATCTTTTCTGATTTTCTCCTGCATCAGTCGCTCCTGGTTGAAAAGAACTCGCCCTCGAGTTACTTTCCTTGTAGACCTCTTTCAAACAGTACAAATTTAGAACAAGCACTGTTAAAGAATATGGGAACCGCATCAGATCACGGGGAACAAGAATAGAGTTGTGCAAACTACAAATGGGTAGTCTAATGATCGGCTCTGTGATCTCATCAAAACTGAAATGAAACTGAGTAATGCTACATCTAAAAAATGTGAAGTACCCTTCATTTGATATGCCACTTCTTGGTTTTAAAAAAGGATCTTCATATTCATCCCTTGAAACATTTGTATTGATTAAACAAATTTTCTACTGAAATTGTTGGAGATCATCATTTGTTGTTGACAAGGAACAAATTTCTTTGGTTGAAGTATTTGTTGTGTTTGAAGGGGAGAATGATGACTCCACTAAAACACCGACAAGGTCTTTCTCAAAGGACTCTATTTCTCTTAGGGACTCCCCCAAGTTTGAAGAAATATCATCATTATCATCAACATATTCATCATAAATCGGTGGGGAATCAAATGACATGTTCTCACATGCAAAAATTTTAGCAATCTCAAAAACACTATGGCTTGTCCTGATACAATCTTGAAACGGGTTGTCGAAGGTTGAATCTGAATCAGTTTCGTTGCCTTTCGCCTCATGACTGTTCACTTTGGTGTTGTGTTGATGTATAGTCTCTTCATCACATGAAGCCAAAGAATTTTTGTCGTGGAAGGGGACGATCTCTTCATCTTCTCCACTGAAATATTCTGCTTTAGTAGCACAATACAAACTATTCCAGTCTTTCGAATGGTTGTCTCTCTGCTGGGGGTGAGGTGAAGGAGAAACATTGTCGCTAAAGATGTTCTGAAGGCGGTGGGGAGAAGAAATGTTGGTGTAGCTCGCAGATTCGTGCCTCGGTCGGCAGTCTCGACTCATGTGAGTTTTTCTTCTCGAAGATCCATGCCTCATTCGACGGTCTTGGTTTCGATTGGCAACCTCCAATAGCGAATTACGCCATAGGAGCAGGGTTAACTCTACAATCTGTCTCTGCAGATCCTCAATCAACATAGCGTCCTCGATGCTGCGATCACAGTGCAGGACTTCCTCCATCGGAACCTGCCCACAGCAACCACCATGATCACCACGTCCACCAGCCATTAAAACTGATGAAACAACAATAAGACGAAGGATTTTGGCTCTAATACCAACTGACGCTGGGCACAACAGAAATTTGTTCTATAGGCGTGCGATACCGATAATCTTTAGAGAATAAATTTGAGAGCACCAAAATAAAAGGAAGAATTGTCTCTCCTTGATTTTATAGAAAATATCCAGAAAAATTGTTTCTTTTCTCACCCACAAGCCGGGTTATATAGCTAGTACTCATTGCAGAAATTAGGAATGAAAGTTGCTAATATTTGGTAACATATTACACAAATATTTTAAATTACTAAAACAGAAATTTAACAGCAGGGAGATGCTGTCCAGAGGCAAAATTAATAAATAAAAATCTAAATAGAAAATATTACCATAAAGCTAAACTAAGTAAATATCTTTTCTGATTTTCTCCTGCATCACTTCCTGGGAGAAGACCTTCCTGTTACGTTCGGGCCACAGTGCCTGAGTTTTGGTTATCAAAATGGGCCTGTATGTGTAGTTTTAGTAAACCCCACCAAAATCCTCTCGAATAGCTGCATTGGTGCAATATAAGATCCCTCGTTATCATTACACTAGTTCCGCCCAGTTTGTATAGCCCAGTGTTATGTTGCAGCTCTGGTAATTAGTACTTCCTGCATCAGTATCTTATTTTGCAGCTCTATCCAGATAAAAGTCTTTACCTTTAAGGGAACCTTTATCTACCACAGAATTTTGTGAAACCTGCAGACCAGTTCACTGTTTTGCATTGTCTTGTATGTTGAGGAACTGGTAAAGATGCCATGCTCTGTCCATCGCCTTGTCAGTTTCTGCTGATTAATTTGCATTATTTGTAGTTGAGCACAAGTAGAAGGGCCTGATGGTAATAAGTGACCTTGTGAATGATTGATTGCTATCATGGTTAATTTGCGTTGCCTGACTTATCCCGAAGAGGAAGCACATAGTTTGATCTGCCTCAATTTTCCACAACCATTTTGTGAACATTGCCTCATTTTGCACTCTTAGGTCCAGCACCCCCATGTCACCATTTTTCTTTTGTGTACATATTTTGTTCCAATTAACAAGGTAATTAATCCCTTTGCATGTTTTGTTTCCTTTCCACAGGAATCTCCTTCTGGATTTATCTCTGTGCCTGAAAACCCATTTCAGAATTTAGACGCTTGCATGTAGTGAAGTGGGATTGTGGACAATACCGATTTTACCAGTATAGCCCTACCCCCAAATGACAGAAAGCTTGATTGGCATCGTGGCATCCTTTTCTGCACTGATTGATCAGCGGTTCAAAATCCAACATCCAAGGCTTTCGTAGTATCACTGGGAGTCCCAGATACTTCATCAGTAGGTGAGAGTGTAATTAATCTATGCATGTCAATAAAACGAACCAAAATGAATTCATGGAAATTGTTTTATTACACAAGTATAACAGGGTATAAGTCTTCTTAATAGCAGCTCATGCCATAGGATCCATTTTTCTTACATTCAACCTCACCAAGGAAAACTTTTAAGAAAACAATCTATAAATGCTTAAATTACTAAAAGAAAACAACCAGGTTTTTTTTCTTACAAATAAACAATTTTTACATCAAACCAAACCACTGACAGGGTAGGGGACACAGAGCATGCAGCACCTTGCTATCTAAGCTGATATTTATCTTGCCAAAGGACCATGATCTGGTAGCCCCGAGCCACTTATTTGTGCCATCTCAAAATTTCCACTATACTCGCTTATGCTCTCCGAAGCCATGCTAACTATTTCAATGCTAGACATTTCTAGATCCATGCTTTCTTTGAGCTCTGTCACAACTGCTGTCATGTCAGGCCTCTTATCAGGTAGGTCGGTGCACTTCAGTGCCAGCTCAGAAACTTTCCAAATTGAGTTTAAGTTGTATTGGCCTCCCATATATGGGTCCAATATGCTTTCTATGTTTCCTTTCGAGAGCCTTTGCTGGACAAACTGAGCCAAATGTGTCTGTTGTGGGCCTTGGAGGATTGGCGTCTTGCCGGTGACAATTTCTAGCAAGACAACCCCAAAACTGTAAACGTCACTTTTTTCTATGAGCTGGGAGGTGGAGGCATAACTGCAGAGATATAAAAAATATTAACAAACAAACAAGTACATGAAGTAATGAAAACTGGCAATAGTATATCTTATGCTTTTGTTACACTAATTACTGATTTGGTTTGAAGGTAAAATACAGGGGCAACAAATCACTTCATATAGGACCTTGGTTTAGTGCCCATACGTCTTAAGAAATGACTAAAACAGACTTGAGAGGTAGGGAGAACATACTAGGGATCCAAATAACCAGGTGTCCCGACAATTTTGGTGAAGACATGAGTGCCTGAGAAAGCCCGGACTAAACCAAAATCAGAAACCTTTGCCTCGAGATTTTTGGTTAGAAGAATATTGCTGGTTTTTACGTCTCTGTGAATTAATGGTGGATTGCACATTTTGTGAAGATACTCTAATCCTGTATTAAATGAAAAAATCAGGTCACTAATGACATATCAATCAAGTTATTCCTTGATAGCAATAGTAACAAAATTTACAGACCTTGGGCAGATTCATATGCAATTCTGAGTCGTTGTTTCCATGAAAGGGGCTGAGCATTACCTACAAGTCAAATATGTCAATTATGAAATTTATAAGCCAAAATTTTGATATCCTTGTTGTTTAGCACGTTTTTAGTAACATTAAATCCTCATCCTGCAGACTGTCAAGTTTTTATCTGATTGAATTTTACAGTTTGGATCCTTGATTTACATCAATGCGTTTATCAATAAATATTGGTGCAGTGAATAACTTGCAGAAATATTGATACTAATCTAATTTTGAACAAGGGAAAAAACTATAGTTCTGCATCTTTACAACCTCCAAGCAAATTTTGCAGATTTCCTTCTTGCATGTACTCGTAGATGAGAGCTATGTAATTTCCTTCCTTGCAGTAGCCAAGTAGTGAGACTAAGTTCTTGTGATGAACCCTTGACAACTTTTCAACCTAGATAATCATTTGAGGTACATTCTGGCTTAGATGCTCTTCCTTTAAAATGATGCTCTCATCTAAATATTTTCCATAGTATACAATATATTCAAAGTATTACTTCCTTTAAAGCATGAATGTTCAGGTAACCTAAGTTCCTGTAAGAAGAAATGCAGAACATAAAATGTACTAGGTCCTGACTACTGATGCAAAATATAGGTAATCATGCATGGCGAATGCTACAACAGTGAATGACAGATACCATTGTTACCTCATTCAGAAACTGTTGAGTCCCTTGCGAAGATGACTCCGAACAAACTTTGACGGCGACTTCATTTCCATCTCCAAGTCTTCCCTTAAAAACTTCGCCAAACCCCCCAATTCCAATTTTTTCTTTAAAGTCATTTGTGATAAGCTTCAGCTCAGAAAAACTAAATTCTTTTTTGTTGAAATATAATCCATCTCCTCCAGTCCCAGACTCACTAGGGTTATTTGGGTCATCAAGTACATGAGAGCTATTTCCCGTACCAAATGTTCTAGGATCTACAAATATTAAATAATTTATCAAGTACATGAGATGTAAGTGGGTTGATGCGTTTATCCACAAATATTAAATCATTTATCAAATGTTTCGAAGAAATGCAACAATCAGCTAATATGAAATATTAGGCAAACAATGTGGCTAGTTCATTCAGTTAACTCCATTGGTGAGAGATCGTCAGGTCAATTTTTCATTCCCTTGATCTGCGGGTACAAGTACCTTTCATATTTATGTGCTGTTTTGGATTCAAGATGGTATTCAATAATCTGATGCCTTTCAAAATTGCATATATGCATATACAAATAAAAAAGCTCCTGATCTCATGCCATCTCTTAAGGAAAAGTGTGTAATGTAACCAGTGTTTGTTCTATTGGTCAAGGCAATGCCTTCTATGTGAGAGGTTGCACATTGAAATCTGTACTGGAGGATCTCATAGGTGTTGAAATTAATGTTTTATTTTGGGAAATAGTAAACTTATTAAATTGGTCAATTAGTCAAATGTTTGGGTGAATGGGCCAACAATGGGCTATTTAAATAGTAAACTAAAAAGGCCTTGAATAGGCCGACAATTTGTTATTTAGAATTGGAAGTTTTTATTTCACCTTTTTTTTATAAAAAATTTAAATCATTATGGAACAATTACCTTTCTTTTTCTTTAGGCACAAAAAGAACAGTGCCACTGACCCAACAATCAGCAACAAGACAGCAACAGCCACAATTATAAAAATAACTGCTTTTGGGAATTTCTTGTGTCCCGATCCATCGTAAGGGCTGTTAAAACTGAAATTTAATACTTTGGTCAAATTATATGTATACATGCTACTCAATCGTTTGTTATTTTTTAGTTTCTTGTGAAATTATTTCTGTTGCTCCTTTGAGAGATACCTTACCAAATGACAGAACAACATGACTAATGATAAACAGAGTCAATCAAAATAAGATTAGAACCTAGCATTTAATGTCTGATAGTTTTTGCACAGTTTTGGTACATCCAAGCACTGGATGCCAGGCTTTCACTACTAATGGATGTATCTAATTAGTAAACAAATTTCTAAACTAAAGAAATGGCATTTGAAGCAAGTGGTAGGACTAAAGGATTATTAGTTTCATCATATCAACATGGGGAAAATAAGCATACAGCACTTTCAAATGACCATCCTTTTGTCTTTTTTGGAGACCAGGAGGAAGTGTTCTTGAAAGCCCACCGTTTTCTGAGAGATCCCTGTAATTAAAAAGAGAATAAGATGAGATGGTGGGAATTGATGTGTCACTAAAAAGAAAGGGTTCTCTTGTCGTACAAGAATGTAAGTGATGCTAATTCATCCAGAGAATTAGGAATGTCCCCCGACAGATTGTTGTGAGATAAGTCTCTGAAAGGATTTTAAAAGAGAATTTCATGTCAAAAACTTATTAATTGCTATGTTGCAAGTTACAACAATGTAAGTGATGTTATAATAACTTGCCTAATATAGTTTTATTTTTGCTGAATGTTAAACGAACTTACAATTTCTCAAGCTCAGTTAGGTATCCAAATGCAGGTACCATTGCCCCAGTTAATCCACTGGATGATAGATTTCTGCAAAAAATAGAACCTAATTGCTTCTGGAGAAGGACCAATGCAGAAAGAAGATTTTAAGAAAACATTATATTGTATGTAAAACTTACAAAACTGTGATCCTGGGAATATGAGAGGAATTAATTGTACATGTAACCCCAGTCCAGCTGTTGTTTGTAGGAAGACAAGGATCACCGTTCCAATATTTTCTGATACTATATTTTGCCTTGATTGATTGAATGGCACTTACTGCATGAAAGATTAAAATTCTCTCAGATGTTTTTTAAACTATTTCTGATAAAGTTTGTTTTTCAGTAGCAGAATTAATCAACTGAGGATAATGAACAATATTGAGAACTGAGATTCGATATAGAAAATTATAGAAATGTACCATCTGTGGCATCTGTTGGCAACATCGTCACTGGTAAGATTGTATACAACTCATATGCATTGAGTATGGGTGGGAGAGTTGCCCTTGTGGAACTCTTGAGTGACACATTATAGCTTGTCTGGAATTCAATTGTGTAGTAAACAAATCCTGGGGTAAGGTATTTTAAGGGAACAGGGTCCTTGTACACTTGTTCTCCATTTGCATAAACGTAGAACTCCCTGAGACTAGTGTTTTGCACAATCTGGATCTCAGCAAAATGGAGCACGACAAAGAAGATAGTTGACTTGCTAGGTGTCGACCATGCTATGTCAATGGAGTTGTTTGCTATTGAGGGAACAGCAGCTGTCTGTAGCACCTTGGATGGAACCTCAAATGTAAAGCCATCAATATGAGAGACTGTGGATGTTGAATTCCATGAAGATTCTGTGTAACTATACCATAGCCGGTCGTGTTCATCATCAGGGTATCTGCTCGCAACCAACAAAATAAATTCCTAATTATTGAATTATGTTCTGCACACTATCAGATTTTGAAATAGAATTTTATATTTTACTGACCTTTATATATCCAAAAATAAATGTCACTAGTTTCATGAGGTGAATTGAACGATTTTTGCAAATTGGGGTTTTGAAATAAACTATAGTAGGTTAATTAGATGAATATAGCAGGTCTAAAAAATATGGAGGATTAAAATGTTTGATCAATAAATTCTCACAATGGATAAATTCAGGATGCATGTCTAAGTGATATTATAACAAAAAGCAAGCCCTGAGGGAGCAAATGAAGTTTTCTTTCTCTTGATAAATGCTATATTTTTCATACCTTAGTACCAATGTATTATTTGATCCCAAGTCTCTCCTATCAAACAGATTCAGAAATTGGGTAGCGTTTGCAAGTTCATAAAGAGTGCTAGACAATGGTCTCAACTCCAGCGCGGAGATAAAAGGAGTCCCGAGTCCCGTGTTCACCAGACAAACTTGTATATAATTAGCAGGGGCAATGGCAATAATCTCGGGTGCGTAAAAATAATCAGGTCGATAGAAGATAACAGTATACCAGAAATTGACACCAAAATATAAATCAAAGCTGGGAGGTTTTTGTAATCCGTCATAGTTCGCATAATAGAATGTTGCTCTCACAAGATATTTTAAACCTTCTGTTACTGGCGTTAGAGTGTAACAGTTTTTAGTACCATTAGGGAACTTCCTAAGGGTCTCAAGATCTTGGTATTCTTTGTACGGTGTATGATAACTAGAGACTTTGTCATTCAACCCCGTGTCGATATATTGATCATCAGATACGTATGTTAAACCTGTAAAGCTGTCAACATAACTCGTGTTGCTTGTAATACCACAGTCTATGTTTATGAAACCTGCAAAGAGAAGAAAATTGTAATTGTTGATCAAAATGATTTCGTTAATTTTGAGTGCTTTTCTTTTGGAGTAATCATCTAACATATACTGGCAAGGCCCTTACGCACCAATGTTGCGACTGATCAATATGTACAATAACAATTTTTTTTTTCTAATGGTGGCATTTTTTTTTAAAGCGTTTGTTTGGCAACAAAAGTTTCACGCACACAAAGTTCATGAACATGAAATCTCTGAAATTTGATTTCAATTCAGTCAAACCAAATTAATTTTTCTATGATTATTAATTGGGGAACTATTAGCCCAAATGATGATTGAAAAATATCGCACACTCGATTGTAATTCCTATATATATTCAAAAGAATATGGATGTATAGAGGCCATTTTTCCTTATCGAAGAATGAAAAAAATTAAGAATTTATGATAAGTTTCTTCATATTGTAATACATATATAAGCAATGTACACTTATAATTACCAATATCCATAATTAAAGTGAGATCTTTAAAATAAAAAAGAATACTCATTAATTCAGGAGACATGCATGATATTAGCCCGAATAAACAATAAGTACTTTTAATTGTTATATTCTATAACTTGTGCCATTTAGCCTAGAAATGGGATGAATGTTGGAAGGGATCGATATCGGTGAAATTATTAATTACTGCTGATGGAGAATAATAAATAAGCACACCAAGCTTATAAGAAAGAGGTTAATTTTTAGGGAACAACTAACAGTACCCTCATATTAGTCTCCTAAACGTCCTCTGCACTAAAAGACAAACAATTTTCGACAGAGGACTACTAACTGACTCCAACATATGATATGGGGGTATTTATACTCTGAGTTAATAGTCAAAACGTATAGTATTCATATCTACGAATGTATAATATTCGTACTTATTATCAGAACCATTCGTCATATGTAAACACAAGCTGGAGGGGACCAGGAACGACCAGAGGGACCGTTGACGTCTTGTGACAGTCTGAATTGGAGACCGCAACCGTCTAAAAGTGACATTTGCCAAAATTGGAGACCACTACAGCGAATCTATATATTATTCATATCTAACTAAAGAAGTATTCATATCTAAACAAATTAAGTATTCATATTGACGATTATGAAGTATTCATACATGTTTGAAATATTCATATCTAACAACATGAATGCATATCTAACAAATGAAGTATTCATATCTAACTAATGAAGTATTCATACATATTTGAAATAATTTATACAATTCAAAGTTAGACCCTTTTTCTTGAACATCTCTTCTAAGAAATATTCATATCTAATAACATGAATACATATCTAACAAAAGAAGTATTCATATCTAACAAATGAAGTATTCATACATGTTCGAAATAATTTATACAATTCAACATTCAAAAGTCATCTCTCTCACCCCATCTCTTCCAAAAAATATTCATATCTAACATGAAGTATGCATATCTAACAAATAAAGTATTCATATCTAACTAATAAAATATTCATATGTTCCACTGTGACAACCTTCACTGGGCTAACATGGACCCCCTCAAATGATGCACCACGCTCTCCCCGCCGAACCTTGACGATGCACCACTCTCTCCTCATTGGATCTCGACAGTGCACCACGCTCTCCTCGCCGAATCTCGACGGTGCACCACGCTCTCCTCGCCGGATCTCAACGGTGCACCACGCTCTCCTCGCCAGATCTCGACCACCATCACAACCGTCGGCGTGGGTAGCTGGTGGCGAGCAGTAGAGGAGAAGAACAGGCTGGGTTTTGAGTTGTGTTGAATCTTTTTTTTCTTTCTAAGAGAGGATTGAATAGAGTGGGTTTTGACCACGTGGGAGAACAAAAAATGAAGGTTATTAGGGAGACAGATAGGGGACAAATTCAAGAGGGACAACATCTTTACTTTAATTTTTAATTCATATATAACAAGGTGGTATTTCTTAGCATGGAAATGGAGTAAGTTCAGTGCTAAGTTTTAAGGAAATAAAAAAGCGGTTCAGATGCAGCACTGCTTGTAGCGAGTTCTTTGTAAAATATACGATTACAAGCAATTTTAATATTTTTAAAGATCAAGCTGACTTTTTTTATATTTACCTTGGTAAAATAAACGATTACAAGCAATTTTAATATATTTTTTTATAAAAAGTGATGTATCGAACAAAATATTAAAAAAAATAACATAGGGTTTGTAATTAATTATTTATTCTTTTGTTGGCTGTCTTTGACAGTAAATCTAGTTTAATTGCTTTATTTTATAGACATTCTCAGTAAACAATCTGAATATGACTTAAATAATGATTAGGAGCATTATTAATTAAGAAGATGTATAGAAGAGAACTGAGGCTAAATTAAAAAACATCTTTGCTACGTACAATTATTTATGTACATTTTTGTTTGGTATATGTGACAATATAGATGTATTAGAGCATCTATATCTCTAGTATTATTAGAGTTTCTAATATGATGTGACAGTTTCTAATCCAGTTTCAGAAATATGGGAGAGTTTCTTATTTAGAAACTATGCAGTAAAGTTTCTTATAAATAAAATATTTATAAACTCTATGTTGGCCAAATGATTGGCTCAATTGTGTCTCCTTTTCAACACGGCTTAATAGAAATCTAAAATTAAATTCAGGAATGTGAGAGTTAGAAATTTTGGAGACTTTAATTTCTAAAAAGTGGTTAACAATTATTTAGAAACTCATTTGAATTGCTGGGATATAGATGCTCTTACATACACATCGCCCGTGTAAGAATTCATATTTCATTTTAAGTTAAAATAATACATTCAAATTGCTCAACATAATTTTTATAGAAAAATTTGTACTTGGAGAACAAACTTTAAGATTTAAAAAAATTACTATTATCTTTTATTGATAGAAAATTATTACTTTTGGATGCACTAGTACAAAAAACAAGACCATACAAGAAATATGCATAAAAATTCCACATTAACAATGTGTAATGGGAGGAGGCGCTTGTGCAAAAAAACTCCAACATACACACACAATCTGAATGTTTCAAACTGTGTCAGTAAGTCACGTTTATTTATACATAGTTCGTTAATATTGAACCATGTACGGTGGCACCACTTCATACACGGTCTTTTATTTAAATACCGTATATTCTTTTGTTCTATTCTTTTGTTCATTTTTCAAACACTGTTTTTAGTTCAAGCCGTGTACGGTTCATTCATGTCTCTCCACAATAACCTCTGTTAGTATTTATTTCTTGTGTAGTAATCACCACTCAACCACCTCTTCACACACACTTGCTACATTTAAGTTAAGCCCCCTCCCTTAATTTGTCTCTTCATTTTCTCTTTATTTCCCTTTTCTTCCCTCCAATAGGTGTTGATATAGTCTTTGTCCCTCATCTTCATTATTTCCCCCTCATCTGCACTTAGAGGAACTACAGTGAGCTATAAGACTAGACAACCCTGAATAGGGAAATCAATATTCAATAACTAGCAATTGTGTTTTCGATCATCAAAATATGAAGGTTTAATGAAAGCTTTTCTTATCAAAGGAATCTTGCATGGATGTGAGACAAATTACATCTATGGAGAGATTCCTTGATGGAGAAAAGTTGTGAATAACCTTCAGAATTTTGATGAAATTAGAAGTAGTAGCAAGATCCTTTGGTATGAAGTTCATTTTATGATTCTTTATTGGCTAACGACATGAATATTAAAAAAAAAAATTAAATATTAATTAGCGTACACAGTTCTATAGAAACGACTGTGCATAAACCCCTTTGAATTAGAGTTTTTTTTCGCGCCTATTTTTATAAAGTATATATGGTTTTGGAAGGACCCATATATTTTTACATTCACTATACATGGTTGTTTTCTTTGAACCGTGTAGATTAATAGTTAGGGTTTTTACATTTGGGACACCTGTTCGAATTTTCCCATGTCTTTAATTATCAACAACTCCACCGCTTCCCATCCTATTAAATAACTCTTTACTCCTCCGTCTTTTCCCCCTCTTTATACTCTTAACTCCTCCCTGTTCACTTCTCTCTTAGGGTTTCATATATAACACTGATGTCTCTTTAGGGTTATGGCACCGCTGCGAGAACCACTAATTTTCTAACTCAGTTCCATTTCTCTTTCTAAACTCGATAAGCTAGGTTTTGCGTGAGTAAGAAAATTCGAAGTAGGAGGCCAAGACTAATTGTGAAAGACATAAAATGAAGGATTTTCTCCTCCTTCGGTTTGTGTCTTTATGAGTCTAATCTCCACCCCGATTTAAAAAGGGTAATCTTTTAATTTTTGTACGTTAATCTTGTAAGTTCCTGTTTATCTTGAGTTAGGCTTGAAGAAATAAATATGAAACTGATCGAGTATAAACTGGATTTACATGCATAAACTGGCTTTAATATGTTTATTCCATGATGATGTATAAAATCAAGCAGGTACGTGGAATTTATTAAAATGAGATGAAAGCAAAAATTTAACAAAAAATGTTACCGTTAGAATTTGGGTTCTGGCCTTGAACACAAACGAAGACTAGGAGCACCAATATCAGAAGATACGAGCACCACAAATCCATTCTTCCCAATCAATTGCAACATCCCATAACGGTCACACAAAAGTTTGATTTCTGCCTCTTATATATAGCCAAGAAATTAACCTAGGTAGTTGACACCGTCATAGCTATCAGTTTGCAAATATTAAATTTAAGGGACGATTTATTAAATTTAGTGACAGCTGTTTTTGTTTAATCATGTACGCAATTAAGTTGTTAATTATTTTCTATATTATTTTGTAATTTTCATATATCTATCAAGTTGTAATTTTCTAAGAGAGTTGACGCAAGACACGGTCATATTCAGATCCACTGCTATATTAGAAAGTGTGAAACGCCCATTCGATTTTTCTTCTTGTGTTGAGATTTGCGCTAATTAATCCATAATCAGTGGATGGGACAATATCATCGTCATGAGTGGTAGAGAATGGGACAAAATCATGTAGCATTTATAATTATAAGAAATTAGAAATCAATGGTTATATGGCATTATCTTGTTTCGTGCCATTATTAATTAGTTCATCTTATCTTGTTGCGTACCATTATTAATTCTTTATGAAGTTTTGTTTGTTCAGAGAAAACGGTGGGCAAAAACACAAAAGTGCAGAAAAATAATAATTTGCAGTTATATATGTTTTTCCTTCACCTTTTTCTCTACCAATTTCATTACTAATTTCTTTATTACCAACTTCATCTTCAATTTTCTCATTTTTCTCACCAAAACTCCCCAGATGCAATTTCAAAAATCAATATTAAAATTAAGAGTACCATTGTTTGTTTCCTCAATATCATCACCAATTTCTTCTGTATCTTTACCGTGCTATTTCCAATGTGTGTATTGTTCTTTAAGCCCATTACAAATCAAATAACTTTTTATATCCGCAGAGTCAACAAACAATTTAATATTACAACGCACTCGACAAGGACAATAAATAGTTGTTAAACCCTTATTTTCTCTATTTTTCTCATCAAATTTTATAAAACGATCAACACCCTTGTTTTGCGTGAGTAAGAAGGATTCAAAGTAGGAGGCCAATACTAATTGTGAAAGACATAAAACGAAGGATTTTGTTCTCCTTCGATTTGTGTCTTTATGCGTTTAGTCATTGTCCTCTCCATGCAAACACATAACGAAGGACGCGGAGAATTTAGAGTTGAGTATAAAGTGGAGTCTAGTCTCCACCCCAATTTAAAAAAGATAATCTTTTAAGAGAAAAGGTTCTCATCCACAGACTGTTGTCCACGGTTTGTCCACAAGCCTGTGTTTAACAGATTTTAACGGTCAATGTCCCCACCTTCCACTCCATTTTTTTTTCGGAAGTTTAAAAGAGTAATTTTTCATGCGATGTTCTTCTCTCCCGCGATCTTCTTCTCTCCATTTAGAAAACAAAAAAAAAAAAAAAGAAATCGCGATCTCCTCTCCTCTTTTTCTACAAGTTAGACTAATGATTCTCCATCGTTAATGAAGAGCGCCACTAGGAAGGAATTGTACACAATTGTTTATGTAATAATCCGTGTAGAGTAGTAATTGTATATGGATATTTATCTAAACGTCTGTGTAGAAATAATAATCATACACGGCTATTTATGTAATAATCCATGTAGCTCTCTTCTAATCGCACACAAGTAAATATCTGTGTATATTTATTGAAGGATTTCTATACCCTCACACTCTACATGGCAGGAAATCCGTGTAGCTCCTCCATTTATGTCCGTGTGCAATCTCTTATTCTGTAGTAGTGTTAACTGATGTATTTTATTTGATATATTTTGTAAATTTACAGCATGAAAAAAGAGTTTTACAATATTCGCACAAGTCAAATGTCAGTTTTTCTGTAGACAAACTGTGGACAACTAGCTATGAACAATTAGACACTTCCATCTTTTAATTTGTGTACGTTAATCTTTTAAGTTCCGGTTTATTTTTAGTTTGGTTTGAAAAAATGAATATGAAACTGACCGAGTATAAACTCACTTTACATGCATAAACAGGCTTTAATATGTTTATTCCATGATGATGTATAAAATCAAGCACGTACGTGGAATTTATTAAAATGAGATGAAAGCAAAAATTTAACAAAAAATGTTACCGTTAGAATTTGGGTTCTGGCATTGAACGCAAAGGAAGGCTAGGAGCACCAATATCAGAAGATATGAGCACCACAAATCCATTCTTCCCAGTCAATTGCAACATCCCATAACCTCCTATCAAGTAGGGGTGGCAACGAATAAAACCGAATAAATTTAACCTAGTTTGAGTTTGGGTTTGAATAAGATTCAAACCGAACTATTTTGATTTGTTTCGAATCAAACTAATTTCGAATCAAACTAATTTTGAATCGAACTAATTTCGAATCAAAGTCAATCGAATTACAAACTACAATTTTTCTTGGCAGCCCTAGTTATACCGGTAGTTTATGCATTAGATTTCTTCTCGCAGGACAAAATTCACACAGTTTCCTTTTACCTTTCACAAATTCACACTAATGGATTATGGGCTAGTTCAAGATTTCCTTATCTTTTACACTGCTAGATTGATTAAAATCACGGCATGGACCTAGTCAAATGAAATTTATTTAATTGTTAATTTGTTACATTGCTGAAATATTTTTTTATTATAAGTTACCATTATATTAACAATTTTGAGCTGTGAAATAAGTTTGATTCCTACATTATTAAAATTAATGGTTAAATTCATTAGTTGTATTATTTGAGATTCAATTTCGAACGAATTATACCCAGTTTGAATTTGATTTGAATAAGATTCGAACCGAACTAGATTTGATTTGTTTCAAAATGAACTAATTTCGGATCGAACGAAACTCAAATCAAAATCAAATTGAATCACAAACTACGAATTTTTTTTCCCACCCCTACTCTCAAGTCACACAAAAGTTTGATTTCTGCCTCTTATAGCCAAGAAATTAACCTAGCTAGTTGACACCGTCATATATATCTACCAGTTTGCAAATATTAAATTTAAGGGACGACTTATTAAATTTAGTGACAGCTATTTTTGTTTATTAATCATGTACGCAATTAAGTTGTTCATTATTTTCTATATTCTTCTGTAATTTTCATATATCTATCAAAGTTGTAATTTTCTAATAGACAGTTGACGAAAGACACGGTCATATTCAGATTCACTGTTATATTAGAAAGTGTTGAGATCTGCGCTATTCAATAATCAGTGGATGGGACAATATCATGTAGCATTTATAATAATAAGAAATTAGAAGTCAACGGTTATATGGCATTATCTTGTTTCGTGCCATTATTAATTAGTTCATCTTATCTTGCTTCGTACCATTATTATTTTTTTATGTTGTGGTAGAGAATGGGACACTATGAACTTTAAAATTAATTTGTTCAGGGAAAAAGGTAGAAAAAAAAAATTCATTTGTTTTTTTTTATTTTTATTTTTTACCTTTTTCCCAGAACAAATTAATTTTAATTTTCACAACTTCTGATGTGGATGTATTGCTTTAGATATAGAACATAATTAACGATTAAGTTTTATTATTTCAATTTTTTTAATTATTAATGACAAAAGAATTTTAATCATCGTGAGAAACCAAAAACATAGTACCAAGGATCATGCACCAATTATATTAACAGGAAATTAATTTACTTGTTATGTTCCGCAAATTTATTTTGAAATAGTAAGGAATAAAACATACTAAATATTTACTTGATCATCTGCTTATTATATTCATTATTTATTCAATAGGAGATTTTTAATCTCTCACATCTTTCCACTTCGGTGAATTTTAGATACAAAGCACTAGACCAGAAAACGGAACGTTGAATTAGAAGAATGGGAAATTGCTACAAAGATGAGCATTTTGTTTACTTCAAATAAATCAATTATGGTATTTTGATTGTATTTTATCGTAGTATAATGGGTTCATTTTTAATTTGTTTGTTACAGGTAAATTTAGAAACATAAAAGAAAAGTTTATTCATATATTGTGGTTCTTGTCTATATCATTAGCAATATACGTGTATGTATGTATGTATGTATCTATCTATCTATCTATCTATATATATATATATATAGAGAGAGAGAGAGAGAGATGGGTTATGGTGAGTTGCGAACTAAAACGCATTTCTACTTCACGCCGTATTTTTATTTTGAAAGTTCAAACTAACTAAAACGTGCTTTTGCTATGATGCATAGCTTTCACTATAGCAAGGCTATTCGCTATAGCTTTTTTTGTAGCCTTCCCACTATGACGCGATAAACGTTGTTTAGAACCTTGCAAATAATAAAAAACATCTAGGATACACACAAGCAGCTGAAAATGCAATACTATATGATATGATATGTTTCTTAATTTTTAATTTTTTTTTCCAAATTGATCTAGTAAACATTTGTATGTATATTAAATTATATTTGAAGCTTACCTGTCAGTTTTAACAATTTTTACATACTTAAATGAATTCAAAATAAGTCAAAAAAATCTTCGAGTAACCAAACCTTATGTTAATGTACATGCTACACTATCTCTTTTTTTTTTTTTAAACTCTTTACAGAGACTACAAAGTCATAAGAAGGAATCAAATTCTCAACATTTGAGTAACCAAATCCTATGATTTTTTTTCCTAATCAGTTGTGTTACCTCCCCTTTCTAAATGCTACACTATCTCATATATTAGGTTTTACAAGACAACAACGCAACCATTCCATTTTTTTAGTAACCGGGCCCTATTTTTGGCGAAGCCCAAGCCGAACAAAATCATTTCAAAAAAATCGCACATCTATGTTATGTTATGGACGACCAATTCAAAAGACCTTGTTTGGACTTTTCCTCGGTTGTAAAAGAGATTGCTGTCACTTTGAAGATGTCTTCAGAATCAAAGATAAGGCAAAGATTTTTTGCGAGCCTCATAGACTCATAGTCAAGTCCACGCTCAAGTCAACACCCAATTGTACTCCACGAAATTATACTTCCAACATAACATGATATATATCTTTATTCTATCTCTAATACCTGGCTCCTATCTACCCACTCATCCTTTATCTTCTCCTACCTATAAATTTATTCTTTTTAATTAATGGAGTTTTTACATCAAACAGCTCTTTTTTTGTTTATATTACTCTCCCTTATCAACCCTAGAGCCATCTCACTCACTCTGAATACCCCTTACTTCTTCCAGTTTGGCTTAATTAACTCCACTTTGACGCACACCAATGATTCACCCCCTCGCACTTTTGTCTCTGATGAGACGTACCTGATACCCGGATCAAGCGCCATCCCGTTAAACATTACTATTAATTTCCACAAACCCTCTCTATTCCACCATCCTTTTTACCCATTCTACAAAAATAATAAAACAGTGGGTTGTCAAGTGATCTAAAATACTTCTACATATATGAGTATAACTGTCAGTTGTAGTCAATTTGTGATAAGATAATGCATATTTGTAAATATTGTTAGTTAATCATAAGCCATAATTAAAAATAAATAAAACAAAATTTAGATAATTAAAATTTGAAAAAAAATAATTAAAGAAAATAACAATCTGATCCTAATTAAATTAACTTTTAATGGAATGATTAGGATTTGTTGATCATTGACTATTTAGATTCTGAAATTTTGTAACATAAGAATTATTTCATTGACCAGCGGGGTCCACATGGCAGGACGATCACCATTCATCCATGGTTTTGTTGATTACTTACAACTATTTAGTAATATTGAAATTTTAGACCTATTGCTACGAGAAGGTCCTACTTGCAATACTAAAAAAGTATATGTTGTTCCATGGAAGAGTTTAATTGGAAAAATAAAAACATTTCAGCGATTCTTTCCATAGAGTGTATATTCTTGATTCGCTTGGATCAGTGATGTTTATCCGTGCATGTATAGACCATGACCAGAAAAAAAACGAGGAGATAGCCCATGAGAGAGTAGTAGGCATTTAATGTCAAGGTAGCGTGGAAAAGGGGACGTGGTTTGAACAGAGGGAACGTGCTTGACCGGGTAGAAATTAACTCAATAATTTCTAATGTGAATGAGACATGAAAGAGATATGAAAGAGAATAAGGGGTCCACAATCTATTGTGAAAGAGGTATGAAACATAATGTTGGAGAAGAAGAGATAAGCATCTGATATAAAGTAATTGTAATTGGAAAGAAAATATATGAATCTTAACTGATAGTCTTAATAATTTTGAAAAAAAATAAATAAAAATAGTATTCAAGTAACCAAACCTTATGTTAAATAAAAAAATTGAAAAAAACATAGCAAATTTGTGTTCAAAATCAAAATGTTCGTGAATAGTAATTTACGCACGTGTAGATTTTGTTCTGAAAAGTCCAACGAAAAAGAAATTAGCTCTCAGCAAAAAGAGAAAATGATATATTTTTTTTTTTCTGAGTTAAAATGAAGGCCTGAACTTAGATATAATAGCTGAAAGTAATTTAGAGAACCAAATATTTTGAATATGAAAATAGGTTTTGCATCTTTTCTCAAATAAAGTGATAAACTAGTAATTGTACATGCTCATAAAATGGAAACCCTCGCATGTTGACTATTTTTTGTGGCACTTCAGAACGGCATAATGAAAGACAGATGAGATGCTTTTGTTTGCCAAGCAAATTGGCAAATGAATCCCAGTTTTGTACATAGGTAACTGTGTACTCCATGGCTCGATCTTGACACCTCACACCTGTCAGTATTTGCAGATTTCTTAAATGTGCGTGCAGATGATGTTGATCCTAAATGAGATTGCGATTGGCTTAGCATCACATGCCCCAGTGTTTTCACATTCCATATGTCATCAGGCTTCAGGCAAGTCACAATGATATATTGGGTCAACACAGACCGTATGAAAACTAAGATTCAATAAAAATAAACATGATATGCACTGTCAATAAATAAATAAATATCTTTTATTTTAATAGAAAAAATTGAAATTGAAATATATAAAGGTAGCTTATTTTGTCTGGACCTGTCGTTAAATGTCTGGACCTTTTTCCTCCAAAGGGCATGTCTCAAAATGACCTTTCTTTTCTCTAAAGTAACTCAAAGTTTGAGTTTGGATCTGGAGCGTTACTTTTACTTTTAGTCCGACTGGACGTTTGGATTCAAACTCAAATTTGTAGTTGCTTTAGACAATCTACATCTCTTGTATTATTAGAGTTTATAACATAAAGTCGCAGTTTATAATTCAGTTTTAGAGTTTCTTATTTAGAAAATATGCATTAAAGTTTCTTATTAACAAACTGTTTATAAACTCTATACTAACTAAATGATTAGTTCAAATTGTTTATCCTTCCTAATTTGTTAATGACATGGCTTAATAAAAACTCTAAAATTAGTTTTAGAGATGTGAGAGTAAAAAAATTTAGAGACTTTAATTTCTAAAATGTGGTTTAACTATTATTTAGAAACTCATTTGAGTTGCTAGATTAATGTAGATACTTAGAGTCATAAAATTAAAATCTGCATGCATGTTGTATGTACGGGAACTTCTGGTTCTCTTGGTAATACAAGGCTTCAAATAGAGCCCTTGGTACAAATTCCTAATTCTAGTTCTCTTGGTACGTAAATATGCACAGTGTACTGTTTATTTTAGTATCTATTTCAACTAACAAAAGGAACATATGTTTTTATTCACTTGATTAAATCTTGATTCTAGATCGTTGATCATTACATATGAGATCTTTATTTTTCAACAGAGCCCTAACTTGATGATCTAATTAATTTGGTGGTGGTAGTGGACTAGTGGTGCTTTCTAGAACCGCCATATATTATTGTTTTAGCTTCTATTTATATACAACCCATACATGGATGTTCTAACTTCTATTTATCTCATATTTTCATGTATACCAGTCAAAAATATCAAAATTACGTCATTTCCCTTCTAAAATTCATACTATCATTTTTTCCCTTCTAAATTTAAAAAAACTCACAATTTATTGACTTTTTAATTAAAACTCATTTTAAAATTAAATGGTACCCATTTTACCCTTCATTAAAAAAAATTGTAGCATGTGTAAGAAAAATCTATACCTCATTTTGATCTTTATTAAAGTACTCATATTAAATGTAGTACGTGTAAAAAAATGTGCAAGAAAAAAGTATAACACTATAAATTTTAGAGGAGGGAATACGTAATTTTGAGGTTTTTGAGGGGTACACATGAAATTCCCCCTTAGTGTATGGAAATAAATCTGCTGTGATTCTAAAGGGATTGCAGGACCCTGTGATTCCAAATCCAGCCAGAAGGATTTTTCAATTGAGTTCAACTGTCCAAAGGACCCGCGTATATATTGTACACAATGCAAATTAGAGTAGTGTATGACTGATATTTATTTTGGATATACAGAATCATCAAAGTGGTTTGATTTTGTTTATTAGGTATTATTTTATGGGTGCAGGTTTCGCAGTTAAAGCAACGTTTTTTGAATATCGCTGTTTTTTATGATCCAGATTTGTTGAAAACAAGGCCTTGTATGCTAATGTTAAAAAATTGTGCACTTAAAATTTTTTTTAGATTTATTGAAAACAGCGACAGGTCTGGTACCAGGAGGCAGCATATTGGCACTACACCATTGCTAAAAGTACACCTATGTACAATTACAATTGTGCATTTTGGCCCCTTTTTCTATATTTGGTCAAGCCATTAAGAGGCTTAAGTTAGGCTAAAACATTGAAATATCAGAAAAAAAATTGATCTAACATATAAATGGGTATTAGGCAGCGAAGAGAGACTCAAAACATATAATAGAACACAACAACAAACACACAAGAGACACAATTTCAGATGAAAACAAGAGCCAAACTAGAAAATTTAGATAAAAGAGCTAATTGTAAAATACAAAACCTTTTAATGTGTGGTAGGTGGGACTTGAATCCAAGTCTCCACAATTAAAATGGGAAATTCTAGCACCCATTTGATATCTCATGAAAGGCTAAATAATCAGGATTCTAAATAGGTAGTTATAGTTGCGCTATAACTTTTTCAGACCTTAAAAGTTATGACACTATCAGTCGCTTTCTTTTTATCAGGGTTTTAAATAGCTAGCTATAGTTTTTGCGGAACTTAAAAGCGATGACGCGATAATCACTATTTAGAACCTTGTAAAATATATAAAAAACTAGAGGAAAAGAATAAATAAAACTTCAATACATATAGATAAAACCTAAAATTATAGGATTGGCTAAGCACCTTTTGAGTTTCATTAAGATCCACCCCTGGCTGAAAACCCCAAAGAAAAAAATCACCAATCACCAAGCAAAAGTTTACAAAGAGAAGAAATTAAGGAGAAAGTATTCTACTATTCTAATTAAGCGCAACTTCCTCTCAAATCTCTCACACGAACTGTTATCTAATTAAGCGCCTCCTTAAGGTTCCTTTTATAGTACACATTGAAAGTATTCTACTATTATGGCTATAATAGCCATCTCAAAATACCTATAGATCCTCTAAAATTAGTTACAACATGTTATTGACAAGATAGGTCAAAAATAGTACCAGGGACAAAAGAAAAATGCTAAAATTAGCACCAATGTTTTCATACCAATTTGAAAGGAAACTGCTAAAAATTAATGATATTGCACTGCAAGGAATATCTTCATACCAATTTGAATGAATCCAAATGTAAATAGGTAGATCTTCCTCTTTCATACCAATTTGCTGCCCTTCTTCATATATGTAAATGATTTACCAGTCATAATTTGTGTGGTGTTGGTTCTCTAATCAATATCTCAACCCAGCGAGTAAATGGAGAAGTTGAACCATGGTTCTATTATGAGAAGCTCTGAAATGAACTTGAAAAGAACTTTAAAATTGTTCTCACAATAGTATTATGTTCAAAAGAACTTGAAATTTTTAACTGACATTGATGCCACAGCACGAATCTTCAAAGGAAACCGTAAATCTAAACAGGCTCGAATTCCTTACCCAAAGAAATCAGGTACCGCAAATTGGATGAACGCTCATTGGGTTGGAGAGATTTTTTATAATATAAGAGTTTATATATAGTGCAAAGAAGAGTTTAATATAAGAGTTCATAAAAATAGGCAGTGCATGCATGCGCTTGTTAATTCATATTCTCTAATTTTATATATTTGTTTTCTATTCCGAGAAACATTTAATAAAATATATTTATTTAAAGTCTACACCGAAATAGAAAAAATGTATATATTTGTGTTTCTTCTTGGCTAATAGTGAAATATCACATATAAATACCACCTGAAATATATACTTAGATTCCACATTATCTAGTTGAATTCGGCCCCAAACATAATAAAAAAAAATTTATTAGTTTTTTTATGACAATATTATATATTACCCTTTTTATAATAAAAAATTAGAAAAAAAAATTGAATTCTATATTTGACATAAAGTCGTATTATCTGATTTCTATTTATTTTTTTACATTATTCTTGAACTTAAAATATTTTAATAAAGATAAGAATTGGTGAATCAAAATTTCAGAAAAGACAAAAATATCAATTAACAACTAATCTTCTTAATATATGATGTAAATACTCGGTGGTGTTTTACAAAATTTCAGAAGAAGAGGCTGGATTGAGTCACCAAACTATCTAATATTCAAAATTGAATACGAAATCTCTTATCTGGGTTTTCACAAAAAAATAGTGCTATCTTTTGCTGTTAGATCATTTTTTTATGTTTGAAGGAAATAAGAATAACATGCGAACTCAGATTAGCAGCTATTTTATTTTCTCTGTTCCGTGTTTGAATGGGTTATGATAACCTGGATTAATGAACCTGTCCAAAATATGAAATAGCTCACTAACTCGGATTAGTGAGCTATTCTAGATTAATGACCTTCTCATCCAATATTGTTTCCTATCAATTTATTCTTTTTTTTTAAGAACGCCTATTAAATTTAAGTAATAAACAAAGAAAAATATATTAAAGTAGTGGTGGAATGGATTTTATCACTATTTTTTTAAATATAATAAAAAATAGAAGTACCTGATAGAGCCTCGTACAAAAGTCTTATAATAAAAATTGTATTGAATGTAAAATTATGAGGAAGATCACTCTTTTATTATTATTATTATGGATCGTTCTAGATGTTATTATTTTATGTCATTTCATTTTTTATTTTTAGTTTTATTTTCACCTTTTAATGTAATATTTTTATTAGTATATAATTAATAAGACAATTTGCGTACATCTCAAAAAGATAATAATAACTGTTCAAAAAAAAAACAAAAATCTAAACCATGAAAAACATATACAATAATAACTAATTACTGTGATTAATCACGTCACAATTCAACAAAAAAAAAAAAAAAAGTTGTCATTATAAGAAAAATATTACATTTTTGCCACATTAAATCAAAATTAAAATTATATAATTAAGTTTATTTTTGTTGCATATAATTATTTTCTTACAGTCAAGTCTTTCTACATAGAAAAATTATAAGTAAATCAAATTAATTTATCTTTTTTCTTTTTAAAATTTATATCAATCAATTGTTCGATTATTCATGGTTTATGCCTATGGTTGTCAAAATAATACCTCAAAAAATTATATATAAATATAATTATAAGTAACTTCCATTATTTAGTTAAATAATATCTCAAAAAATAAATTATATATAAATATAATTATAAGTAACTAATGTAGAATCTAATATAATAAGAAAGAATTTTTAAATTATATAAAATATATTATATCACAAAAATGATATTGATTTTCCCCATTATCTTAGTAGAGTAATGTCTCAAAAGAACTAAATTTTTAGTAAATTTATTAGATCATTATAAATATTAATTAATTATATGCAACAAAAGTATTATTTGTATAATATAAAAGATTTCTTTTTCTAAATAATATTACATACGACCAAAATATGTTGCAAAATATGTTGTTGTTCCATATTATTCAACTATAACTATATATAAATTAATTCACAATATACTTGTGAGAAATAATACATTATGCATGATATAATTAAAGGACTCATATATGATGAGTTATCCCATGAAATAAAGCGTGAAAAAACTTATGCGACTTTGGAATAGTTGTATAATCGACACGTTAACATTTTTCAAAAATAATAAAATCAAATAAGTTCGCACGAAAATTTTAAGAAATACGTATTAGGTAAAATAATGAATATGTATAGTTATTTGACAAATCAGACACTAGACAGATAATTAACCAATTTAATTGGTTCAAATAATTTACTCCGAACACATCAACATGTACAACTTAATTAGGCACACCAATAGTGTCAAAATTACACGGGACCAAACAATAGAACCATAACAAACACGATTACTTTTGTTGAATGAGGGATACAATTTCTTTATTTTATGTTATATGGATTCAATATCCATAATTTATTGTTGGCACAATGTTGGCACATAATTAACATTTTGTTATACTAAGTGAGTTTTGCAATTTTGAAGTTGAAATAACCGATTGGAAGTGCTCAACCTATTCTCCATATTGAAATGTTCTTGGAAACTAAATTTTACATTTTTTTTTTAAAAAAAAAATTTCGAATTTTCTAAAATCAATGTTTTCATATTTAAAAAACTAATAAAAAATCCAAAAACAATTATTTTATAAAATTCGAAAAAAATAGTATTTTTTTTAAATATATAAAATTTGGTCTCTAAGCACATTTTAATATCAAGAGTACACATTGAGCACTTCAGATCGACTATTTGAACTTCAAAATCGTAAAAACTCACTTGTTATAATGAAGTGCTCTGAGCCTATGTTAGTATATTAACCAATTTCTCTCTCTCTCTCTCTATATATATATATATGGAGAGAGAGAAATGGACTATGGTGAGATGCGAAGAAAGATTCTTATTTTACTTCACGTTTATATCTTCATTTTTAAAGTCTAAATAGCTGATCTGAACCGCTCAACATAATCTACATTTTGAAATGTGCTTGGAAATCAATTTTTACATTTTTTTGGGATTTTTGTACAATTTTTCTAGATGGGTAGAAAATCACTATTTTAGGATGGATTATGGACCATAAAAAAACAGTGATTTAAAAAAATTCTAGACAAATAATAATAAATATCTAAAAAAATGTAAAATTTGGTCTCCTAACACATTTCAATATGTATATCATGTTGAGTGATTCAGATCGACTTTTTGAACTTTCAATAGTATAAAATATGAGTGTGAAGTAAAACAAATATTTTACTCTGTAACTCATCATAGCCAAACTCAAATATATATTAGAACTAGGGTGTTCTAAGCTCACCAAGCCCCTTTGTGAGCTTAGCTCAAAAATCCATCAAATTGACTTCAAGTGATGCATCCATGCCATTCAAATCGATCTACCTCACAAGTGATGTGTTTACATGTCAAAATTTAAAATTTTCAAACTAATTTAATATAAAGTTAAGCGGTCAAAAAATGATGAAAAATGAACACATTAAAATTGTATAGTTTCGAGGTAATGAGGTCAGAAATGAACACATACAAATTTTATAAATTAGTCAAGTGGTAAAAAATGAAAAATAATATGCATACTTCTAAGAAAGTGTCAAATTGCGTAGTTTCTAGGTAATGCATGTGGTTCATGACATACAATCAACACACCTTGTTACGAACTTGTCTAAGAACTCTGAAATGTAAATTTTAAGTAAAAGCAAAGATTAGTGTTGTAAAGCAACTAGAAATGTAAAATCCACACACCTTCTTTGTTTTTTCGTGAAAGTCCGTTGATAGTTGATATTGATAGTTGAGAGTTGTTGATGTACACCCACGAAATGAAGGGAAAGTAGTCAGAAGTCTCTTCATTAGATATATATTTCATTTGACAGTACATTAATATCTTCATTATTTGAATCTATACAACAACAACAAGAGGTAATCCAGTCAGCTCGGTAAAGTTTTTGGCAATAAAATGTGTTCTAGTTGTAATGCTTGTATTATATTATATAATTATTCGATTATTTGAATGTTATCTTTTGTCTTAACATAGTTTTTTGACAACAAATACCAAAATTTTATTATTTTTTAAGTACAAAACAAGTTTCTGTCAAACAAATATCCGAGTTTCTAATATGATTCAGTCGATTCATCCAATTTGAATTTCACGGTCAAGTGAGTAATTCTGATTCGGATTCCAATTTTCAGAACCAAGGAAATAATTATCATATATAAAATCTGCTGCTGCCTGCGAGTAAGGTCACCTAATGAAAGATATCCTGGCCATTATAATTGGTGTTGATTCTGTGTCTCATGTGCACTATGTGAGAGAATTCCTCTTTTGATCAGCAACGGTTCTTTTCCAAAGTATAAGGATCCGACATCATAATCCAACCCATGTACCACATACAATCTCCACCTTTATATCTCCACACGTCCCAAAGCCTTTTGATTCCAAATCAAATTCTATTTCTCCTGTCCAATTCACAAGCCATGAGACCAAAACCGCTTCCTAACCTCCTCTCCATCTTCCCTCGCCACCTATTCATTACTTCTCTGCTGTTAATCCAACTCTCAACCCTTACTTCATCTCAGCCCATGAATTTCAAAGTGGGATTTATTTATGACCCGAATTCACCGGTAGGGATGATCGCCAAGACCACCATCCCGATGGCTTTGGATGATTTTTACACCGCTCACCCAAACTCAAATAACCATGTAAGCCTCGTAACTCGACCCTCCCCAGGCGGTGATATAATCACCTCTGCTTCTGCCGGTTAGTTCCTGCAACTATCATCTGTATTTTATGGTACATATGAGTTAATTACTTGCTCAATCAGATAACAATATAGTTCATTTCATTGCTTGAATATATTCATCTATTCAGCCTTGCAGCTAATTATGAATGAAAAAGTGCACGCAATTCTCGGCCCGGGAACATCGTCTGAATCAGCTTTTGTAGCTGAACTGGGAACCAAAGCAAAAGTTCCAATAGTATCTCCCTCAGCTTCTAGCCCATCGGTGTCGCACTCTGAATCTCCATATTTCATCCGTGCTGCGGCAAATGACATAACGCAGGCCCATGCAATCACAGCTCTCGTGAAAGCATTTGGGTGGTGCCGCGTGGTACCAGTTTACCAAGACGATGAATATGGTGCCTCATTAATTCCTTACCTCGTGGATGAGCTCCATGGTGTGGAGGCACAAATTCCGTACCGTCAACCCATTGCCGCCTCTGCCAACAAAGTTGATATCGAAGCTATTCTTGCTAAGCTCCAGAATGAACAAACTCGAGTTTTCATCATGCACATGAGGGTTCCGTTAGCCACAAAAGTAATTAACATGGCAAATTCTGTCGGGATGATGTCCGATGGGTATGTTTGGATACTGACAGATGGGCTCACAAGTCAGCTCAGCTGGATTCATGCAAACACTCAACCAGGATCGATAGAAGGGGTGTTGGGCCTCACAAACTATTACAACATGACAGACAAGTTACGCAACTTCAGAAATAGATGGACCCGTCAATTCTTGAAAGATCATCCACATACAGACTCCGCCGTTGCCCATGACATAAATCGGTATGTCATATGGGCATACAATGCTGCCTGGGCTGTGGCTATGGCCGCTGAGCACATGAAACAAATCGACAACCAATTTGTTAATGCTACAAATGATAGCACTGATCTTTCGAGCATGGGTGTCTCGACGACCGGTGAGGAATTTCTTCACGCTATATTGAACATGACATTTGATGAGCCCTTGGGTGTCTTGTTCAAGTTAGTAAATGGTGGGCTAAACTTGTCACATTTTCGCATTGTTAATGTAAATGGTGAAAATGATAGGACTATAGGCTATTACACCCCAAATCATGGCTTATCCAAAGAATGGCCTGCTCAAAGCAACGTTACCTACTCGACCTCTCGAAACAACCTTGGGTCCGTGATATGGCCTGGTGATTCAACAGTGCAGCCAAAAGGGTGGGTGGAACCTACTGTTAGCAAAAATTTAAGAATAGCAGTGCCGGGGCCTGTCAAAGAAGGATTCAAGGTGATTTTGAATATGGAGACAGATAACATCACAAACCAGACAACAGCGACAGGATTTGTCATAGACATGTTTGAGGAGGCTGTGGCGAAGTTGCCGTACGCATTGCCATTCGAGTATGTACAGGTGCTGCATAAGAAATACGACGACATTGTGAAGATGGTCGGTGATGGGGTAAGCCTTTTCTTTAAATGCTGATTGCATTTTCTGTTAATTATATATCCTCTATTTCCTTGAGTATTGCTGCTATTATAATCCCTACTCTTAGTCCTAGAAGTTAATTAAGAACTGTTTAGTTAACATCGAATATATAGGGGTTGATAATCATTGCTAAAATCTCATAGTCTAGCTTAGTAAACCGGAAGTATATCATATGTGGATATTATAAATTTACAATTTAATTTGGTCAAATTCTCAAGAACTAGAACGATCAGGAATGATGATATGTTTGTCTTACGCCATGGCTAATTTGTCTTACTCCATGGCTAATTTGATATGTTTTGTTAATTAGAAGAATGAACTAATTCCAGTGTATAATAATACACTATATATAGAGAAGTGATAAGGATGAACAGTGATATAATTCACATCAACCATTGATCCCTATCCTTTTCTATCATAAAATGTGGGGCATTGATTGGTTGCAAAATTATTAGTTATTGACTTGAACTTTGAATTAATAAGTCCTTGGTCCCAAGTTTATTAATTAGTTTGAATTCTACGTTGACTTGAATCGTTCAAAATTGGTTGGCCAAAATTTAGAAGTAACACTTTAAGTCATTGTCAATCTATAGCTAGCTAGCTAGCTATTGTTTTTCGAAGATATGCATCGAACTTTACTATTAATTCCTCAAGTCAACTAATACATACATGTGTGTGTTTTGGAAAACCTGATAGAAGCTATCATGCGAATTACATTATTTTATAGTGACACATCTTAACACTATTTGTTTATAAGTTATTTTTGTAATTTCAAAGTCCGAACAGTCAATTCGAACTGTTTAACATGATCTCCATATTAAAATATGCGTGGAAACAAAATTTTACATTTTTTGGATTTTTTTTTTGGTATTTATTGATACGTGTACAAAATTGTTGTTTTCAAACAATTTTGGACCATTGAAAAATAATGATTTTCAAAAATTCTACATAAATAGTAAATAGTTTCTAAAAATTGTAAAATTTAGTCTCCAAGCACATTTTAATATGGAGATCATGTTGAACGGTTCGGATCGTCTTTTTGAACTTTGAAATTGAAGATATAGATGTGGAGTAAAACACTCACTTTATTTCATGGAGTACCGTAGTCCAACTCACTTGCTTTTCAAATTTCTTAACCTTTTTAACTATTTTAGACATTTCGATAAACACTTAACATAAATTCCAGAAAAGAATTCTCATCTTTTATTAATTGCAGTAAACTGCATGCTACTACTCCACATTAAATTTTTTCATAATGTAGTTTCAATTTTTCCATTGTAATTTTCTATCAAGAAAATAAGTTAATATCAAATAACAAAACTTCTTGCAGACCTATGATGCAATGGTTGCCGATACGACGATCATCTACAACAGATCACTGGTTGCTGATTTCACACTGCCGTATACAACATCGGGCTTGTCGATGGTGGTGCTGGTGAGGAATGAACAGAGCAAGAATGTATGGTTATTCCTCAAACCCCTCAAGCCTGATCTCTGGTTGGGTATTTTGGCATTCTTTGTTTTCACCGGTGCAGTAATCTGGGTTTTGGAGCACCGCATCAACGATGAGTTCAGAGGACCGCCAACGAACCAACTTGGCACCGTTTTTTATTTTTCATTCTCCACGTTTGTGTTCTCTCACAGTAAGTTTGATTGCCTGCATCTTTTCCCCTTCTTTTTTACTACATAATTTCACAAAAAACAATAGCAATCATCTCTTTTATTACATAAGTACAAAACTGAAATAAAAATAAATTTAATCATGTTACTATCTGCAAATTGGATCAATCAAATTATTCAAATATGGTTTCATTTATGTGGTACAAGCTGTTGATATCTTAGTAAAGTCCACAAAGACTTCCTGCAAAGGTTTGAACACCTTAAAAAAAAAATAGATTTGACGGATCAAAAATCCAGTGCTTTTTGTTTGCAAGTTAGTTGGCGCATATATAGCCATACAACAATTTTCATTAAATTAAAAATTGATTACATAGTTCAATGAATATGAGAATTAAAAAGGGTCTTATTATGAACCTTATTGCAGGGGAAACAATAATTAGCAACTTATCAAGATTCGTCATAATCATTTGGATATTTGTGGTGTTCATATTACAAGCAAGTTACACCGCTAACTTGACATCGATGCTGACAGTTCAGCGCCTTACTTATTCTAACATAAATGAGCTTTTGAAGAATAACGGGAAGATCGCTTACCAAGCAAATTCTCACATGAAAGATTTCTTGCTAAGAATGCAATTCGACGAAAGTAGACTTGTTGCCTTTAAAGAACCCAACATGTATGTAGAATCAATGTGGAATCACACCACTGCTGCTATTGTGGATGAGACCCCTTACCTCAAAGTCCTTCGGAACAAATACTGTGACAACTTGACAATTATCAACCTACCCTACAAGACAGGCGGATTTGGATTTGTAAGTTGTCCTTGCTCATTACACTAGCAACTCTGCATATAGTCTTTATTTTTTTTTAAATATTCGCAGAAGTTGCGAATACATGAGAGGAAATCAAACTTTTGATCTTTAGGTAACCAACAGTCTTAGGACTTTTTTCCTAACCAAATATGCTACCTCCCCTTTCGACTCTGCATATAGATGAACTAAAATGTTGACAAAAAAAAAAATTCAAAGTATAAAAATTGCCAAATTTCTGTATTTTACAGGTTAAGAAACAAAACCAAATTATAATAATGTTCAAAATTATTATACAGGTATTTCCGAAAGGCTCTCCTCTTGTCACCGACCTCTCTAGGGCAATCCTCAACCTAACCGAAGGGGATACAAGCACAAGGATAACAGAAAAATGGTTTGGTGAGCCGTTGTCATGTCCAAATAAAGATAGCCACTCTTCCGAAAGCCTCGACATTGTAAGCTTTGGGGGCTTATTTCTCATCACTGGCGTGACGTCAATGTTTTGTTGCCTGATACAGTTAGCTATGTTTGTAAAGCAAAACAGACATCACATATGCTTTACTTCTGTAACTTCTTTCAAATCGAGCCTCTTTTCAGTGGCAAGGATATATGATGAAAAGGACTTATCAAGCCATACATTCCGAAAAACGCAACAAAGTTCCTCTAACAGTTCTCAACTGGGCCCTCCGATGAGCATATCAAATAATGGAAGACCATTTTCGACTGAGCAGATTAGTCCTGTCACAAATGAGGAAGAAATGCATGGCAATGCTGAAAATGAACCCCAAATCATGTAATTGTTTAGAGCTTGCTTATGTATGTTGCTAAAAATTTAACTTGTATTGAATGGAATATATTTTTGTAGTAATAGTTACGTTAGGAAAAGTGTCTCATTTGAGAATGGCCGAATTTTGTGTTGATACATCTTACCTTTTATTCTAGCTGGAGGAAGATTTATCTTTTATTATATTTCCGTTTGTATTATTTCAAATATAGAATAAAATGTGTACACTAATAAGGAATGTAGGTCAGCAACAAAGGGTATGTATGCCCTAGTTGCCATAATCTCTATTATAAGAGGTGGATGTTCTCTCTGGTAGAAGGCATGTATTGAAATTTTACCATTGAAATAAAATAAGAGTGAAAAGGGAGTTTCACTGGAGCTGTGTGTTATTTACTTTATTTCTCATAAGTTGTCATGCATGGTATTAGAGCACATGTGACGATTCTGTGCATTTCTATAGCCAGATCGGTTTCTTTTGTAAGTTCTCTTTGTTGTTTTTTCCTCTGATTATTTCTGTCCTTACTTTCTTGAATAGTCGAGAAAAGAAAAATGGACATAGGCGAGAAGTCAGAATTTATTCTCCTCTTAGAGAGTCTGACTGCTACCTTGTCACAACTTCTACAACAAAACAAACCGGCTAATACCGGTCAAGATGGGCTTGCTTCCTCTATGACAATCAAGCTCGACAGGAAGAATTTCAACCTATGGTCTCAGATGTTAAAGATGAAGCTGTCGGGCAGAGATAAGCTCGGCTACTTCAATGGTTCAATACTCAAAACCAATAAAAATTGATGCAAACTACTGCAAGTGGTAGATTGAAGACTTCCAGGTCAAGGATTATTTAATTAACTCCATGGATCCGTCTTTAGTAGGTAACTTCCTTCCTTTCTCTACAGCTAAAGAAGTTTGGGACTTGATTCGTACAGCCTTTATTGATGGAGATGATTTGACTCAATATTTTGACTCAAAATGAAAGGTGAACCGGGTCAAAAAAACTGGGACTTCAGTTGAGGTTTACTATACTCAATTACAGAGATTTGGAAAAGAGTTAGATGTCCGTAGGCCAAATCATATGACCAATTCTGTTGATGTTGAGAAATATAATAATATTATTCAAGAAGATTGTGTTTTAATATATTTTTTTATGGTCTTGATGATCGCTTGGATCATATCCGGGCAACTGTCCAACAACTAAAACCCTTTCACACAATAGAACAAGCCTTTGCTTTAGTCTGTAGAGAAAAAAAGCGTCAAACCTTTATATTGAACAAAGGGGATGGGGTTGAAAACCCTATGGTCATGCTTGCAACAGATCCAATCATCCAACCCTAGCCATGAACAAATCGAATTTCAAACTGAAAATTAATTGGACCAACAAAACTGCTGCCTCTGGAGACAAACAACACAAGTGCTGTCATCTAGATGCCACAGCAGATCCGATACTTCCCAAAGATTCATCTCAACCTCCATCCGAACCATTGATCCCTCAACTGAGCTCATCTACTGGTCCCTTGGAAATTTTGAATACTTCAATCAGTTACTACAGCAGAGCCGATCCCCTCTCCAACGAATTCGTATCCTCTGAGATATTTCAAACTTTGCGTGACTTTATGGAAAATCCCATCTGTTTAAATGCGTTCTGCAAGAATCTCAAAGCACAAATAATACTGACCCCCTACATCATCCCCGAATAGGCACCGGACACGTCGGTCACGCAAAAATTGAGATATCTCAGAGGATACGCACTCCTCTCCAACAAAGGCTCTTCCCCTCCTGATTGGTTCAATCTCCCTTTCGGATCCTACCAGCATTGGACCGGATCATGCTCCCCTTGTTACTTACTCCTGGCAACCCAAAGCCATTGTGCCTACTCCCTCCTCTGAAGCGGATCCGGGCCCCATTCAATTTTACAGATGGCGCGCTAAGGACCTCCCTTCAAACATAGAGTTCGAATTTTCTACAGAGACATCTGTTCTGAAAAATTTCAATTCTTCTCAGCTTGATCAATCTACCTCCAGGCATCCTATGATCACTAGGATTCGCAAGCAACACTCCACCACTGACCATATTGCCCTCTTGGCCGAATCATTTCTTAACACCGAGCCAAAGACTTACAACCAATCTAATTAGTCTCATGATCATTGGGTCGAGGCTATAACCAAAGAACACGATGCTCTTCTTCCTAATAACATTGTACCTCCTTCTCCCAACCAAAACATCGTAAGGTGTAAGTGGGTTCGCAGAATCAAGCGACGTGCGGATGGCACCCTTGAACTCTACAAAGCCTGACTTGTTGCTAAGGGGTTCCACCAAGAAGAAGGAATCGATTGCACATTTTACGCTTTCTCAAAGGCACCATTTCCCATGGCATTACTCTACATGCCTACTCCAACACCGATTGGGCCGGCTCACTGAATGATTGCAAA
This sequence comes from Carex pumila, assembly GCA_033356055.1. Lineage (NCBI taxonomy): Eukaryota > Viridiplantae > Streptophyta > Magnoliopsida > Poales > Cyperaceae > Carex > Carex pumila. Next base: position 268,573 of record JARJHM010000361.1, read on the forward strand.
CCGACTTCCAGGTTCTGTATCTTTCTTGGTGCTAATATTATCTCATGGGGGTGAACCAGGTCAGAAACAGAGTTGCTGAACCAGATCAGAGCAATTGCTGACAGAATAGCTATTGTGATTGAAGAAAAAAACCATGCAGAAAGTTCCAACTGGGTCAGAAAATTTACTACAGCTGTTAAAAAAAAAAACTACAAAACCTACATGCTCGGACTTCATGGTGAGCTCGAAGATAAGGTTGATGATCCAGTAATTAGTTGTTGGCCTTGAGGATTAATTAAAATGGGTGCAATTTTATTATGTCTTTACAAATATTTATATCCTAACAGCATCATTAGAAACTACTAAGTAATGCATTAAGAAATAAAGACGCTGCGACCAAAGGAATTGCAGAGTTATGTTATTTCAAATTCAGCCTTTTTTTTTTTTTTAAATGTACGAATTTTAATAGGTGATTTTTATGCATAAATTTCAAAACAAATGAAAAATTAGATTTGGAATAACAGAGTCTCTACAATTCCTTTGAATTGCAGCCCATTTATATATTTCCAATGCATTATGCTAAATTCATTTTTCTTTACACAATAATTCATTTTGGTCGTATTCCACAATATAAAAGTTAAGGCTGAAACAACGCTAGTTTTTGTGGCGAGTCAGAACAACAAATTGAGAATATATATGGAAAAAGAAAAGAGGGAATATGAAGACATTTGTGTCCTTGTATTTTTTTTTTTTAAATAATGACTTCATGTCCAAATGATTTAGTTATGTGATCAATTTTTTCAATATTATATTATATTATAATTTATTTTGTAATATATACTTTAAGTAAATTTTAGTGTTATATTTTATAAAATTAAATAAAATCTGTAAAAATAACATAATTAGTCAGACCAATTCACATGACGTGATTATTCTCCATCATTTTAGTGATCACATATCATGTCATGACCTGACCAAATTATGAAGTATTAGTCACTACACGTCACGTTATTTTTTTTTTTACTAGATGTCAGTTTCCAATTTTTCAGGTTTTTTCTATATTGACCTGTGTTTCAACTTCAATATTGAATAAATCTTTTACATTGAACGAATTATGTGCAACTAGATCGAAATTTTGTTAAATATTTTTTCCTAGCAGAAAAGGTTGGATTTACTAGAAATTAATTTTGTGTATAGAATGTAAAAGGTTGAATAGTTAACCTTGGTTAGTTTCTCTCCACAAAATTATGTGGAAAACTCTTTTTTTTTTATTTGGATATTGTTATGTGATTAATTTGGATCTTTCTAGATATATGTTTTTTTTTATGTTTTTTTATGTAATTTTACTTCTTAATATATGTTTTTTTCTTATTAATATGTGATTAATAGACAATTTGCCTCCACCTCAAAAAAAAAGCCATATATAATTACTAATAACAATTCAACAATTTATTTCGGAACATCAAAGACATATATATAATAATAAATCAGTATCAGTACTACTATAATACCACGTTGAAATTTTTAGGATCCAAAGCTCTATTCACCCAGAGAAGATCTGAGCCATTGATGAAAATCATGTCTCAATATCAACCATTAATCATTAATTTTGAATTTATGCATCTGTTTCATGTTGCTAATTGTGTAAAAATTTAAATTTAATTATAAACGTACTCGCCACATGAAAAGACACATGAAAGTTGTTTCATTTAAACAAAAATAGAAACGTGTTTTTTCTGATGTGCATCTCCCTCCCGAGGCATTTTTTTTTTTAAATCAATGCCTTTTCTCCTTTACTTCAGCTTGGGTCCGATGCCCATGGAACCCAAAGTGGCTCCAATGGGTTCGCTCACCATCGGATCTGTTTTAAGATTCATGCGCATGGATTTTAAAACATACACAAAAGTGCAAGCACGAATTCTAAAGTAGATCCGATGGTGAGCAAACCCATTGGAATCACTTTGAGTCCAATGAACATCGAATCCAAGCTGAAGTTTTTCTTCTTGGGCAAAAAAAATCCCCTTAGGCGATATCTTTAATATAAATTTTTTTTTTTTTTTTGCGGAGAAATTCCCCTTAGACGATATATAAAGACACCAAAAGTTTTACAGGGCCTATTCATATTACACGCTTATACTAGCAAAGAGAAATAACAAGAAACCCCCTTCCCACTTTTTAATTCTTACACCAGTCTGTAAGAATTGGATATGTGTGGCTCATGAGGTCCCCACCTGTTCAGCCTGCCTTTGTTTACCAGAAAATCTGTCAAAACACTTTTGACTTCTTGGCACATAAAAGCAGCTGAAATCTAATTGCAATTTATATGTTTGTAGCCTTGTAGGTGCCTGAAAGATATACAATGAGACTTGAGGAAGCGTCTGTATATAATTTTAAATTAATTAAATTATTTTGGTCAAGACTTTTTCATACATTTAAGTAATTTGTTAGCAAGATATATATTTCACGAATTTTACGTAAAATTTATCCTTAATTACATGATAATTTTTATTCATGCCATTAGTAATTTTGGAGGGGAAGAGACAATTGATACTCTTATTAAAAGTACCATATAATACTTGATCAATGTCATAGTAGGAAATATTTCATACTTTAGTTTAGAGTTATTTACAATTAATTGTCCACTAAAATTAATTGCTGACAGTGAAAACAAAATAATATATTATCAAGCTATAAAAAGTTATCATTTGTTCTTATTGATTAATGATGAATAAATCGCATCTAAAGAAAATGATCAAAGCAATATTTTATTTTACGGGTTGTTATATTTTGTGAACAAAGTGTGTATAAAAAAAATTGAGAACCAACAATCAGTTGTGTTTTCTTAAAATATTATTTCATTTTTGACGTTGATTTCGGCACCAATGTAATTACCGCTATTCTATTTTTAATCACACTGTTCTATCTTCTACAAGAATGGCAGTATGATATTTTTTATAAATTAAAAATCAATTAAACATTAATCACATCTAAAAGAATAAATATTTAATAACTAAAAAAATTCTTTCTCCGTTGCAAAGCACGGACACTTAACTAGTAATAATAAATAATTTCATAACCACATAATTTTTTTAATATTTTAAAAGTAATATTGAACATTTGCTTGGCAAATTAAACAAAATTAATTTTTAATTAATTTTTTCCTTTCACTATAAAAAGGATATTGATGGGCGTAATCCCAATAAGAGACACCATTACTGCTACAATAAATTTAAAACTGCCTCAAAATTAACTCAGCACGTCGACGAGAGCCAAATCGGGCATTTGCCAATATAACATACCATTTTTTTTATTTGAATTATAATGGCTTTCGCTAATGGAAATGGACAGACTCAGCAGAATTGGAACATATAGATTATATGATCATAATTAAAATAATGTTGATTTTCTCTATTATCATAGTAAATTATGTCCTCAAATGAACTAAACTCTTGATAAATCTATTAGATTATTTTAAATATTAATTGATTGTACATCTTCAAAAATATTAATTGATTCTATGAAACAAATTAATAGCATATTTATACAATATATTATAAGTTTTTTAAAAATTATTTTTTAATAATATAACATTGAGCAAAGAAGTTATTCCAAACTATATATAATTGATAATATATGAGTTAATTCACGATGTATTTGTGAGAGGAAATACATGCAAATTATGCATGATATAAAGGGCTCTATTTTTATGAGTGATCCCATGCAATAAAACGTGATGGAACTCATGTCATATGCGACTTTGGGTTGGTTTCAAAAATAATAAAACAAACGATTTATACACGGAACTTGTAGAATTTGTAGGGTTAGAAACTTTTAAGAAATATGTATTAGATAAATTTTTTAGTATATATAGTACGTGGACAAATAAAAAACAAATCAGTAATTTAGTTCAAACAGTTTGTTCCAAAAACCTCAACATGTGAAATTTCTTTCTTTCATGTTATATGGATTTATTGTTGGAAGAGCTTTATTTATTAATCTCTTGGAAAAAAAAAAAATCTAATCATGTGTTACGGTAAGATACTAAAATATATGTTGTTGAATAATGTTTTTTAAGATAATTTGTGGTTGAATTATTAAGTGCAAAATAAATTAAAATAACTGCAATTTTATTATATTGTTACAAATATTTTATATCCCACAGTGTCACTGGATATATATAAACCATTGTAATAGCGAAGTTATATATAAAACATATTTAATTCTCTAAGGACAAACTAAAAATCACACAAAAAACATAGAAAAAAAAACGAGTTCACTTGATTGTTGACAGAAACTAGTGTGGAATAAAAAAAATTAAGTACTATTTTTTGTACGACTATTTCCCATATTTTTCATGTTGTAATTCATAATTTCTTTTTATTACTATTTTCCATATTTTTCATGTCATTTTTATTTTGAGACCGCTGTATATTGTCAACATTCAAAGAGATCATGTAACAAGTTCAAATGCTCCATAAAATTAATTGAACCTTGATTCTATGTACAAAACAAATACAATAACTCTTTAACATTTGATTTAATAATAGTTAGGAATGAAACGACCCATATTAAATGGTAATCCATAGAACTCAGCGTTTCGGCTGTCACCTCCAAAAGTGCGAAACGGGGTCCACCATGGCATGCCCCGGTCCCGCCCCGCCCCTCTAAATTCCAATGAGTTGTCTAAAACCACGGCCACAATTAATGCAACCGTTGGTGGCGAAGCGAATGTTGTGTTAAGCCAGTCATTAAACTGTATACAAAATAACTATGAGTTAAGGATGCTAAAGAAAATTCTTTATTATGACTATAATGCCCCCACCCAACTAGTCTTAACCAACATGAGCATCCATAGGGGAGCCGAAGAATATAATGTGCAATAGAGTGAGGCTACGGTACTATACATAGTGCGGATTGGTCTGTACTACATATCAAAATTTTTGTTCCAAATCCGTACTCACGGACTAATTTTACATTTTTTAGAATATTTTTACTAGTTTGTTTAGATAGGTAGAAAATTATTACTTTTGAATGGTCTCTAATCTTTTAGATCAAGTGATTTTCTACCTATCTAAAAAAATAGTAAAAATTACAAATTTTGATCTACAAAGTACATTTTCATATGAAGATTATGTTGAACTCAGATTGATTGTTTGAACCTTGAAAATGAAAATATTGATCGATATGGACTATGTATAGTACCATAGCCTCACTCAATATACTATAAGTACAGTATATTTTGAAGAGAGGAATTTTGTTGACTATCCTATTTCTGGTATGAGCAAATTCTTTTTCCAGATTTCGAAAAATAAGAAATTCCCCAGTGAAATTCTGGTACCTACTAGTAGATATTTTTTTAAAAAAGGAAGGTTAAATGGAGAAAATTATCATACCCATCCGGCTTTTGTGTGAGCAGGCCCGTGCTGAGCTCCTAGTGTGTACCGGTTGAAGTATTCCGGAACCGATAATCCAAGATAGAGTGATACACCAACAATAAACAGATTTCTCATCGAATTCATGTTAGTAAATTGCAACAAAGAGAGTCCCACCGCCGCTAAAAGCACACAAAAAAAATTTAAATAATTAAGATTTTACAATTAATTCCAACAACCAACAAATCCAGAGAGAGATTTATGACAATAACTTACCAACAATTCCAAAGAGAATGCAATATACCGCAGCAAATATCGGGAAAGGTATCGATGCAAACAAGGCTCCAAATTTGCCTATAAAAAATATAGAATCAACCGTGTATCTCTGAAGCAGATTCTTGAAAAGTTCAAATTTACCAAAATGTCCCTCGGGTAAAAATAAGAGACTTCAAGTTTTAAGTGGAAACAAACTTGGAAATAAATTATACCTAAAATGGAGAAAAAAATCATGAAACCAGCCGAAATCTGTATTACCCGACGACTCCCCACACGTGTTGATCCAAGAAGGCCCACATTCTCTCTGTTAGAGTATACAAAAGTTTGAGAGAAGAGAGTAAACATTTGATTCTATGTCAAACAAAATAAAATCTATCAGTAATCACAATAGTACTCACATAGAGACCGTAGAGCCAGTTAAAGAACCACATAGCCCATCTATTAGAATTCCCAATCCCTGTTTTTTTTTAATAATTAAATAAAAAAAATACTACCATAAATTTTATAAACAAATAAATTAAACATAAGTGAAACAACTAATTAAGAAAAATAATAAAATAAGTATAAAAAAAAAGGAAGTAAAATTCCTACTTGGAAGCCAATGCCTCGACTCAAGATAGGTGCTGGTGGTGGAGTTGCACTGGCAAGTCGAGCTGCTGCTTTAAATGCTCCAGTTGACTAAACAAAATATTAGGTACAAGAGAAAGGGTGAAAACAAAAACAAAAACAAAAAATAAGAAAAAAATAATAATAATTGTTGAAATGAAAAGAAGTACCTCCACCATAGAAACTATGACAGCAGCCATCATGCCGAAACAGTGTCCAGCATCAAAGGTTGGTGGACCCCACTGAAGAGGGTAGGGAATCATTATCCTTCAATAATTCACAATCATATCATTTCATTAGTATATAATTATATTTGCACAGTTAACATGAAAATATAATTCAGTCTGTTTGAAAGATTCAATCAAGCAATGAAGCACGATGAAAATATTTAACAAAATGAGGGAGGCCATGGTAATATGCATAGCACTGATCGGTTCATACTATGGATCAATATCTTCGTTTTCAAAGTCTAAATAGTCAATCCAAACCGTTCAACATGATCTTCATATTGAAATGTAATTGTAGATCAAATTTTTGCATTTTTTAGAATTTATTTACTAATTTTTTTTAGATCGGTAGAAAATCACTTTATCTAAAAATTGCAGACCATTCATAAGTAGTGATATTTTACCCAACTAAAAAAATAGTAAAAAATTCTAAGAAATGTAAAATTTAGTTCACAAGTACATTTTTATATAGAGGTCATGTTGAACGGTTTCTCTTTGAACTTTGAATATAGTAAAGAGGATAGGAAGATACAAAGATGAATAAGAGTATAATAGCAACTAACCAAGGGGCTGAAGAGATGAGGTTGGCTTTGTCGGTACGGCAGTTAATCTGTGTATGCAAAGGCCGGTTTTTATATGCACCAGCAGCCGTTAATATTTGAGCAAATACCCATACAAAGGCTATGGATATTAGCAATGCGAATCTCTCCAATATCGGTACATGCCTTGTGTGAATCCATTTGAAATACTAGAATAATAAAAAAAAAAATTACAATTAGATGAAAATTCATGTATTTATATGCATATTCTGTGTATGAATATAGAAAAAGATAAATGTCAAACCTGAGACAAGGCAACAAATAAGATAATCATGGGAACACCGATCTCGACACATCTTCCAGCCTGGTATTTTCACAGAGAAACTATATATCATAATGGACATCTCCATTTCAGGCAAAATGAAGAGCAGAAAAAAGGGTCTATTTTTTGAATGACAAAAGGACAAGAGGAAACAACCATATTAAATAGATCATGTTGGTTATATAGTAAACATGGTACCAATAAATAAATACCAGGGTCCCCACAATTAAGGTGCATATGTAAAAAAAGAGGGGTAAAAGTGTAAAAGTGGTACCACAGGGAATCCTCTGTCAAAAAGGCCAAAACCAACCAGTGCTACCACTGGTACCATTCCTAACGGGCTGAAAAATCTGAAAAAAAAACAAAAGAAAAGAAAAAAAAATTATACTGCTTTGCATATTATTTTTATTGGTATTATTATTGTAACAATATTCCAGCACATCATTTTCAGAATAATAGGTGCCCTTTGAAAGTATGTAAAATGCTGTACTTTCTTTAATAAATAAAGATGCCACATTTACAAAATGTGAGAAACACAATTAAAGATGTGGTGCTAAAGCCCCTAAAAAAGGATAGCTTATATCAACTAATGATTGGTTAGTCTGGTCAAAGATGTCCCATCACCATTTCAATATATTCCACAAAAAAAAAAAAAATTGGGTTTGTGAAAAGTATCCAATTGTAAAATTGAAATAATCACAGAAAAATAGCAGTAGTTAAATTATTGGTCAATATTTATTGTGAGAAAACACACTAATTTCAACTAGTTATAACAAGAAAGCGAAAAGATTGAGACTTTGGATCCATAGTCTTATTTTATTTCCATTTCTGCCACCTAACTTCCAATTTTTGCAATTAAATACACAAAATTTCAGAAGCTATCAATCAACCACAAAAAAAAAAAAAAGTTGATAGTGCTTTATAAAAAAATTGTAAAGAAAAAATGAGGTTGGGAATGCAAAAATACAGTTGGGGGCTTAAATGCAAAATAAAGAAACTCCATTTGTTTAGATGACACCATATATGGAAAATGATAAGAGTCTAAGGCACAACAAATTATTTTTTTAGTCATAAGAAGTTTGTGAGATAAATATTTTTTTTAGAAAAATAGATGTACCTCGAGCAAATACCCCATAATTGGCTAAATCCGAGAATTATTTGAATCGTAGAAGAGATTATTAAGGCACCTTGTGTTGCTCTCATCGTTGCACGAAACCTCTGTACAGAAAATTTACAAACACAATTCAAATATTGAAAACAAATTTCACTGAGTGAGATAGAGAGATAGAGAGATAGAGAGAGAGAAGTCACCTGATGGTCGTTAGATATATTAGCAAGAGAGGAGTCTCTAATTATCGATAAAATTGGTACAACAAATGCAAATGAACCGCCTATCACAGTTGGAAGCCTGGTACCAACTAGGGTTTGTACCAGCGTGTTTATACCAGTGACAAATAATAGTGTCTGTACAACTCTTGCCTTGTCACCCTGCACATTTATTCACTAACAATTACTTCAAATAGAAAAAAAAAAATCACCCAAAAATTCATGTTTCCAAGTGAAGTTTGCTTGAATTATTTTCAATTATTAAAGAATAAAAATGGTAAAATAAAAAATAAAAAATCTCACATCAGAACCACCCATGAGAGGAACAAGCATAGTTGGTATCATCACTGTTGTACCCAAAGATAGTATATAGTGCTGAAATCCCAGAGCTATTGCTTCCACTGCAATTTTCATCAATACAAATTCACAAATTTTTACATAAAGTTCATACCTTTATTTTTCAACTGGTAACAAATTAGAAAGTAAAATGAAAAATTAACATACACCAAGAGGGATTGGAGTCGATGCAATACTCTAGACCTTGTAACTGATCCATGGGACGATACAAGAATTCCTCTGGCTTCATCTCCGCCATTTTCTTCACAAATTTCACAAATAATTCAATTATCAAGTTGTAGAACAAAAAAACCAAACAAACTGCAGAAAGAAAGGAACTTTACTAGTGTACAAGTAATAATTTACCTTCAATTTGTACTTAGTTAACTGATTCTGAGAACTAAGAGCTTAGAAGAAGAAGAAGAAGAAGAGAGAGAGAGAGAGAGAGAAAGAAGAAAGGGTTTTGACAAGGATGAAAACTTTATTATAGTGAGCAAATTGACTAATTGAGTGAGCAGGATTCAGTAACTGAGAAGCGAGAAAGAGAAAAGGAAAGGAATTTGTAATTGTGTTATAGTTTTGGGATGTATTTGTAATTAGTGAGTGTATTTAGCACTACCGAGAAAAGAAAAAAGGTTGTGTGGGGAAATGGATGAGGAGAGAAGAAAGAAAAAGGCTGTGAGAACTGAGAAAAAAGGAGGAGAAAAAGGAATCCCTGCGGTACCTTATGAGTAAAAAACTCTTATTCACTTTAAGATTCGTGCAAGGTCAAGACAAACGCTTCAGATATCATTCTACACAGGAGAATAATTAGCCGATAATGGGTAATGATTTTAACAGAGCACTTTTTCTCTTCATTCAGAGCACGAACCATATGCACGCACTAATGCACAACACTGTTTGATTATACAGCTCATGCGCTGCATGAAGTCAACACTATGCTGTTAAAATATTAGCTTTGAGATTTGTGCAAGGTAAAGATGGACGATACAGATCACATTCTGTACGGTAAGGTACTGCACTGGATCTGATCACAAGTGGTGGACCCGATGGGGGAAAAGAAATGAGATGTACTTTAAGACAGAGAGAGAGGATAATAAATGTATAATAAATGGATGCATTTGCAAAAATGTCCTCCTGTACGAATTATGAGATTGTCCCATCAAGTCCGGATCCTCTCCAATTTTACGTACAAATTGAGAGTTACTTCTCCATTGAAAATTCAACACGTGGTGGATTCTCTGATCTGAAGGTAGAAGCGGAAAAGAGAAATTGCAGGGGATCTCTCACCTCAGGCTGACACTGACATCTTCCAAATGTAAAAGAGGTTTTGGTTTAAATTTAGTTTAGTATTTGTTTTGGCGGCATATGGATAAACAATCGAGATAAAGTATCATGTTGTGCTCAAATTAATTCCAGTATCATCATTAAAAGACAAAATTTGTACTCTATCCGTATTGTTAATGTATATTTTTTTATTATCTTTGATGTGACAAGATTCTTTATAATAAATTATAATAAATTAGTAGGTTTGATGTCTATTAGATTTAGATTAGGTTTGATGAACTTTAGGATTGTTTGATATACTTTAAGATCTGTATGCTTTGTTTTAATATTTATGTATTTACATTAATTTTTTATGTACACGAATTTTAAAGCAGATTTGATGGTCAAACAGTAACACACGCAATTTATGTGACATGGAAAGAAATAAACATGAATGATAAATAGTACAATTATTTAATTTTTTTACGGAGAAGTATTACTTATAGACAAAAAAATGTTACTTCTAAATTTGAAGAGAGACTATATTTATATTTTATAATTTATCAAAAGTAAAAGAAAATTGATAACCAAAATGACACAGTTAATCTTGGATAAGAAATTGACGGAGCTGATTTGACTTGATGCAGTGCACAACTAACACAGTTAAAAAGAATAACCATTTCACATGCGCTGCCTCAAGCCAAACTAGCACTATTAATATGTATTTACTGGTTCATCTCACATTGGCAACAAATGAAACATTAAGTTTAATAAAAATCTCCTAAACAGTGCAATCTCAACTAATGTATAAAAACCAAGAATTAATCTAGATAATGATGATAGTGCTTTGTACAACTACATTTAGAAAAAGGAAAAAGGCGATCATGACATTTCTCAGAAATAAAGGAAGAATAAAGGAATAATTCTAAAACTTGTAAAATGGTTGAAAATTACATATCCAATGATAGGTCATCACAAATTAAGATTTTCTTTTCCGAGTAGATCTTGGGTGATCTTAAGTTCACCGGTTCTTTGGTGAACTTAAATCTAAAATCCGTCAAATCAACTTCAAATGACGAATTCGAATTATTGAAACTCACCTACCTTACGAGTGATGCGTCTACATATGAAATTTTTAAACATTCGAATTAATTTAGTATAAAGTCAATTGGTCAAAATTAGAAGGTTAATAAATTAATTTTAATTCATTCATTTTTTGAACGTGTTTTGACCACTTTACTTTATACTAAATTAATTTGAATGTCTAAATTTTTACATGTAGATGCATCACTCGTAAGGTAGGTGGGTTTCAACGATTCGGATTCGTCATTTAAAGCCGATTTGACAGATTTTATACTTTAGTTTACCAAGAGATTTGGTGAACTTAAGAACACCCTAGTTCTACTCTTCCTTCTCAACGTTTTTCTACTGTAGGTAATAATTGAGTTGTATACTTGTATGTATTGATTTGTTCATGAACAGATTCAGGATTTTGTCAGGAGAGGCAAAAAATTAACTAATCTGATTTAAACTCATTAGTTAATTGGATACTAGATTAAAAAAAAAAAAACAATGCTCTAACTTATAGTTTTCAATGGCCTCTAATTCTAATTATCAATCCGAATTTAAGAAATTTATTCTAATTTTAACCCAAATTATATATCATAATTTCATAGGGGTACAATAAAACTTCTGAGGAACAAAGTTGGTCCGAACATATAAATCTCTATTAAAATTTCAAAATCCAGAAAAGACAACTACTCCTCCAGCTTGATTCTGTCCTTGGGTTTGTTTACTGGTTTTTTTTTAATAAAAATTATAGATTAAGACATTCAACTACTTAATATTCACAAAAAAAAAAAAAAAAAAAAATTGTTTGATCTGTGACTTCTCATACAGATTGCACTGTCTTTAGACAATGCACTAAAGGCTGTTTTTTTCTTTGTTGAAAGAGATATCTTGTTCTGTTTTGGTTTTTTGTCAGTAAAAGTTAACAACAACGTTTAATTCTGTCGACTGATTCACTATTCTTACATTTAATATTAGACCAGCTTTTTGCCCTTTTCTTTTCCTCATTATTTTTTTCAAGAGATGGAGTTGTCTTTTCAAATCTACATTTTTTTAGAGAGGGTTCAAATGCATTCAAATTTTTGTGCATTCAAATGCACTTTATTTTTCAAATTTTTTTTCTCAATTTTCAAAGTCCGAATAATCAATCCGAACCATTAGATGTGATCTATATATTAAGATGTGCTTGGAGACCAAATTTTATATTTTTTGAAATTTGTTTACTATTTATTAAGTCATTTTGAAAATTGCTGATCCAATAGTTCAAAAAATATAAAATAAGCGATTTTCAAAGTGGCTTAATAAATAGTAAAAAAATTTCAAAAAATGTAAAATTTGGTCTCCAAGCACATCTTAATATATAGATCGCATCTAACAGTTCAGATTGACTATTCGGATTTTGAAAACAGAGAAAAAAGATAGAATGTATTTGAGTGCACAAAAACTTAGGTGCATTTGAACCCTCCTCATTTTTCATATGAAAAATGTCATAACAATTGTGAAACATGGAACTTTTATTTTTTACTTGAGCATTCAATTTCCTTTTCCTTTTAATGAATTATAGAGAAGGAAACAAATAAAACAAGAAAGCGATTATTTCTGTGATACCTCAAATTCATATCATAAAAATGTTTAAATTATTGATGAAAGATAAAACATGTATGAAATTTTATTATCTTTTATAACATTTGTATATGTAGTGTAAATATCGTGTCAAACATGTTGAGTTTCTAAATTACTATTTTGATGTTAAAATTGTGAAAATTCCAACTCTTAAATTGGATAATATAAATATTTTATTTGTTGAAAGCTAATTTTTTGGCTTGTTTCCGTGCAATTGTTTTTTTTTTTTTAAATTACGTGATAATGTAAATATTTTGTTGGTCCTGGTGTAAAGCGCACTGACATTTTTATTTTAATCAAAATTATTAAATTATAAATTAAATTGTTTAAAAAGTTTGATGAGAAGTTGTTTTTCACTTCTAATCTCAGAAGAAAACAACAGGCTGTTAAGTTTGGAAACAGGCGTTTTGATGGATATCATATCAAATTTGGTCTAATGATAGATCAGAACAGTTTGATGTGCATCAAGATTCGCGTGACATTTAAAGCAGATCGAACAGCTTAGATTAATATATTATCTATCGAAAAATTGTAGTTCCGTTAAATCGCACATTTTTTTTTTCAAAATTACTAATAAATTTTCTAAACGAAATTAATTGTAATTAAATAAAAAAAATTGTAAAGCCTTCCTCGAGTTCGGATCTCCTAAAGTAACTCAATTTATTAGTTTAGATACAGACCGTCAGATTAAATAGGTCCCATGTGTTCCATCCTGGCCCGAATTGGCCATATTTGAATCAGACGGTTTAGATTTAAACTAAAAAAGATAGGTCAGAGAGGGAGAGAATTCCTTCATTAAAGAGAATGAAGAAGAAATTTGCACAACTACAGTCTGCCCACGCTATTTTTCTCCTTCAGAAGAAGATAATCAGAGAGAAAAATGAAAGAACGCGGATACTATAGCGAAGAGAATGCGAGAAAACACGCTATACAAAATTTCAAAATTCATAACCTCCAATTTGAAGTATAGGTTTGCAAAGTGCCTAAGGAGACCAATCAAATGCAGCTAGCTTTGCAAAATGAGCCAACCAAAAAAGACATTAAGATAAGGTGTAGAAAACATTGAACTAGAAATTTCACAAGAAGCACCAAGAAACAGAAAAAGGTTACATCTCAATTATCACTGTTTACAGTTTTGTAAGTTTATGTAATTCCATGCAATTAATAGAGATGAAGTGTCCCATGACTACTTTTTCATAATTAAAGAATAATGTAGAATAATTTTCTTCTCAATCATTTTTGGTAATGAATTAAATAAAAATTTATCAGGCGACTTACTGGTCCAAGTCTTTTTTTCAAATTCATAAAAAGAAAAATAAAGCAGATGTAAAAGAAATCGAACCTGAAATCATAAGTTTTGAAATTGTAAGGATTTTAATGTATTAGTTATATTACATAGAAGACCGTTAATTAAATTAGTGTCTAATCGGTTTCACAATAATCCGGGCTGTATATTCTTTCATGAATTTGCTTCTAATTAAGGTCACACCATAAAAATTTCCAAAAGATAATTTTGTTCTGATCGATCAGTGTTGTAAATAATGGTATGCGGTCATTGAACGGACAGAGTACCATCAAGCGATTAATCTCTATAATCTCTATAATCGATTGATTAGTCAAAAAAATCCATGACAGTTTGATCACCATCAACAACTAATCGGTCTAAACAGACGTTTTTTACAACACTAGTTCCTGTAAGCATTTAAAGAATAAGATAATAATTTCCAACATGATTGGCACATATTACCATCAAATAGTCACAAAAATCAGGACAATCTAAATATGGAGGGCTGTTCAGCAGCCCAGCAGGGAATAGGAATGGGTGTGGGAATCAAAAATTTTCAACTAAATTTTATTGTTCACTGTGGAAATAAAAACTTAGCTCTGGGCAAAAAAATATTTTCCACGGTAAATAGTTGTTCACCGAACAGACCCGGAGTTAATAAAGACTATCATTTTAGTCTGCTACAAAAAATGTAGCTAAAATATTTTACTTGGGAGTTATACAATTTGAAACTCTATTGTTCGAGGTATACATTATATAAAACGAAGAAGTTGAAATTCTAGGAATCATAATCCAACATTCAGTATATATATAATATAATTATGAGTTGTATATTTTGATTGTTTCAATTAAATGATCTAATATGATATTAAGATATTTGGACAATTTATATATTAAAAAAATGTGGTCTGAAATTTGCATGTAAAAATAATCGATGTCCAAAAAGTTGTGCGAATTTTGATGCGGGTTGCACATATTTCCCTGCACGAATCTTCAAGCGGACCCCTACAATCCAGAAAGGCACCGAAGCTCGGCTGGGAGCTCATCCACCGGAATTCAGATCCCTATAGTAGCTCAAATTTTGAGTTTAGATCTAGACTGTTCGATCAGTTTTGGCGCGAATATGAAAGGGATCAAGTGCATTTCACGTCGGCTCGGATTAAGCTGAATTCTAATTGGACAGTCCAGATCTAAACATAAAATTTGTGTTACTTTAGGCTTCCACACTCATTCTAGCCCCAGTGAGTTCGGATCTCCTAAAGTAATTCGATCTGCTTTAAAGAAGCCACGTGCATCTCACGTTAAGCCGGATTGGCTCAAATTATGATTGGACGGTCCAGATCTAAACTACAAAATTTGGGTTACTTTAGGCATCCTCACCCATTCTACCGTGCGGTAAGGATACGCTTCGAATCCGCCTCTTCAGTAATCGGGAAACTGTTGCAAAGACATGGCGCGACGATCGCACCTCCACCTAACAGAGGTTTGCGCGCTCGCATCAGGCTGCGACGATCTCTCAATTCTAGGTTTAGGTGAGCGCGAGGGATGGCTTGAAGACCCTTCCCTTCTCTCCTCGCTCTCTCCTTACAGCCATTCCCTCGCATTGGCCCACCCTTCGAAATTCCTCATCCTTGTTCTCTCATCCACTACTGGCGATCGCGTTGGGAACGCGGATTACGCTGTTGTTAGTAGGATCAGACCTTCTTTAGGGGAATCTGATGGGATTTTGGCTGCCATCGAATGGGTCCCCCATGTCAGAGACGGTGATGATGATGCAGCGCCTGTGCTGGCAGTGGGGACCACTGTGGGGTACTTACTGGTTTATTCTCTCGCCGGTGAACTTATTCACAAGCAGGTGCGTTTCTCTCTCTCTCTCTGTGACATTGTGGGACCCATTTGTATTTCTCTTATGGATCCTTTTTATTATGCAGAGTATATACCCTGGAAGGATACTGAGACTCAAATTTAGAACGGCAAAGGGAAAGGCAGGTTCTTTGCAAGAATCGGTTTCTGATGAGCTCTCTATTGTTTTCTCCGGTATAATTGCTCGGTTCGATGGTTTAGATATACAGGTACTTTGTATTTCCAGTTATAACATACTGTTAACTTAAGAGAGATTGAGTTGCACGGTTATTAACTTATTATTTTTTGTGGGTATGTTAGGATATGCTTCAAAAGTGGTCTGACGAGGCGGGGTCAAGGGTTTGGAAAAAGAGGATTCAGGATGAGAATGAAGAAGAAGAGAGCAATTTTTCAACTGTACCCTTCCAATTATGGAATGTAAACAAGTTTGGATCTTGTGCTGATGCAGCCATTGTTGGGTTAATGCCCCCTCCCCTTTTGGAACTCCAGGTAATTTTTCAGAAAATGTTGTATGATATGTAAAGTAGCTTGCCATGATCATATCTTAATCCAAGGTTGTATGTTATATTGTAAATCAGAGATTTGTTCTTACATATTAAGTGTAAATTTGAATGTAAGAGTTGCAATTTTGTTGGTTTGTTTGCAGTCGAGTCGACGTTACTACTGTGCTGTTACCATTGGAGAAGATTCCGTTATCTCTGCATATCGGTACATTTTCTTTTTCTGTAGTCAGGACTCAGGACTGTACCAGTTAGGTATTGGAGTTAATTAACTGTACCTAACTTCATTAAATCTAAAGGCTGTCAGAAGACAGGAGCAGGTCATTGGTAGGGGCAATTTTGTCAAGAGTTGGAACAGCTACTATCTCAACTATTAGCTCTTTTTCAAGTATACTTTGGAGAAGAGAACCAAGTCCCACAAAAAACACTCGGCCCAAACCTCAATCCTTTGCAAAAGGTTGTATTTTTAAATATCTGTTCTTTATTTCTATTTTGTTAAAATCATGAATAATATGTATGTAATAAAATGTGTAGACTAGCCAATTAAAACATTTTTCTTTTCATTTTTATAATTTGAGACAGCATCGCCTCTGACATGTGTGAAAGATCCACCAAGGAGAGGAGAGAGATTAACTCTCTCTCCTAGTGGTACATTAGCAGCTGTTACTGATTCTTTAGGTCGGATTTTACTTCTTGACACTCAAGCTCTTGTGGTTGTCAGATTATGGAAGGTTCTTACTTCTACTCTATATTTGTATAATTTTTCTGAAAAATTTAAGAGAACAGCTCCCAAAAAATTCAAAAGAACCAACAAATTAAACCATTAGTTGATATGTGCAGTCATTTTTGTATTAGAAACTAGAATAAATTGGAATAAATTATTTTCTTTCAGACCAAAACTTTTTAGTGGTCTGTTTCCTTTGTATTCGTTGTTTATCCATGTACTTTTCTAGCCTTAATTAATATTCAAAAGTGAAAAGAAATTCATTAATTATTCATGTAAAGTCTGGAATAGGCAGGTTTGTTCAAAGAAAAGATTAAAAAAAAAAAGAAGGAGATAAAAATGATTAAAAAAAAGGTGTATTTTGCAAAGGACTATATTTGAGCTCTTCCGATGAATTTTATGTATATTTTTTTTCCATTTTATGTGAATTGTTTGCATTTTTTTTGGTGGTTATAGGGTTATCGTGATGCACATTGTCTCTTTGTGGAGATGTTAGCAAAAAAAGAGAAATCAGCTACTTCATCTAACTATTATGGATATAGTAAAAATGACTATTGCTTGTGCTTAGCTATTCACGCACCCCGTAAAGGAATTATCGAGGTACACTTTCTTTCTAAATAATAGCAAGGCCTAATATTTTACCACCTTTTTGACTCCTAATTGCTAAATATTAAACATTTTACAAGAAATTGCCATTGAACATGTTTTTTCTCTTAAAATAATACCTTGACAATGCCTTTTTGCATATGAAGTAAGATGTTTGAAGGGTAACTATTTTAACAGAGCAATTCTGACTTCATACGGTGCACAAACCATATGCAGCGCTGTTTTGATTCTATAGTACATGCCCTACATGAAGCCAAAATTGCTCTGTTAAAATCTTTACCTTGTTCGAAGCTCCTCTTGTTACCACCAAAAGTTCAATAATATATGTTCATTTATTTGATTTCAAATGATTCCTAAAATATTAAAAGGAAGTTATTTATTTCTGCTTGTCTATGAACTAAAGGTGTAACATTTATACAGGTATGGCAGATGAGAACCGGGCCCCGCCTCCTGACAATACAATGCCCCAAAGGAAGTAAAATGCTACAACCTTCAATTAGGTTGTCTTCTAATTCATCATACAACCCATTGGAGGTTTACTTGTTAAATGGCGATTCAGGCCAGTTATTTGTTCTAAACCGGCATATTAGCTAATTAATTAAGGTTCACATGCATTTATTTTACTTGTGTGAGATATATAATTATTTGGAATTTTCCATTTAATTGCTGATTGTTGTATAGCAATTCATTTGTGTTTATTATATTTATAGTGAAATTGTATGGAACTCTTGCTCTCGCAGGAAATAATTAGGAAATTTATTGTATGGCTTGAACTTAAATATTTCGTAGATAAGACATCTTTTACTTTTTGGGGTATATGAATTTTAGGAGGAAATATGTAATTTTTAAGTTTTCAAGGGGTATACATGAAATTCCCCCCTTTTAATCATATTATTAGTATTAAAGGCATTTTTATTTTGTTGGTCTTCTTGCTTCTTTTGCATCAATTTTTATAGCTATGATTTGACTTCTCATGCAGAAATTATCAACCCCAATTGATTTTAACTAGAACTATCGGCTGGTAAACATGAATTTGAATTTATCTGAAGTTCAATATAAGTTGATACAACTAAATACTTACCCATGCTATTGGTGAACAGAGAGATAAAACGAAAGTGAGGCTATACAAAATCTCATAAAAATTAAAAACTTAGCCTTTAAAACTTAGCCATGAATCCAAAAATATATGGATCAGCTGCATAGTCCCTAATCTACATTAAACAAATAAAAAAAAAGGAGATGTATTACAACAAAGTAACACTAAACAGGTATAATTGCGCCTACGCACAAAATGAAAATGAAAATGAAAATGAAAAAAGAAAAGACAAAAAAAATTAGGATTGAGTCAGTAGCCTATCATGAAAAACCTTTCCGAGTTGTTCGTAGAGAACTTGTTGCTCTTGAAAGCTTAAATTTTTCAATATCTGTAAAAAAAAAAAGCGTAAAGGGATGCAAATGCAATGTTATATAACATATTAAAAAATAATTTGTTGGGTTCTTTTTTTGAAGCCTGAGTATATATATATACCTGCTCAAGAATCATCTCTACAGTAAAGTCTTGTGGCCTCACAAAAGATTGATAGTATATGTATGCAAATACAGCCATTACCATCTACAGAGATATACAAAGAATACATTTTAGAAAATAACAATAAAACCATTTTATCTTTCAAGTAAATATTTCCTAGAAAATTTCATAATTAACTGAGTTTTATCTATGTTTAAATAAAGAAAAAAAAATATGAATTGAAGTACCTGACAATCCATTCTATCAGTAATTCCACCATGACCAGGGATACTGTCGCCAAAATCCTACAAAGAAATGTGATTAAGTAACAACTAATAACAAATAATAGAAAGGAATAAAAATTTAAAGTGAGGAACTTGTAATTATTACCTTGACTTTGAAAGCTCTTTTGAAGCCACTAGCGAAAAATCCCCCAAACGGTGCAATTATTGATGCAAACAATCCAAGAGCAAGTGCATGCCACTGCACGGGCAAAATTGAAATTTCCTTCCAAGGAAACTACAATGAAGAAAAAAACAAAAAAAAGATATAAATCAATATTAAGATGTATAATATTGTTGTTGTAAACATTCTTCTACTGTTTCACAGTCTGAAACTATACGAAAGATAAACTGCATTGAAATGTAAGCAGTAAGAATGTTTCAGGGTCACTTTTCAAGCTACCCAAACTGCCCCTACTGTAAAACTACAATGGTAAACTGTGTGACACTATTGAATATAAGGAACTGGAACCAAAACACATAAATAAAAAATTTTGAGGTTTTGTACAAGGTTTCCATGTACAAAAATAAATGGGAAAAAAATGATGTTTTAAATATATTTTCATACCCAAACAGGAACCAATCCAATTAATGAGTAAGTTTCTGGCTTAAAAAGCGGGCCCGGGTCACAGTAAAGCCACCCAGTAGAAAGATCCTGTATTTATCCAAGGTCAAATTTTCATTAATATAATTAAAAGATAATAGAGTTCTAAAAATAAAAAATAAAAAATGAAGTAGAATACCTTTCTAGGACATGTCAACCACTGGAAGTGACCCATTAAATTTGCCAACTGACAATTTAAAAAAAAAAATGAGATAAATGATATTGTGAAATTAAATTTCTCTGTATTTTCACCATGAATTAAAAAAAAAAATTGATATTTGACTAACCACAAAGGCTGAGAGCATAGTAGTAACAGATGCCCCGATAAAACCTTCCCATGTTTTCTTTGGAGATAGTTTTATTAATGGTGTTTTTCCAAAAAAGAATCCAAAGAAATATGCTGCTATGTCATTTATTACTATAAGAGATGCAGGTAAAAGAAACCTGAAATTGTAGCAACACAAGAAATTAGCAACCAAAGTATTTAAAAATTTCACATTCAATTAAAAAAAACTAGAAACTTAGAAGATTTCAAGCAAAACCCACAACGGTTTAGTATGTCATGTATAATATTTTGGGGGAATTTCATGAATACCCCTCAAAAACATCAAAATTACGTATCCCCCCCTCTAAAATTCATATATCATATTTATCCTTCTAAATTTCAAACACTCACAAATTTACCCAATTTGTTGACTTTTCTATTAAAACTCATTTTAAATTTATAAAGTAACAATTTTACCCTTAATTAAAAAAAATATATAAAAAGATTTCAAGAAAAACCCAGAACTGTTTGGGATGGATTGTATAATATTTGATACTGGTAAATGGAAGTATGGTAAAAAAGGACATGAACGTACCAGAAAATTCCTTCAAAAATGTTAGCAACAGTAAAAGAGGATTGAGCGAAAACTGTGAGAAGGATCATGTGGGTCCACGCATATTGGCTGAATTGGTATTTATACATTTTTTTCTTCAAAGTCAGAATAAACCACATAAAACCTGGTAACATAACAACATAAAGAGACAGTAATTAAACAACATCAGTAGAATACATAAACAATTGTACTTCCATACCAGTGCATCTCTATGAAATAGAAAACATGAAATAGGTAAGAAAAAGTTATAAAACATAAATAGATAGATACCAGCTATGTAGAGGAAATAACAAATAAACATCTGGTACTTCACAAAGCCGCTCACTAATTTATATAACAACTTGTCAGATGTCACAGTATTCACCAGTTGTTGACTCAAAAAGCGGCCATATGTAAACAGCATAGCCGTGAAGAAAAAATGCCTAAAATAATATAAAAAGATAAAATAAAATTAATGAGTTAAATTAAAATAAAAAAATGAACCAAAGTAACCCACTTAAACAAGCAAATATCAGAAGCAACACAGATAAAACAAGCTTTCTATGACACTAGACATATATAGTTCTGATTTCTTTGAGAAATATGTGTAATACATAGGGTGTTCATTGGATCCGGTTTTCAACCGAACCAACAAATTTTGGATTAACCGGTTCGGTTTTTCAATTTAAATGATTCAGATTGATTGAATTTTTGAATTGCTTCGGTTTTATCATATTTGGTTCGGTTTAATCTCTCTTATTTCTGTTCGATTGTTATATATCTTGATACTCATTTCTATGATTATTAAATGTATCTGTGTATGTATTGAGTTTTGACCTTTCGAAATTTAGTCTCTCTTACTTCAGTTTAACCAAACAAACCAAAATTTATTTCGGTTTTTTTGGTTCAGTTGTTATTCGGTTGGTTCGGTTAGATTTTTGAGAACCGAATAAAAACTTTGGCTTGACAATTTTAATTCGGTTAAACCCCTACTCTCAAAGAAAAAAAATGAGAAACGTACCAATTTAACATTCTAAAACCGGGGAGTTGTCTTGCTTCGTTGGCCCTGCGGAGCAGGTTAAAGAGTTCTCTAGCCATGAAAATTTGTATCACTACCACCATAGCACATATATAGAGGTGGCCCATGTAAATTATCAATACAAACCCTCCAATCATCCAAATTGATGAATATGTCCTTATCAGCATTGACTTGTACTTGTTCCTGTCATTTATCAACAAATTCGGTTCGCTTGATTTGTTCCCACCAGCAGGGACCTAAATGCAAATATAATTTCTTAAGCTGATTCATTTTAATTTATCAAAAAAGCATAAACCCTGCACAAAAAAAATGAGCAAACCTCGTTTGAAGAACGTTTCCGGTGTCGAACTCGGCCTCCATGAGTCGGTGTAGATTCACCGGAGCTGCTTTCTTTTATCATTTTACCTGTATTTAATCTTCAAATTACCAAACCAAAAGTAAAATAAATAAATTACAATCTAAGAATTTTATAGCTTACCCCAGATTACTGAATTAAAACCTAACCAAAGAATAAACATTTTCACCTCTAACTAAACACTAATTTGGATTCTGGGTTTTAATTTTCATATTAAAAAAATCAAAATGAGCAAAAGTAAAAGAACTTTGACAGCCCAAAGATTGCTGCTTTCAATAACCCATAAAAACATATTCTTAAAAATTAAAAGCACCCAATATTAATCAGCAAAAAGTATTGAATAATCATGATTGACAACAATAAAACATAATTTTTCTATTTAGGAGATTAAAGATCACACCTTTCGAAGATTAGAAAACTGGAATTGATGTATAGATTGAAAAACTGATTCGATTTCGAATCGTCTAGGTGGCGAACAAGTAGAGATACTAGCGTTGAGCTCTTGCTTGCTCGCCTTTTAGATTCGTTGTTTGTTCTCTACTTCTTTTTAGTTGCGAAGATATAAAGAAGTTCTTTTTACATTCAGAACCTTCCAACTTTTTAAATTTATTCCGATTGTCCTTAAAACGTTATGCACGTGATCGAATCGGGTTTGAACCCGGATTCGTATCCTCTCACAGGTACTGTAGAGGATTACAGTTTGAGATTGGGATTAGCGCAGGGACAGTATCATTGGACTTTGAGATTCGTGCCAAATTAAAAAGAACAGTTCATGTAACAGAACATGTTTACTTTTGAATCTATGCGGCTTCGAGATCGTCTGATTCACTTTAATTCTTTACACTCATATATTAAAACAGAGTGCACGAATCTTAAAGCAAATTGGATAGCTGGAGTTCATCAGACCTACTCTATAGTCCTGGTTATAATTATAGATTTACAGTTAATGTCAATTTGATGAAATTGTTGTTAATCAATATCAACTATTTAATATTAAATTAGAATCGAAATTGCTTATATTAAATGTTGTAAGTTTCTTGGCATTATAAATTGTCCAAAAAAAATAAAAAAATAGAACAATCATTAATGGATATCATTTTTAACGGGTATACAGAATGCATGATCCATACCCGATTGCAGTTAGCAAGTCCGTTTAAACAAGTAGTCAACTGTTTCATTGAAATTGAAGCTTTGAAGGAATAAAATCAAGTGGTGGTGATTAGAATTTAGAAGGCTAGAAACTCGGTGGTCATAAATTGTTGGCTATAAGATGTCGCTATTATAATTATATGATATGAGATAGGAAGCAAGCAGTTGCTTGGGGATATCTTATTTATTAATCATCATATATCTAGAAATAAATGAGGTTGGCAAAATTTATTATGTTGCCCAAATTGGTTACCTCGTGAACTCATGATACACCAATCATGGGATTGCTTATATATATATATTGTGACTAATATTTATTCGGTAGCACTTTGGGCGAAGTGCTACCGATTCATTTTCCGATTTTTAAAGTCCAAATAATTGATCCAAACCGTTAGATGTCATCTCCATATTAAAATGTGCATGGAAATCAAATTTTACATTTTTTGAATTTTTTTTTACTATTTATTAAGCCACTTTGAAAATTGCTGATCCAACGGTAGTTTCTGATTTTTACTGTTTGGTAAGCTACCGTTGGATCATCGATTTTCAAAGTGGCTTAATAAATAGTAAAAAAATTCCAAAAAATGTAAAATTTGGTCTCCAAATACATTTTAATATGGAGATGACATCTAACAGTTTGGATCGATCATTTTGACTTTAAAAATCAGAAAATGAATCGGTAGCACTTCGGCCGAAGTGCTACCGAATGCATATTAGTCACACTCTCTCTCTCTCTCTCTATATATATATATAGAGAGAGAGAGAGGAGATCCACATACATTGTTTTTTGGTGGCATAAGATTACATAGTCTGAAAATAACAATTTTGTAAAATATTTAATAAATAGTAAAAATATTCAAATAAATATAAAATTTGATATGCTAGCATATTTTAATATGTTCATCATGTTGAACAGTTTGATTTGGACTGACCATTTGGACTTTAAAAACTTTAAAAATTTAAGAGTGTAATTACGCGTCATCAAAAGAGAATGTAAGTGGATTCCTCCTCATATATATTTGTATCATCATCATACATCAAGAGAATTTTAGACCATAAAAAACAAAGATTTAAAAAAATATATAAAAAGATAGTAAAATAAACTTCATAAAAAATTTATTTTGGTCGATTGTTTGAAGTTAAAAAATAAAAATAAAATATGAGCGTATGTCTTTACTTCATGAATAATGAAACACAATAGCCCAAATTTGTATTTAATGATGAATTCTCTTGCTCTAGGAGCGTCAATGGCACCCTTTTACCCGTTTATTTGACTCATATCGTATCTGAAAACATAGGTAAGAATAAGATTTTTTTTCCGTTAGCTAATCGGGTACGGGTAAGGGTAATGATTTTTTTCCGTTATCTTATCTGTTTTTGTATACGATAATTTTTTAAAATAAAATTATATATAGATATATATTTGTATGAAGATGATACATGATACAATAAAATTTTATATTTTATTAAATTTTCATAATGCAAATTAGTTGTATTTTTTGTTATTTTGAAAAATATTTTATTGAAAGCACAAATCGAAATGTTAATGGCACTTTTTATCCGTTTACCCGACCTGTACCATATTCCAAAAGACGGATAAAGATAAAAAATTTTTTTATTATCATAATGGGTATGGATATGAAAATGTCTCCACCCGACCCGTATCGTACCCGTTGACACCCCCTATGACCTGCTCTGATATTTCTAATTTTTTTTTTTTTTGGGAATTTATAAAAGTTATTTGAATTTCCTCACACGTTTCGTTGCCACCATTGTTTGAATGGTCTTAGAATCTTTGAATTTGGTCATAGAAATCCTTCGGAAAGAAACAGATTATGGGAGCCTTTGTTATGTACGAATTTCATTTTCTAATATTACACTAACACCATGTTTGATGGAGAGCAGAGGAAGGAACGGGAAGTAAAAAATAGAAGGAAATGAAATGGAATAAAAATGAAGAATAACATATCTAACATCTTTATGTTTGAATGATTAATGAGAGAAAATAAATTTAACTTTTATTTCTGTCTTATTTCTTGTTTGATTGATTAAAATTTAGGAGGTTAATAAAAAATTCGGTGACTGTTATAGGTTTGAGAAATCTTATATGAGAATTATATATGTAAGATATAGAGTTTGACATTTGTGTCATTTTTTTTAAAAAATATTTGTAACAAAATTTATTTCCATCCGTTATATTCCAATTTGAAAGAAAAACCGATTCTATTAATTATAATGATACAATGTTAAACCTTTCATCTCCTGTATTATTTACCTCCGACATAATTTTATCAACCAAACACGATCCAACGAAAAGTTTTTGTTCCTTTCCATTCCCTCCCTTCCTCCTTTCCATCCAAACAAGGTGTAAATCAAAAGCTTTTATCTTTTGAAACTGTTTTTTTTTTATTTAATAAAGTAAAATATGAAAAGAAAGTACAATTTTGTGTTTAACAAAGTAAAACATGAAAAGAATTAGTCCAAGTTCATTTAAAAAAAAAATAGAATAAGCAAACAATTTTTACTTTGTTAAAGACAAAATTACAACTGTGAGTATGGGGGCAAAAGTTGTAAAAAAGTTATTGTTGAGTATGAGATTAATTTTACAGTAGCTAAAGCATTTTACTGTAAATTATATAGAAAATTACAAAAATCTATAAATTTTAAATATTAATAGAGTCAATTGACTTCATTCAATTAGAGTGAATCCACACCTGATTAAAAAAAATATAAATATGAAGTAAAACAAAATTCTTACTTTGTAACTCATCATATCTCATATATATATAATAATAGTCAAAGTTTGAATTTAATGATGAATTCCGGTGCTACAATGTTTCTAGAATTTTTTTTTTTGAATTTTAATTATTGTCTGAATTTGCTTACACATTTCGTTGCCACCATTGTTTGAATGGTCTTAGAATCTTTGAATTTGGTCATAGAAATCCTTCGGAAAAAAACAATAGATTATGGGAGCCTTTGTTGTGTACGAATTTAATTTTCTAATATTACACTAAATCAAAAGCTTTTATCTTTTGAAACTGATATTTTTTTATTTGTGTCATTAATAATTATTTAAACGTATATCACTTTTTTTTTTATTTATACCAGACGTGGCACGTCAACATTGTTGGGTGCGGATTCTCTAAAGTAACTGAAAATTTGAGTTTGATTTAGTGAAGCCAGTCAAGAACGGATTTAGTATAATTGAATGAGGTCAATTGACTTTCATTTATTTAAAAAAATTTATTGTTTATATATTATTTTAGAGGAGGGATCAAGTTACAATATTTTTTGAGTTATAATAAATTACAACAAGCATTTTCTACATTTTGAAAGTCCAAATCGTCGATCCAAACTGTTAGATGTGATCTCTACAATAAAATATACTTGGAGACCAAATTTTATATTTTTTAAAATTTATTTACTATTTATTAAGATGGATATAAAATTCAATAATTTGAATTTGACTAGTTTTTGTACCTATCTTAATAAATAGTAAAAAAAATTCGAAAAAATGTAAAATTTGGTCTCCAAACACATTTTATTGTAGAGATCACATCTAACAGTTTGGATCAACGATTTGGACTTTCAAAATGTAAAATATGCTTGTTGTAACTTAAAAATTGTTGTAACTTGATCCCTCCTCATTATTTTATATATAATTTGGAGTAAAATTCTATGGTTATTGTAATATTGACTTTCATTCACACATGAAATTTTTTATATCATCCTCCATAGTTAAAATTTTTATAATTGACCCCCATAACTTGAAAGTCTGACTCTGTCCCTGAAACCAGTATAATTCTACATCCAAACTCGAATTTTGAGTTACTTTAGAAGATCCGAATTCAACATAATGAAAATAGAAGATCCGATTAATTTAATTAAACATGTCAAATACTTTAAAACAAATGGATTACGAGTTAAACACTTGTCTTAAAAAAAAAAATCTTTGAAAACCATAAAAATTAAAAGAGAGGTGATAGTTGCTAAAATTGTGGTTTTCAGATCCAAATTCAAATATATAAAAATTTCATAAAAATTTAATATTTAAGTTTGCTTGATAAAATCTGGAATTAAAATAAGACACCCTTTCAGTAACAGTCAACCAAAACTGAAAGCAACTAAACCACCAAATATATTTCCCAAAAGACATAAACAAAATTCGGTCTTTTCATTTTATTTTTAAGAATAGTCAAAAGAATTAAAAAAAAAATTAAAATTGACTGCTGAGAGAAAAGAATTAGTCCAAGTTCGTTTAAAAAAAATAGAATAAGCAAACAATTTTTACTTTGTTAAACATAAAAATTGCATCTTTGAGTATGGGGGCAAAAGTTGTAAAAAAAATTCTTGTTGAGTATGAGATCAATTTTATAGTATCTAAAGCCTTTTACTCTAAATTATATACAAAATTATAAAAACCTATAAATTTTATAAATTAATAAGGTCAATTGACTCTATTCAATTAGAGTAGATCCGCACCTAATTATAAAGAATAAAGTACATAAACACAAAATGTCTACAACACACACACTCTACTTTTGTATTTTGTAGGATTCAAATCTAAGTTCTTCCGTAAAAAAACATGTCTTTGCCAGCTGAACTGTGCAGTGTTAAAGTTTTCAATACATAACTAAAGAAATAATATCAGCTCAAAATGTGTGTTTTTCACATGTAAAATCTTAATGATTTAAGTGCTTTGATATCATTTATTCCATTGAAATAAAACTATATTAAGATGTTTTAAGGTGGATAAAAAATCTTAACACCTTCTAGTAGTGGAAATATCAATTTAAATTTAACTTTAGCTATTTTTTATCTTGACTATTTCACTTGTTAATATAATATATGAGGTCATTTTGATCTTATATATTTTAATTTTATTTTGCTTACTAAACACAACATTTTTTTTTTTCAGGTTTTGAATCTTTCTACCTTTAAAGCATATTTTATTTTGGGAAAATTTCATGTACATCCCTCAAAAACTTCAAAATAATGCATTCCCCCACTAAAGTTAATAATATCATATTTGTTCTCGAAAATTTTAAAAACTCACATATTTATCTAATTTAGTGACTTTTCTATTAAAATTCATTTTAAATAAATTACTCATTTTATCTTTATTAGACAAAAATATGTAGCCACAAATAGTTTAATTTTTTAAATGCAATGCACATGTGAGCCTTTTGAGGCTAGTGGGAAGGAAATGTGTAATGATTTTAATAGAACAGTTTTTGCTTCACACAGCGTACAACCTATAAAATCAAAACAATATCCTATATGATTTATGCGTTGCGTAAAGTCAAAGCTGCTCTGTTAAAATCTTTATTCGAGGAAACTACCGTGACTGGAGCTCACATTTTCTGCATTAACTCAATTGAGCATCTTTTAAATTTAATGGATCTCATCTGCCTGATCTCAATCGGACGGTCCAGATCTATTAATGCACGTTCTGTTGCATTAACGATACAAATTCCTGTTGCTTGGGAGGGGCTAGATGAAATTCCCCCTTTTATTTTTCAGGTTAGAGTAAATTGAAACAATACAAGGGTGTTTTCTATAAAAATTCCTACCTTTGCTTTTATCTTTACCAAACTCTGCCTTCCATGTATTTTTTCCCTCTTTCTCATCTCTCTTCATCTACTATCTAACGATAGTCTAACCCTAACCCTAACTCAATCCACCGATCTAGCAATGGCGAACAGTAATCTCCCTCGTAGAATCATCAAGGTAAGTGCAATTCCTTCATACTTCGATTCTAATTTCATAATCTCTCCTCAATTCTCATTCGACTTCATTCTGAAATCCATCTGTTTTGAATTTTTTGATTTGAAACAGGAAACTCAGAGACTGCTTAGCGAACCAGGTAATGATCCTTTTTTTTTTTTTGCAATTTCACCCTCTTATTTGTAGAATTGCGAAGTCATATAAAAAGACTCATCAGTGATCTTAAACTACCAAGGCATGCATGTAACTTAAATCCAAGGATTCACTTCTAACTGCTAATTTTGTTAAATAAATAATTTTTGGTTATCAAGCAAAATTCTTTAATTTTGTAATATATCCAGTAAAGTTGAAAACTTTTGCATTTGAAAGAACTTAATTTATACTCGAATGCAATTTTTCGCTATGCTGATTGAAAATTATGCAGAATGTTTTAGAAAAATGTTGGTCTTCTAATTGAATGGTTTCCGAGGGTAAATCGGTCATTTCTTTACTTCTGACGCTTACATAGTGACATTTGGTTATATGCTCGGGTAAGTGTCAGAAGTAGAGAATGACCCATTTGCCCTTAGAATGACATTTTTATGAAACATGCTATTAGTAGTTATTTTTTAATGATGAGTAAAATGGGTACTTTATAAATTTAAAATGAGTTTTAATATAAAGGAAAATAAAATGGGTAAATTTGTGATTTTTTAAGTTTAGAAGGGTGCATTTGATATTATGAATTTTAGAGGGAGAAATACGTAATTTTGAAGTTCTTGAGGGATATACATGAAATTCCCCTTAAATGTTATAATGTTTGTCTGTTGTTTTCTCCAGCTCCTGGTATTAGTGCATCACCATCTGAGGAAAACATGCGCTATTTCAATGTTATGATTCTGGGTCCCACACAATCTCCTTATGAAGGCTAGTAATCTATGTGATGTCTGTAAAATTTATATTGATTTGTGCTTTGGTAGTTTGATTTGTTTGATTAATTGGATGTGTTTGAAATGTGTTAATTGATTTAGGTGGGGTTTTCAAGCTTGAGCTGTTCTTGCCTGAAGAATACCCAATGGCGCCCCCAAAAGTATGATGTTATTTATTCGATTATATATACTTTCGATTTTAAATAACTGAAGTGTGCTCTAAATATTTGTTCAAACTGGTTTCGTGTTTTTTTTTTTTGAAACAGGTCCGGTTTCTCACCAAAATTTACCATCCGAACATTGACAAGGTGAGCTAAAATTCTCTTATCTTTTCTTCTCTGCATTTGTTGTGTGCTTGTGTGAGTGTCTTTGTGGGTAGGGGTGTTCATTGGGTCCGGTTTATTTGGTTTTCAACCTAACCGAAAAGGTCCAATTAAATGGTTTGGTTTTTTGGTTTAAATGGATAGATTCGGTTGAATTTTTGAATTACTGCTGTTTTTAATGTTTGGTTTGGTTAGATTTTTCAAAACTAAAAAGACCAAACCGACTGAACTCTATATGGTTTAAATCCATGGTTCGGTTTTTGAAATTAAAACGAAGAAATTTTTGGTTTGGATTTTTATTACATCTACATATTTTGTATGGAATTGAACATTGTGTGTAATGTCAAAAACTAATATATATATTATTAATATTTATTTATTTATTTATATGTTTATTAAAGGATAGTTGTGTATGTATTGAGTTTTGAGCTTTTAAAATTTGATCTCTCTTATTTTGGTTCAGTTGAACATAATGAAATTTACTATGGGTATTTTGGTTTGGTTCTTATTCAATTGACAAGTTTAATTCGGCTGGTTTAGTTATTGAAAACCGAATAAAATTTTGGTTTGATTAATTTAATTCGGTTTTAACCGAACCGACCTAATGGACACTCCTATTTGTGTGTAGAATGCTGTTATTTGTACTAACTCAATGCGATTTGTGTAGCTTGGAAGAATATGCCTTGATATACTAAAGGACAAATGGAGTCCTGCTCTTCAGATTCGTACTGTTCTTTTAAGGTAATCCTTAAAGTTAATTTTAGAAATTTATGTTATTATATTAAAGTAATTGGTTACATATAAGAGTAACTGGTTATTTATTTCAGTATTCAAGCACTTCTTAGTGCTCCAAACCCGGATGACCCACTTTCTGACAATGTTGCTAAACATTGGAAAGCAAACGAAACCGAGGCTGTTGAGACAGGTGATTCTTGACACACATTGATTTTATAAATTTTGATACATAATAGGTATTAAATAAAGATAAACGAACACACATTTATTAATCGGAGCACCTTCGTTAGCTGTAAAGGACAACCAGTTTGTACTTTGCAATATTTAAAATGAAAAAGGGTATTGGTCACTATTGGTGGGTCCCACAGCCATGTGCTTAGTAAAATGTAGAAGTATTTAAAATGGTTTTTAGCCGCTCTTTAGTCCCCCAATGCATAGGAAAGTGTGGTGATATCTATACAAACTAGGGATCCTACAATGGTTTGTATGGCTGCTGCTTTGGGTTCTATGGGTGCTGATACACGTACTAATGGTCTCATTGGCCGAATCTGTCAGTGAACAAAATTTAATTATTCAGATACGTGTAGGGTGGGGTGGCCAATATGAGTAGCATATTTTGGTACCAAAAAGTATTCCAGTAATTGATTCTAGGCTGTGGGCTCAAAATTTTAACAGAACAGTTTTGGCGTCATGCAGCGCTCGAACAATAGCATCAAAACAGCACTGCAAATGGTTTGTGCGCTGCATAAAGTTGAAGCTGATCTGTTAAAATCATTACCCTAGGCTGTGGTTCAATTTGATTTGTACCAAGTTGTATTAGATAGTATTCCTGCAGTTGCTTCCTTTTTTCCTTTTGTATGGTGTTGGACCGTTCATAGTCAAGTTTAATCGGTAATGACATGTTTCCCCTATCTCAAAGTGATACGTTTATAATATAAATAACAAAAGAAATGAAGATAAGTCATAAGAGTAGCTTTATATGGTATTGTCATGTAGGCCATATAACGAGACATGGATCAAGAAATTACACTGTTCTCTCCCCTATTTCAATGTTTTTTTTTTTCCTTTCCTGGATTGGGATTTAGTTTTGAATTAGCATTTATTAGTACCTGCTGCCTATGCTAATAAAAGGATAGCGAAGTTGTGATGTCTCTGATGCTATTATATGTCAACCATGGCCTCTATTAGAAACAAATGTATGATAAAAATGGTCAATAAATATTCATCTTTTCTTCTGCATTATTATTAAATGTTGCAGCCAAGGAATGGACACGCCTATACGCGAGTGGAGCTTAGGTAACAATGGGTGGATCTTACTATGCATCTTTGTACTAGGTCAAATATTTTTCGTGAATGGGATGTATGCTTTATTAAATCTGATTGAGGACTAGTGGTTAGGAGATATGTTAGGGGGCAAAAATGTCTTTAGCATTTGTTCAGGTCTGTGGAGATATTGCGATGATGATGAGAATAATATTGTATATTAAATATTAACCTTGTTGTGTTTGAGTTATCTGATGCTTATGGGCGACTTAACAGTGATTTCTATGTTGTGTGTGTGTGTGTGTGTGTGTATTGTCTATATATGAAGTAAATTTATTTCATATTAAAGGAAGAGCAGATCTTTTTATTTTTCTTCAACACAAATTAAGATTTGTTCTCCATTGAAAAGGATCGTCTTAATAGGTTTTGTTCCTTCAAAAAGTTCATCTTAATTAATATTGCCAATTATAACTTGGCAGCCTCTGCCAAAATTTACAAAAAATGTTGCCACTTTTTTTCCCCAAGGGAAGTTGTTGGACTCAAAATGATTGTCACCCATTGACACTCACTCAAATTGATTATCGAAATGCTGTTTAATTGATTAATTTTATGTCAAACAAAGAGCAAAAGGCCTTGTCAGAAAGTTGAAAGTTGGAGATAAATATAATAAAATAGCAGAATTCCAAATAACAAATAATGACCAAAAATTTCACTGTCAGCTTGCTTGGCTAATCATTCTTCAATGGTATGTTTGATTGCAAAACAAAAATAACTAGAATAATCAAATTAATAATAGCTATGGTTTGTTTTATTAGAATAGCTATTCTAACCCAACAAAAAACAAAATATACTATTCCAAATAACCTATTCTCAACCTAACCAAATATGCCCTAAGAGAAGAATATTTGAAGAAAAGAAAAAGAGTATAAAAAGAATACAAAAACAATGAAAATGAGTCCTCACTAGCAAAGCAAATACTTTTCATTTATTACAAATCATATAATAAATTGGATAGTAAATTCATTTCTATCGACAGTCTTGGAGGGGACTCTTAAATGTTCCTTGTGGGCGAATATAGTTAGAATTCTGCAAAATAAATGGAGGAGAGCTAATGTAGCAGCAACAAACAAGTAATATAAAAATGAAATATTTATTTGTCAAAACAGGAGCAGCTTGATTAGTCAACAAATCTTACGAAGGCTTATGATTACATCAAAGTGAAAAAGTTCAGTGGTCAAAATCTAAATATTCAAATAATAATAATTACAAAAGTAATAAAATTATGAACCTAATTTGATTTATAGTAGTCAGGGCAGCCACAACAAAGAACATACACATAATAAATATCCAGTGTTGTCAACATATCCAGAGATCGAATCCTCTGCCCCCCAGGGGGCAGGAAATTCCTGCCCCCAGAGTCTCTGCGGGTGGGGGCCATTTAAAAACAGTAACAAAAAGTTAAATTCTAAACAGTAATCGGTCCCACCCCGGTCCCACCCAACAGAGACTCTGAGGGCAGGAATTTCCTGCCCCCCGAGGGGCAGAGGATTTTGTTTCACATATCCAGGTGCCCTAGTCCGGCAATCAACTCATTAATATAGAGGTGGTCACAATCATAAATACTCAAAATTTCAAGATGGGACGGCAGCTGCTCCAGCTGCATAGTTCGGATACTAGAACATTCATTAATATAGAGGTACTTGAGAGTGTGAAGATTACTGAACGGAAGGGATTGAATATTGCCACAACCTTCTAACCTGAGTTCTTCAATTGACTTCAATAACAATGGATCCCTCATCCATCCTGGTACTATGGCAGAAGGGTAACCTTCTACTCGAAGTACCTTGAGGTTTGAATGTGGCTGGAGACATTCTAACAAGGAAAAATGGATATCATCTGCCCCAACTATCCTTCCCTCACCAGCTCCTGGTACGAGATCTAATACCAGCTTTGAGACCAAGTGGTTACCAAAAACAATGCGATAATTCCGGTATAACTCTAAAATCTCAAGTTTGGACTTATTTCTCAGGTTAGCATGCTTGGCATCTTCTAAATTATTAATGTTCCTTAATCCTCGAATAGAGATCATTCCTTTAAGATCCTTCATATCCTTTAACCAACCTAGGGTTCTAACATTCCACAATGTTTTAACTGTTGTTATTGACGGAAAATTAACAATACCATGGGGAACATAATCCAAGAGTCCACCGTTCAATGTCAAGACTCGACTGCCAATATATAATTCCAGTAAGTTAGTAAGTGAACATAGTGATTTTGGTAGCATTTTAAGATGGTCAGATATAATAGTTAGAAACTGTAAGTTAGCAAGATCACCAATACTTTCAGGAAGATATTCAAGGGATTCACAATCGGCTTCTAAAGCCAGTAGGTTGTAAAGGAGGCCAATGGATAACGGTAACACTTTAAGACGTTTAGAAGTAAAACTTAGATAGGTAAGATGTTTCAACTCGGAAATGGAGTGAGGAATTTTTATCAAACTATCCCATTTCAATATCAATACCCTGAGCACTTCAAATTGAGTGAGGTTACACAAGATTACGTCTCCCAAACAATCTTGACAATGTTCTGTCAACTCCAAGTTTTGGTAAATTGTCTTTGTACAGTTTGTACAATATCCATACTCAAAATCTCTGTTGCCTTTTTGGATATCCATAAAAATAGTTCTTAAACCCTTCATAGTTTGTTGGGGAATTTGATTTACATATCCCATTGAACCTCTTACATATAAATGGTATGCCTCTCGTGGAACAGTTCTCTCTTGAATATCAAGTGGCTGATTCATCTCCACCGAGTAGTGTTCATTCTCAGAAATAAGTCGAGCAAGATCATGGATTATATCATGCAACTTACAATGTTCTCCATCAAATCTTGTAGTTGCTCCATCAAGAAAGGACCTCTCTTTTAACTCATTATAATATTCTGTGATCTTTCTATTGCTCCGGGACTCGACGTACCCATGAGCAATCCACAAATTTATCAAATCCTTTTTTGCTATTATGTAATCTTTTGGGTACATTGAGCAAACTAAAAAACACGGCTTAAGATGGGCAGGTAGATAAGCATAGCTAATCTGAAGTGCTGGGAAAATCAGTTCTTTTGATTCTTTTATTTCCCAAAGGTCACTTTCTAGAATCTCCCTCCAAACCTCTTCATCAACTTCATGCCTAAGGAGACTTGCAATTGACTTCACAGCCAATGGCAACCCACCACACTTTCTCATAATCTCCCTTCCCATATCTAATATGTGTTTTGGCTTGGTGTAACTTGTATCACTAAATGCATAATGCTCAAATAACTGCCAACATGAATATTCATACAAGTTACTTGGGTTAAAATAGGTTGTTGTTTGCATGACCTTTGCTACCTTTTCATTTCCTGTTGTCACGAGAATCCTGACCATCCTTGCTTCTTTAAAAGGAACTCGAAACGACTCCCAAAGATTATGATTCTCGTTCCACACATCATCTAAAACAAGTAGTATTGTTTTTCCCTGCACAATTTTTGCAAGCTCTTCTTGTAATTGGCTAAACTCACTTAAATCACATTTTTTTTTGGAGAATGATTCAATGGTTCCTTTGCTGAGTCTCCTAACATCAAATTCTTCGGAGACACATACCCACCCATTTAAATCAAAGTATCGAGAAACCCTCTCATCTTTGTAGACAAGCTGGGCAATGGTGGTTTTTCCGAGCCCGCCTTTACCGACAATTGAAATGACCGAAAATGACATTTCTGTTTTGGATAATAACAAATCAGTGACCTCTGTTATTTCAGCATCTCTGCCAAAAATGTTTTCCTCATCCACCATGTGACCTGTTGGGGGTCGTAACATTTTGTTGTCTGGATGCCTCACTCCATCACTCTCCCTTAATTGAAGAGCATCACGATCATTTGCTATTTCATCAAATCGGCTTCTTATTTTATTAAGCCGATCTACAGTTCCATTAGGAATTGGAACAATGCACTGTTCAAAAAGGAATTTATTATATAAGTATGTCAAATTTTGTGATTATTTAACTCAAAATCATAATTAAAGGATCAATTGACACTCTAAGGTCAGATTTGAAAAACCTAGTATAAAACAAGTGACCACTTCAGTGAATGCCAATCCAACAAAAAGAGAGGAAAAAAAAAAAAATTTAGTAACACTATCCCATGTAAGATCCTTTTAGTTTCTGTATGCCCAAGGCACTAACCTTTATCTGCTTTATCTTGTGAGAGCCGGAAGCCTCAGAAGCATTTCTTGCCTCTACTTGAACACGTGTGACCTCATACTGGTACTCACCGAGCACATCCTCAGCATCATAAGCAACCTTCTTCAGCTCCTTGAGCCACAGCTTGACAGAGCGGTCGCTGATCTCCCTCTCTTCAGCATCATATAGCGTGGCCTTGATTCACTCCAGAGTTCGCATCAGCCTCTCAAGGATCTCAACAGCATGAGCATGCTCCCTTTTGAGTTATTAGAATTTGATGAAGATGAAGGAGGAGCTTGCGCATAGGTTGTAATTGAGGGGAGAAAATTGGTGGCTAGAGAGAGCAGAGAGGTTATCAAATTCCCTGCCATTTTTCTCTGTTGATCTCTGTGGAAAGAAGGAAAAGACGCTTAGATCTGAGTTGTTAGAATGAAAAATGAGTAAAGCGAAGCAGAGGACAGAACGATCTGAGGGGAAAGTAAGGTGAGCTCTTGGATGTGGCATGCAGAATACTTGACAAAACAATAGTCAATGTTTTTTATTTTATTTTTGTGATGTTGGATTAATTACTTTCGGTTGAGTGGGGTCAATATGTCTGTGCTGTTTCTAAGAAACCATCCCGAAAATTTGTTAATTACAAAACAATTCATCTAATATTTTATATTATTTTTATATATCCGTGCAAAGCCAAAGGATTCGAACCACATGGTGCATATCCTTTGCTTACAATTCCACCACAATTCATCTAATATTTTATATTATTTTTATATAATTTATGTAAATAAAAGATTATGTCTATATTACATTACTTTTGATGTTTTGTTTTTGGGAAATCGTATATATATGTTTCAGTCAGATATTTAAGCTCATAGAATGCAGGTGCTTATATTCTTCAATTTTTTTTTATTATATGTAACACAACTGGACTGTATAATAAAACAAGAAAATAAATGTGAGATTCTTCTTAATGTGTTTATTGGATAAAAATGGTAAGTTCCTCCTAGAAGTGTTTTCTTTTTCTCTTAATAATTGATTGTTTCCATTTGCAATAAAACAATGAAAAATGAACAAAAATACACAACTATGAATTGAGCTCAATGACTTTCACAAATGGGCCTTAGTAAAGGAAATTAGTCATGTAATTACCGATTCGTGTGTCACACGTGTCTGCTACGTGACTTGATTTGTGTGCCACGTTATGTGTCCATTTACGTGATGTGCATCTCCTATTGATTGAAAATGACACATCACGTCATGTGAACTAATATGTTCACATGACGTCATGTTTCTTGTAATTTATGTTACAATAGTTTATTATTTTTAGCATTATTTTAATTTTGTTTTAGGAACTAACTTAACACCGGAAAAAAATAATTAAATGTCACCAATAACATCACATGTAGTCACAACATGATCGAACGTGACACTGCAGTCAATATTGTGGAAGGTAAAGTTGATATTGCCAGTTAATTGAGGGACTGTTGATTATATTCCAACAGGACAATTGCAATTTTTAATTTCTAATTTCGCAAAATTTTCCAATATGAGATCTATCCTGGAAAATTATTGGATTACTTGAGGTTTAATTATATAATTAATGTTAATATTTATATTTATATATATTCATAAAATTTATTTTTATTAATATTAAAATTTATTTTTATTAATATTAATATTTATTTTATATTTAATAAATATGTTCATATTTTTTTTATTTGATATGTTTTTATTTATACATTATTTTACATATTTAAAATTCTTATAATGTCACTGTTTCCTTAGAGTGCGTATCCTCTCTGAGATATCTGAACTTTTGCGTGACCGACGTGTCCCTATTCGGGGGTGATGTAGGGGTCAGTATTATGTGTGCTTTGAGATTCATGTAGAATGTATTTAAACGGTTGGGATTTTCTTAAAGTCACGCAAAGTTTGAGATATCTCAGAGGATATGAATTCGTTTCCTTACCTCTTAAGTTTGAAGCTTTAACTTTATTTTCCTTATCTCAGAGGATATGAATTCGTTTCCTTATCTCAGAGGATATGAATTCGTTTACTTTATTTTCCTCCTTTATAGATTCCAAGGTCATGTGGTAGTGCCGGACTGCCGGTAGGGGTGCAAACAGATCGGATATGGATCGGATAGTGGTAAAATTATATATGTATTTGCTTTTAATTTTTGGATACAGATACGGATCTAATATTAGACGGATACATACGGATACGGATCGGATATCGGATATCCGTAGATATATACATAAATATTTTCATAATTTATGATAAATTATATGGTATATACCTATTATTTGGATATGGATAATTAATTGAAAACCATATTTGTATCTGTATCCGCATGGATATTCGGATATCGGATATCCGTATCTAATTTTTGGATACGGATACGGTTGGATGATATCCGACCCGTTTGCACTCCTAAGTGCCGGAGATATATACTGTTATATATTGTTTTACAATATTGTCATGTTTTAATTATTTTTTCTCCTTATAAGTATTGTTTTAGCAGGAAATAATATTTGCATTGTACTTTATGACATACTTAATGACAGTGCAATGCGTATTAACTTGAAAGTTCTAAAACGATATCGCATTTGGCTGCAATAAATTAAACACCATGTTTAGAAATAAAAATTAATTAATTAATTAGTCAAAATAATCCACAAGAAAAATATTTTATTAGTAATAATACCTGATTGAACTCATGCGGCCGATGTAGTTTCTACACAGCCTGTGTCAAGTCAAAGAAAAAGAGAAAAATTGTGATGGATGGGGCAAGCTAACGTAAAATATAGTGTTTTTTTTTTCTATAGAAATGCAATTCTCACGAACTTCGGTTTGGATTTCATTTCAAGCCTACTCCAACTTGTTTGGGACTAAAGACTTTGTTGTTGTTGTAATAATACTTGATGTGAGATCTGTGATGAACTGTGGTGTTTCGCCTCCAGATGCAACAAAGTGACATTGCTAATAGATCAAAATTGGGCACGAATTGGGCACGCAGGGAGGGGAGAAGACGAAGGGAATTTGGCCACGTAAACAAATTTGGGGACGAAGGGAATTTGGGCCACGCGTATTCCGACTTCCTTTTTTTTGAAAAGGATACGCATATTCCGACTTCGGCACGTAAACAAATTGGGCCACGTGTAAATGAATTGGGCCACGCGTAAACGAAATGTGGGGACGCATTTTCCGCGTAAACGAATAATGAATCGAACTGGGCTAGATTCGTGAACCACACGAATCGAATTGGGCCTAGTTCGAATTCGAAATTGAATTAATTTCGAATCGAACTGGTTTGAATTAATTTCGAACCGAACTACTTTCGAATCAAATTTTTTTCGAACTTTTTCGAATCGAACTCGAATCGAATTGAATCACGAATCTCGAATTTTTTGTGCACCCCTAGCTGTAAAGGACAACCAGTTTGTACTTTGCAATATTTAAAATGAAAAAGGGTATTGGTCACTATTGGTGGGTCCCACAGCCATGTGCTTAGTAAAATGTATAAGTTTTTAAAATGGTTTGTCGCAGCTCTTGAGTCCCACAATGCATACGAAAGTGTGGTGATATCTATACAAACTAGGGATCCCACAATGGTTTCTATGGCCGCTTCTTTGGGTTCATTGGTCGAATCCAACGGTGCACAAAATTTAATTATTGAGATGTGTGGGATGGGGTGGCAAATCTGTGTAGCATATTTTGGTACCAAAAAGTATTCCGGTAATTGATTCTAGGCTGTGGGCTGAAAATTTTAACAGAACAGTTTTATCGTCATGCAGCGCACGACAATAGCATCAAACCAGCACTGCATATGGTTGGTGCGCTGCATAAAGTTAAAACTGATCTGTTAAAATCTTTACCCTAGGCTGTGGTTTAATTTGATTTGTACCAAGTTGTATTAGATAGTATTGCTGCCGTTGCTTCCTTTTTTCCTTTTGTATGGTAATGACATGTTTCCCCCATCTCAAAGCGAAACGTTTATAAATAAATAACAAAAGAACTGAAGATAAGTCATAAGAGTGACTTTATATGGTATTGTCATCTAGGCCATATAACGAGACATGCATCAAGAAATTGCTCTGTTCTCTCCCCTATTTCAATGGTTTTTTTTTTTTTTTTCTTTCCTGGATTGGGATTTAGTTTTGAATTAGCATTTATCAGTACGTACCTGCTGCATACGCTAATAAAAGAATACCGAAGTTGTGATGTCTCTGATGCTATATTTGTCTAGCATGACCTCTGTTGGAAGCAATGTATGATAAAAATGCTCAATAAATAATTCATCTTTTCTTCTGAATTATTATTAAATGTTACAACCAAGGACTGGAGCTTAGGTACAATGGGTGGATCTTACTATGCATCTTTGTACTAGGTAAAGTATTTTTCATGAATGGGATATATACTTTATTAATTCAACCTGATTGAGGACTAGTGGTTAGGAGATGTGTGGGCTTCTTGAGGTTTTTTTTGGGTGAGGTGGTGTGTGTGTGTGTGTGTGTGTGGGGGGGGGGGGGGGGGGGGGGGGGGGTGTAGTAGGCAAAAAGTGTCTCTAGCATTTGTTGTTCAGGTATGTGGAGATATTGCGATGATGATGAGAATAATATTGTATATTAAATATTAACCTTGTTGTGTTATCTTTTGATAAATCTGATGCTTATGGACATCTTAATAGCGATTTCTATGTTGTGTGTGTGTATGTATTGTCTATATATGAAGTAAATTTATTTCATATTAAAGGAAGAGCAGATCTTTTTTTTTTTTCTTCAACACAAAAATTAAGATTTGTTCTCCATTGAAATGGATCGTCTTAATAGGTTTTGTTCCTTCAAAAGGCTCATCCAATTATAACTTGGCAGCCTCTGCCAAGATTTAGAAAAAAAAAAATATTGCCACTCTTTTCCTCCAAGGGAAGTTGTTGGACTCAAAATGATTTTGTCACCCATTGGGACTCAAATTGATTATCGAAGTGCTGTTAAATCAATTAATTTTATGTCTAACAAAGAGCAAAAGCCTTATCAGAAAGTTGAAAATTGGAGATAAATATAATAAAATAGCAGATATCCAAATAACGACCAAAAATTGGGAAATTCGAAGTTTCACCGTCGGCTTGCTGAATCATTCTTCAATGGTATGTTTGATAGCAAAACAAAAAAAACTAGAATAGCTAAATCAAGAATAGTTATTGTTTGTCTTATTAGAATATCCAAATCTCAAAATTCTTAGGAATAGCCTATTCTAATATGACAAAAAGTTTGGATTCCCTATTCTAGCTATTCTAACCCAACCAAACACCGGATATACTATTCCGAATAACATATTTTCAACCCAACCAAACATACCTCAAGAGAAGAAAAGAAAAAGAGTACAAAAATAATACATAAAATAATGAAAATGAGTCCTCACAAGCAAAGAAAATTCTTCTCATTTATTACAAATCATATAATAAATTGGATAGTAAATTCATTTCTATCGACGGTCACTATAGCAAAAAAAGAGTATCAGCGACTAGGCATTCGGTCACTGATAATAACTGCGCCGGTCGTAGATGGGTATTAGCGACCAAATTTGGTCGCAGTTGGCTAGTCACAGAAGGCATCGTCACTGATACTAGTGTGATGATGTCATCTCCCTCGCTGATGCCTTTTCAAAAATCATTTTTTCCGGTC
Source organism: Carex pumila (assembly GCA_033356055.1). Classification (NCBI taxonomy): domain Eukaryota; kingdom Viridiplantae; phylum Streptophyta; class Magnoliopsida; order Poales; family Cyperaceae; genus Carex; species Carex pumila. Next base: position 311,137 of record JARJHM010000361.1, read on the forward strand.
CCTGATATTATTTCTTGACGTCATACAGGGGCTTTTAGCATTCAATTGTCCATCATGGATGTTTAAAATCCGGACGCTGATACCTTTTTTCAGCGACTAACTTTTTATCGCTAATGTTTAAAATTATGCCGCTGATATCTGTTTTTAGCATCCAATTTTTGATCGCTAATGTTTAAAATACGGCCAGTGATACTTTTTTTTAGCAACCAACTATTGAACGTTGCTAATGGTAAAATACCAATCACTAATGCTCCTGTAAGCATTATTTTTTTGTTTGTCATTTATGTTTCTAATAATTACATCCAATATCTAATATTGTGTGCTTTGTAATCTTTCAATATCGACATACAACAAGATATCAAATAACATCAAACAGCACACCAAATAACATCTAAGCATCAAACATCGTACCAAATAACATTAAACATAGCATCTAAGCATCAAACATCGTACCAAATAACATCGAAGATAACATCTAAGCATCAAACATCGTACCAAATAATATCAAACATAACATTTACGTATCAAACATTGTACCAATTAACATCTAATATAAACAATCTAAGCATCAAAAATCATCATCTGAGTCGTCACTATCATCATCCTCCCCCTCATCCCCGTCACTATCATGCGAGCTCGAACTTTCCTGTGAATAATAGTAAAAATATATTCAATTATGTACATTTTTCTGAATTTAGTCAAAATTCAGACTTAATTAATCAAAATTAAGAAGCCAAAATTCACGTTTTTCTCTTGAACTATATTTTGCAATTTTCTTTTTCTAATCAGTAAGAAGCCAAAATAGGAAGACATCATGAAAGAAAACGCTGCAAAAAAATTGAACAAGAGCTTATGCATCAGAAACAAACAAGTAATATAAAAATGAAATATTTATTTGTTGAAACAGGAGCAACTTGATTAGTCAACAAATCTTACCAAGGCTAATGGTTGCATAAAAGTGAAAAAGTTCAGTAGTCAAAATCTAAATATTCAAATAATAATAATAATTATTATAATAATAAATTATGAACCTCATTTGATTTATAGTAGTCAGGGCAGCCACAATCTTGAACACGCACATCACAAGTCCCAGATGAAATCAACCCATCGGGCAGAGAATGAAGCGAACCACAGCGTTGAATTATCAACAATGTAAGTGATGGAATGCTCTGCCGATTAATTTGTCTTATTTCATCAGAGAAATCACCAAATAGCTCAGGGGATTCCACCAACTGCAGTCCATCCATTGTTAGTGAATTCAGGGTTTTACAGAAATAAATATCCAGTGTTTTCAACATATCCAGGTGCCCTAGTCCGGTAATCAACTCCAGGTGGTCACAATCATAAATATCCAAAATTTCAAGATGGGATGGCAGCTGCTCCAGCTGCATAGTTCGAATACTAGAACATTTTTTAATGTTGAGGTACTTGAGAGTGTGAAGATTGCCGAATGGAAGGGATTCAATGTAGCCACAACTCTCTAATGTGAGTTCTCGAATTGACTTCAATAACAATGGATCCCTCATCCATCCTGGTATTATGGCAGAAGGATAACTTTTTACTCCAAGTCTCTTGAGGTTAGAATTTGGCTGGAGGCATTCTAACAAGGAAAAATGTAAATCATCTACCCCAACTATCCCGCCCTCACAAGCTTCTGGCATGATATCTACTACCAGCTCTGAGTTCTTGCTGTAAAAAAATTGAAAGTGATCATGCCAGCATAACTCTAACATCTCAAGTTTGCACTTATTTCTCAGGTTAGCTTGCTTGGCATCTTCTAAATTATTAATGTTCTTTCATCCTCCAATAGAGATCCTTCCTTTAATGTCCTTCATATCCTTTAACCAACCTATACTCCTAACATTCAACCTTGCTGAAAATTCTATTATTGATGGAAAATTAACAAGACCATGAGGGACATAATCCAAGGATTCACGACTAATATCTAATTCCACTAAGTTAGTAAGTGAACAGAGTGAATTTGGTAGCTTTTTAAGGCCTGCAATGGAATGAACATGTAGTAACCGTAAGTTAGCAAGATCACCAATATTTTCAGGTAGATATTCAAAGTACGTGCAATTAAGTACCAAAGACAGTAGGTTGTAAAGGAAGCAAATGGATAATGGTAACATTTTAAGACGTGAACAACGAATACTTAAATAGGTAAGATGTTTCAACTCGGAAATGGAGTGAGGAATTTTTGTCAAACTACCCCATGTCAATATCAATACCCTGAGCACTTCAAATTGAGTGAGGTTACACAAGGTTACGCCTTCCGAACAATCTTGACAATCATCCATCAACTCTAAGTTTGGGTCAAAATCTGCTTTCCAGCGTCCCATATCAATAATAATAGTTCTTAAACCCTTCATATTTTCTTGGGGAATTCGATTTACATATTCCATGCCATTGGAACCGCCTACATATAAATGGTATACTTCTTGCGGGACAGTTCTCTCTTGAATATCAAGTGGCTGATTGATCTCCACCGAGTAGTGTTCATTCTCAGAATTAAGTCGAGCAAGATCATGGATTATATCATGCAACTTACAATATTCTTTGGAATCTGTGAATGCATAATCAAGAAAGGACCTCTCTTTTAACTCATTATAATATTCAACACCAATTTCTATGATATTTCTTTTGCTCCGGGACTCGATGTACCCATGAGCGATCCACAACTCTATTAAATCCTTTTTTAATAGTGTGTAATCTTTTGGGTACATTGAGCAAAATAAAAAACATGGTTTAAGATGGGCAGGCAGATGAGCATAGCTAATCTGAAGTGCTGGAAAAATCTCTTCTTTTGATTCTTTTATTTCCCAAAGATCACTTTCCAGAATCTCTCTCCAAACCTCTTCATCAGCTGCATGCCTAAGGAGACTTGCAATTGACTTTACAGCCAATGGCAACCCACCACACTTTTTTGTAATCTCCTTTCCCATATCTACCAAGTGTGTTAGCATGGTGTCATTTGTATCACCAAATGCATAATGCTGAAATAACTGCCAGCATGAATATTCAGATAAATTACTCGGGTTAAAACAGCTTGTTGTTTGCATGACCTTTGCTACCTTTTTATTTCTTGTTGTCACAAGAATTCTCACCATCCTTGCTTCTTTCAAAGGAACTCGAAATGACTCCCAAAGATTATGATTCTCGTTCCACACGTCATCTAAAACAAGTAGTATTGTTTTTCCCTTCACAATTTTTGCAAGCTCTTCTTGTAATTGACTCAACTCACTCAAACCACAATTTGTTTTGGAGAATGATTCAATGGTCCCTTTGATGAGTCTCCTCACATCAAATTCGTCAGAGACACATACCCACCCGTTTAAATCAA